>AZHD01000005.1:669404-805163 GCA_001636815.1 Niveomyces insectorum RCEF 264 | reverse complement strand
TTATATATTTTATAATATTATACTTACTTTATACGTACTTTATAGTATTATACTCATTTTATACGTACTTTACGGTATTATAATCGCTTTATATTTATTATTAAGTTCGCCGACGATATGATTTTTATCGTTATTAAATTATTATATAAATATATTTACCGATAATTAAAAGTAATATAGAGAGTATACCTCGTATAAATATAATAATACGGATTAACCTTTATACTAAAAAAAAAAGTTATAATATATTTTTATAAACGTTAATAAACCGTTATATTAATACTTTAATTAAGCGATATCGTAGACCTTTTAAACGAATTTATCTACTTACTTGGTATCGTTTTTAATAAAAAACTAAATTAAAAGGCTTACGCTTAATACATTTAACAAAAACTAAAAATATAAAAATATACCTTTACCCGACTCGTATTATTAACCTAAAAATACCGTATTTACGTCGTATAATAACTATATATAATATACATCCACCCTATTTTATTATACGGTATAATAATATAACTATTAACTACTCTTTTTATTAACGTTAAACCTTTACTACCTTTATTATACGGCTTTATAACAACGTAACGGAGATACCTTCGTATTATTATAAAGGTATATAAATCTACCCCGAGCTACTTATTTAAACTAGAAATAAATATACCACCCTTTATTACTTATTTACTATAACTTTAAAAGTATTATAACTTTATTTTTTTATCTTTTAATAATATACCCGGTTAATTTATAATAACCTTTTATATACTACGTTATTATAACAATTATATATTATTATTATAAAATAAGTTTAAAACGTTTACTCCGTATTTAATATTACGTTAATATATAAATAAAACTATAAAAGGTACGGCTTTTATATACGTTAATTATAAAGAATCTTATCGCGGAGCAATAAGATTAATAATCTTTTTAAAATTCTTAGCCGAGTAGTAAACCCTATATCTATTCGTAATAATTATCTTATCGCTCCGCGGATAGTTTAGTCTTAACTTCGAAGGACGAGGGTTTGAATCCCGCTTCGAGTAAGGCTTACGTTTCTATTTATAGGTATACGTATACGTTTTTTTATAATGTAGTTATTACCCGGGTTAACACCCCGAAGATACGAGGTTTAATTCTTTAATAAAATAAATATATAAATATTTAAAGGTTAACTAATGTATATTTCCCTTTAAAGGTGTACCTAGTTACCGGCGCGTTAGCTTAAGACAATTCGGAACGAATTTATTAAAAAGGGGGTATAGTTATAAGAGGTGCGGTATTTATATACGTTAGTTGTAGGGAATCTTATTACGGAACGATAAAATTAGTAATCTTTTTAAGGTTGTTAGCTAAGTAGTAAACTTTATATAAAAAATAATATTTTTATTATTATAAACTTAAAGCTACTTTAATATAAATAGTCCGTTAAATAAACTCTCCCTCTTACTTTTTATTTATTAACACCTTTAAAAATATAAAAGTAATATTTTATACTAACTTCGTATAAATTATATAAGACTTACCTTTTACTTATTTTACCGCCGCGTACCCGGGACGACCTTGTTATAATACCGTTATAAAGTCTATAAAATAATAATATATATTTTATTAAACTATTAAATAATACTCGATAACCGATAACGCTTTTACACTACTGTATAGAATATCTTATATACTTACCGAAATATTATAAATATATTAACAAAACTAAAAACGGTAAAAATTATTATAAATTAAATATAAAACTAATAACTATTTTCTTAATACGCTTTTGTTTAATAAATTTATAAACCGAAAAAAAACTGTTAATATACTGTAAAAGTGTTAATAACGTACCGATATTAATACGATATTACTTAAAGAAATCCCTATAATTATCCCAGCCGTTATCTTCGGCGGCCCTACCCCCCCTCTTATTGTCGCCGTTCTTATCTTCGTTATCGTCTTTATCGTCGCTCGACCTAATAACGCCGCTCCGAATATTAATATCTAGCGCGCCCCTATATTTATACATGCTAAATATCGCGTACTATTATGGCTAACTAAGTTAAAAAGTAAAGGTATCACAGTATCTCTTTAAACAGATGCTATAATAAGTATAGTAAAAGGCGAATTTAGTGTCGTAAAAATTATTAGGTGCTATTTTTTGATCTGTGCGGCTGTGCATTCTTGTTTTTCAGGTATTACCTTAAAGGATATCATTGTGTATTTGCTATAACAGACCTAAAGTCGCCGCACGTGATGCAGACCTAGAATTAGTCACCGAAAAAAAAACATAGCTTACTCTGGCCCCCCTATTTTATTTGAGCCATCCAATATTACTTTGTATGTATCTTGCACTGACTTGCGATGCCTGCTATGGATGCGTTTGGCTCGACGTCAAAAATACTTCGGATCCGGCCCGGGGTAGTCTTAAAGCATCCTCGACAAGCTCGGAAAGAATTAGCTGCTAAGATTGCAAATAATTTTTTAGTCGAGCAACAAATTTTTAATGCCTTGAAACCGCATCCCAGAATTGTAAAGTAAGTTACGGTTAAGCCTATCTTGGTCAGGAAATCGGTCACTGACAATACTTTGAAGATACCTTGGATGGCAAACAGGAAGTCCGCAGGGGTTACTTCTTGCAGAGGCAAGCCTGGGCAATCTACAACAATTTCTAGACGACAGAAACGACCACATTCCTCTACCTATTCGGAAACGATGGTGTCTACAAGTTGTCGAGTCGATCGTTGAGATACATAGTCAGGGAGTCATCCACTCTGATCTCCGCCCCGAGAATTTCTTAGTGTCATCATACTTTGACCTCTGGCTATGTGATTTTGGTGGTTCTACCTGCGAAAGGCTTGGGTTGGATGGTGGAAGTCTGCCAGACTCAGGTTTCTTCAACCCCAATCTAGAGCCGGTGTCAACGGAAGCTACGGACATATTCAGTATTGCATCTGTTCTTTACGCAATTTTGACCGGGCATTGGCCATACCGAGATTCTGGCCCTTTCCGCACGGGAGAAGAAATGGAAATTTATCGACAGAAGGTCGACAGGCTCTTTGGGCAAGGCAAATTCCCAGACGTGACAGGACTATTGGGAGGGGAAGTCATTATGGCATGCTGGATGAACCGGTACCAGTGTGCAGAGGAAGTTCTAAAAGCTCTCAAATTCCATATGACCAACGAGACAAGTAGCTACTGTTGACAACCGCCTAGAACACAATCTTCCACCCCCAAAGTGCTGAGTGCATCAAATTGGCTTGTTTCATGCTAACGAAGGGCTCGTCAGCATTACCATTCGTGCGCAAATCTAGATACAGCGACGTATTCGACTTACAAATCTCAAGTTTACGGATTGATACAGTTGTATTTGCCACACTTGCCCTTGACTCTGTTCGAGCCCATGGGGATCCTTTTGACCTCGTGGTCTGGCGCGTTTTGTTTGTCGCAAGGAACAAAATCAAAGTCCTCTTCGCTTCTATCTCCACACGTGTAGATTGTGGTAGTATATGTTACAGTGCACATCTTGCAAGAAATTCGGGCGACTAAGGGTGAAGTTCTAAGGATGAATGTCTATTGGAGTATGAAACCATGTGTACGAAGGAAACCAAAACCATTTTTAAGTAGAGAGAATAATTTAGCTCTACCAGCGGTGGCTGGTGCGTACCGATGAAACCTGTAGAATCATTTGAAGAATAGGCCACGTGGCATCTTCGTAGCCTGGAACGTGACGAGACAACGAGGCAATGTGGCGAGAACTTGCTCCGGGAATCTCTCGATGCCTGGATGCATACACGTACGTACGTATGCGGGCAGTGCCGTCATGGAGAATTATTTTGACTGGCAAGACGACAATCTTGCTTATTATGAAACCCCTGAAATTCCGTCTTCCGATAACCTTAACGGTTCAGTGGCCGGTCGAGCCAGCCCGGCCGGCGAGCGAACCACTCTAGTGGCCGATCAAGCCGATAAGCCAAGTGGCGACCAGGCATTACCTCTTCTACGTTTGAGTGATTGGGATTGTAGTAAACGAGTATAACCAGGATAACCCCGAGTGTATCTATTACGACTTTCGTTGGAAGGTCTCTTAATACGAAAAGATTAGAGCTCGGTAAATCAATTTAAACAAGAGCCTAGCCCTCCGTATATAAATACGTATACGTATACGTATAATATAATTATTATAATAAGAGTTATATAAAATAATAAATAAATATAAAGGGTAAAGGTAGGGTTATATTTATAATAAGACTAAGTTTTATCAATTTTCTTTTTTATATTTCGGAAGACGGCTAATAAAGGATTTTTTTATAAGTTAACGTCTTACGTATTGCCCTTTTCCGGTACCGGTATAACCTTAATACGCTTTATACTCTAGCCCCGGTCTATATATGTACTTTAACCCTAAAATTTGCCCGTTACGTAACTTTACCCGTCGACGGTACGTTACCGACTTTTTATTGGTATATTAACGGTATTACATCTATTATAAAAATAAACGTTTATGATAAGTGTACGTATATACATAATATATATAGCTTTTATTTTTAAACGTAACTCTTTATATTTAATTTAATACCGCTCGACGGTATACTTAAATTTATTATAATAAAGGTATATAAATAATAACTTACCGTTAATATTAATCTTTATACTAAAGGTAATATTAAAGCCGGAGATTTTTTAACTATTAATATTATAATTATAATTATTTACCGACCTTAATTTTTAATCTTTTTTATTATTATTATTTAAATTATACGTAAGCTTTTAATAATAATATAAAGGGTGCGGCCCTTATATACGTTAATTGTAGGGAATCTTATCACGTAGCGATAAGATTAGTGATCTTTTTAAGGTTGTTGGCCGAGTGGTAAACCCTATACCTATTCGTAATAAATAGTTTTAAATGAAAACTTTTATTTTATTTAACTATCTATCGACTTTTAACTTTTAAAATTAATTTTAAATCGACTTTATTAAATTAACGTAAATATTACGTTATTTTTATTTAACGACGTTAAAAAAGTAATATATTTTCTCTTTATTGTTTAAGTTTTTAACCTTATATTTATATATTTTAATTACTTTTTTATACTTTGTTAAAAATACTTTACTTTTTTCGTTTTTTTATATAAATTAAAATAACGTTAAAGCGTATAAAACTACGTTACTTTACTTTTTTAAAATTAATACACGCTTTAAATAATTATATATAACGATTAACTCGTTTATTTTTAATATTTAATAAATTAAATGTTTATTAATTAACGTTATTATTAAAAGGTTTAATAAATAAAAGTAGATTAATATAAAAATATAACCTAAATCTAAATCGTAAAGAGTGAATATTATTAAAATTAACTTTTACCCTTTTTTTATTTTTATAAAAGTAAGCGGTAGCCGGTATATATAATAAAAATAGTTATAAAATCTAGGTAAATTCTACCTTAAGTCCGATGCTTACTTTTTTATCCTAAGCCGCGGGGTAATCCGCGGGGTTTTTTATAAAAATAACCTTTATCCATAATAATTATCCCCCCTTTTACGCGTATAGTCCTCGGCGTATATTAAATAAAAAGATAATAAAAGTTAAAGAAAGAGTAAAAGTAAAAAAATAAATAAAAGAAAAAAGAAACCTTTTAATAAATAAAGAAAAGATAAAAAAAACTTTATTTTAAAAATAAAATAAAAAACCTTTTAAAGAATAAAAAACCTAATTATTTTATTATATTAAATTCCGGTAGAATTTAAAGAAAATTTTATAATAATAAAAGGTAAAAGTAATATATTAAAAATTTTAACGGAGTACGTATAAATTTGAAAGAAAAGCAATTATATAATAGTTAACGTATAAAAAGTATATTAATCTTCTAAAAGAAAGATAAAAAAATATTAATTTTTTTAAAATTAAAATAACTACTAAAGAAGAAAAAGTTTATAAAAAAAGAGTAAACTTTTTTAACGTATCCGGTAACCTTTTATATTAGTAAAAGTATTATAAATTTTTAAAAAACTTAATTTATTTATTTAATCGATAAAGGCAAACAGTTTTAATAATAAAGATTGAAAAAATTAAATATAATATTAAGTATCGGATTACCGTTTATTTATATAAATATTAACTTTATTTTCGTCGTTTATCGTTTTTTTTTATTTAACGAAAGTTTATTTATCGTTTTAATAATTGTTAATATTATAATAGTAAGATCTTACTATTAATAATCCTTTTATTATATATAAGTAATTTATTAAGGATTTTTTTATATAAAGCTTATTTATTAATTAATAGCTTTTTATACTAACTTTTTAATTAGATGACGATAGCTAGTTTTATATAAAAGTAGTATAATGTAGTATAACGTATATACTACATTACTTTACCCCTCTTTTACCACCTTTATATATACGCTTACTTTTCTCTTCTTTTCTTCTTTTCTTAACTAATTTACATTTTAACCACTTTTAAATTTTTTTATTAAAATCAACACTTTTTTTTGTATCTATTTATATTTTTTTATTAGAATACGACTACTTTTCATTGATTTATTCCGTATTTTCCGCCGGATTCTTATACTAACTTTAAAAAGTATTTAACACCTTTAAGGATAGCGGTAACTATACCGTAACCCGAGTAAGCTAAGTCTTTGAAACGGATCTTTTACCCCGAAATTATAACGCGTAAAGTAATAAAACTACTTATCTCCGTGGTAAAATTTACTTTAAATTAAACGGTCTTACTATAAACGTATACTTTGATATTAACGTTAACGAGTACCTCGCTTTTAAAGCCTTTCTTTATTAATACCGGGACGACTTTATCTTCCGGCTTAATATACGAAACTTCGATACCGTCGGTAACAATGTTACCGTTACTAAAGTTACTACCTTCGACTTTTATATCTCCGGTAAAATTTATTAAAAAAACGTTTTAAGTTATATATTAATAACTATAACCGTAATTAATAATCTCTCCGTAAATTTTTTACTCGGTATAGATTTTTTACGTAATTATAACGTTAAAATTAACGTAGTTAATGGCGGTATTACTTTTTATATATTTTATAATATAATAATTAACTATTAGTATTTCGTTACGAAAATTAATATAACGCTTTACGCGTAGAAACGTATAATTATTCCTCCGTACGTTTAATACTTTATTATAACGTACTTAGTATATCTTTCTCGTAACCCGTTTAATAATCTGTTTAAACTACTTATATAATTATATTTTTATACTACGTACCCTAGTACAATTAATAATATTATAAATTATAAATTTTACAATATAATCTTTATTTATAACGCTTTACCAAAACTTATATTAATTAATTAAAAATAATAATTCGGACGTTACCTTTTAAAGTTATAGTACTCTTATTTTAATAACTCGATAACAAATTCGACAAAGTTAACGTAAAACTTATAATTTAGAATTTCTTTACTTAAGTTAAAAACACCGCTTACAACGGATTTTAAACCGTTATTATTAAATAAAAAATTTATTTATTTAACTTTAATTACCACTACCCGTTATAATAAGCGACGATAACGTTGATAACGACGACGACGAATATGGTCCCCTTCTTATAGTCCAAAAAAATTATTAAATACTATCTTATAATATTAAACGTTTATATACCATTTTTTTTATATAATAAAGCTTAGCGTTTAAATTCATAATAAAAACTTAATATTGTATAACGCTTTTATAATATTAATTTATAAGTATAAAGATATTTTTTGTAACCGCGGCGTAATTCTTATTTTAAAAAAAATAAAATATATATTAACTTTATCGACGGTTAATAAAATTAACGATAAATAATTAAAAAATACCTTTTTAAGTTCGAAGACGTAAAACTTTTAAATAAAAAATACGATAAATTTTACGTTTAAAAAAAGTTAAGTTAATTTAAAATACCGGTATTTATCACTTATCTTACTTTTATAATATAAAGTATTATTAATAATAAACGTAAAGATTATATTATTATCAATTTACGCCCTTTTAATAAGTTTTCGATTCTCGATATCTACTTATTACCCGATTAAAGCGATCTCCTTTAATTTACTTAAGGTTATATATATTTTTCTTTTTTTAATAACTTAAGTTTTTTTTATTAACTTTTTATTTAACGTACTTACCGTAATCGCTTTATAATTACTAACGTTGAAGGCTTAAAATATTATAACGTAGTCCTTATAAAACTTTATAACGCGTTAACCTACGTATAACGGTATATAAATAATATCTTCGAACTATATAAAATATTTATTAAAGTATATATAAACGATATCGCTATTTTTAACTGTATATTAATAGCTTATTTCGATTACGTCGAAACCGTTATACGGTTTTTTATATATTAATACTTATAAATTTCGCCGCTTAAATCCTTTTTCGGCTTTTTCTTTATTTGTTTACTCGGTTATAAAGTTAACGGTTAAAGTATAATTCGTATTAATAACTATATTAAAGTGTTATAGCTCTTGGTACGTATATTTATAGTCGACGAAAAGTCGACGGCGAGCCGTAAACGTACCGTAAGCCCTATTTTACGTAACGGCTTATATAACGAACGGCGTAACGGGCTAAATAATGAAACGTATCCGAAGCTAAAGCTTAAAGCTCGTAATAAAATAATACCGAGCTTAGTATATCGTATATAAAATATCCTTTATTCAATTATCCTTTTCTTTTGTACGAATTAAAAAAGAAATAAAACTTAATTTTATTATAAATATAAACTTACCTTCGCCTTTGTATACGTACTATTAACGTAACGTATTCGCTACACTATCGACTACTTACTCTATCAAACCTTATTATAGTCTTTAATATTATTTCTGTATTCCGATTGTTAACGACGGCTAAAGCTTTACCGTAGTCGGAATATACGTAGTAATTTCCGTATTCCGAACGCTAACGGCGATTAAAGCTTTATAGTGGTCGGAATATACGTAGTAGGTTGTTGGCCTTTTATATACGGTTAAGCGTCGGGCTTCCCTTTTAACTTTAAAAGTTAACCGTCGACACCGGGCTTAGCGTTAAGCCGCGATCTTCGCTTTAATATTAATAAGCTATACTTTCTTCCACCGTTTACCGTAAAATTCGGAGGGTATTTTTAAGTACTTTGGTTTTTTTATTAGCTTTTATATTAAGCGTCTATCTCTATATTTCCGCTTTTTAATCTTCGAGCCGGTCCCGAATCTCTTACTATATTAGGATCTTAAGTAGGTTTAGTTTTACGGGTTATACAACTAACAATAAAATTTATAATAGTTTTAATAAATTTGATACGTTTTTTTACTTAAATGTCCGGGCCACTTTGACTCGTTTAACGTCTTTAGATTCGGAAAAAAGTAAAAATAAATTAAAAAGAAAACTATATACTATAGTAAAAAGTGTGAATTTTTAATAAAAAAAAGCTTTAATTAGTTAAAATTAGCGCTAAATACGCTCCGGGTAATATAACCTGTAAAAAGTGTTAATAAAATAGTATAGTATTAAAAGTGTGTATATACGCGTTAGGCGGGCATAAACCGCTTATATTATCTCTAGGTACGTGACTAAGCTATTGTGGGCCTTATTTCATCACGCGTATAAGGTTACGTGTCCGTCTTCTCTACACTGTGGCTGTGCCGGCTCGCGATGGAACAGCCAGAGGCACAGCGGGCATAGCGGGCATAGCGGGCACAGGGAACACAGGGAACACCGGGAACACAGGGAGTACAGGGAGCATAGGGAGTACAGGGAGCACATCCACTAAGCAGGTTGGAGCAGGGACGGCACAGGAGCACCTCCAAAAAAGGAAATTCTCGGTGAGCTTTTTCGTGTTGTATATTAGGCTATTATAACTCAATTATTGATCCACTTGCTCTTTTTTCGGCTACTATTAGATATAAGTATGGGAGGGGTTGAGTTGTACTGTAGCTCAACATACTGTGGCCGGAGCTAGGATTTATACATCACATCTTGTAAATGGTGCCAGCGACTTACGGGCGAACGGTACCTATTTTCTAGTGAAAATAATTAGTAAATGTAAGTACAGTAGGTCCCTGCTCGTAGATACGATCAGGTAGTAGTTCAACGGGGAAATTGACCCGTGGCTTTCACATCATATGGATGGCACGAGACGCTTGAAACTCGAAAATTGACGGTCAGTAGAGTAGGTATATAAAGAGGTTTAACTTTTACATATAATTGTTTTTTTCTCGACCATACTTATAACTTTATGTTACTTTACTTCTTTAGCACATCGTATTAAATAAAAGGCTATTCAAACTACTTAGAATGAGCGTATCTTAAAGTCTTTTAGTTATATTACTACTCTGTATAACGTAAGTAGTAAATGTAGCGCGGCAGCACCGGTAGGGCGAGCAGCCCAAGTAGCATAACAGAGAGAGAACGAGTTGTGTGGAGGACTTCTATGGTCTTCCATGTTCATCTATGCTCGGCTGCTTAGGGCCTATCCCAGTCCGTGAAGCGGCTGGACCTGACAGGGTAGAAAATCAAGTTCCCCTTCTTTCATTACACGGAATATACTAGTCCGCGCTTTTCCTTCCGGCCTGTGTCCTGCCATGTTTGTCCCTTCTCACATGGAGTACACTCTTGAGAACTAGTTTAATTGTATAGTACTAGAAACGCTTGCTTTTGAATTCTATGAGAAGAAGAAGAAGAAGGGAAAGAAAAAAAATTGAAAACAGAGCAAAAAACCAAAAAAGCACTTTTATTGGTATTCCCGCCGTCCATGCTGGCTCGCCCCTGCAGCGCTCACCACCCGAGGCGCCTCCCCATCAAGCCTCTCGAGCTCTTGCTGGAAGTTGCGGGCTTGCATGGTTAAGTAGCTTCTGTCGTCCTGACCAAACCCGATCTGGTCAACGCTTTGCTGGAAATCGTCTACGGTTCGTTTCAGATCCGCCCAGTGCGAGCCGAGCAGCAGTTTTGTCACGGTTAGGCCAAATTCGCGGGAAGCGGTGTACCGCCCTAAGCGAACCTGAGCCGCAACCTGGCCGGCTCGGTGTTCCCGCAGGGACAGCTGCGTCCAGTGCAGCAGACGGGACAAGACCATGTTGGCTAGTAAGAGCCCCTGCGCGTCTCGCATGCAATGGTGGCATTTGAAGAGGGCCCGTATGCCGGGAATGGTGTACTGTGACTGCGTTAACAGGACCTCTATGGCCAGCGCTTGCTTCATGGTGGGCGCAACGGCCTGCAGCTCGCAGAGCGAGTTGCTCAGGGTGCTGAAGCAGCTGCAGCGAGAGAGGGCGGCTGCAGCCGAAGCGTCGAGGTGCGTTGGCGTCGAAAGCGGCGACAGAAGCGAATCACAGCCGTAGAGGGGCAGCGCGGCCTGGCGACGCGGAGGCGATTTTGAAAAGCACCGAGACAGCGTTGGAAAGACGCCGTCCACGGAGTCAGACCTCTGCAAGATGCCTGCATGGCCCCAAAAGTCCGCGTCACACTCTTCTGCCGAGGGCACCTCGCTGCCCAGCCCGCTGGCGCTACTGATGCTCTGGGAATGGCTGCGTGTAGCTGCGTCCGCGGCGTCCGCCGCCGCAGCCGCCGAAGCCGCCGCGGATGCCGTTGCCGCCGCCGCCGCTGCTGCTGCTGCTGCTGTGGCTGCTGTTGTCGGTGTTAGTGCTTTGCAACCACGCTCATCACAACGCTAGCCTACACATCGCTCTGCAACACGCACCACTTGAAATTTCCGCTCCTTGAGAGGGTGCCACCTGTACGCTGGTGAACATGGCGTCTTCATTCACACAAACCGTGCATTTGCGGGCAGAATTGGGGGAAAATGGGCACTTACGGCGGTGTCACTGCTGTTCGCGGCCATCATGGGAAGCCAGTCCTCCATGCGGTCGTGGTCGTCGCCAGACGGAAAAAGACTGGCCGAAGGCGACATGTCGAACGCAAACGACGGCGCGTGGAGGGCTTCAGCCGCTTCTTGCTGCTGCGTGTGCGGCATGAAAAGAACGTTGCCGTTGCTACCCATGCCGTCATCGCCGGCCGGCGGCAGCGCGGCACTGCCCGCTCCGCTCTGCATGGTGCCCAGAGCGGCAGGGCACACCGTTGCTGGGGTCGCCACTGTTGCCGCTGGGGCCGCTGCTGCTACTGTGGTTGCTGCCGGGTTTGCTACGGAGGCAGCGCGTTGCTTTTCTTCCCGCGACTGGTTCATCTGCTGCAGCCGCTCTATGGTTTTCCTGTTTAGGCTGCCTTTGGGCTTGCCGATTTTTGCCATGTAGCTGTAATGGCATTGTGTCTTTCTGCGGTTGCTCCCGGTTAGCGTAACTCTCTCCCTTTTTTTAACGTGGTTCTAGACCAAAACGGGACGGTAAATTTTACTCTCTCAGGCAGCGAGCGCAAGGTTTTTCGCCTGTGCAGCGAATCTTGGCCGCATGGCAACCGTCACATGCACTCCGGAGTTTGGGTTGGCTGTTGGCTGTCTTGGACGGCTTCGGAGACTTTCCAGCGGCAGTTTGCGGCAATCCTACGTTGACGCAATCCGTAAACCGTGGATCTTGTGACATTATAAAGGATGGAGGGCAAACATCTTCCGTGTAGGTGATAGGCAGATGCCAGAAGCATCATGGCGCAATCCGTTATTAGAGGCTATAAATAAAGCACCAACAGCAATAATTTGTGTGGCTCGCTGGCCCTGGGGACATCCAGGTCCTTATGTCCATCTTCAGGATTGGCTGCGTGTGGGGGGACACGATGAAGGAGGTTTTTTTTTTCTTTCTGTTTTGTTTTTTTTCTTGTTTTTTGGGGCGCGAGCAGTCCATCATGGCTTCGACCTGTGCCTTCGGGTAATATTGAGAATCTTAAAACGCGCTTGTACCAACGAACCCGCGCTGCTCCCTGGCTACTGCAGGTTGAAGTGGATGGTGTGGCGTGGGATGGTGTACCTTGGACTGGAAATAAGGGGGCAGAGCCAGCAGAGCCTGCTACCAGCTAATAAGTCAACAATCAAGGAGGTAGGTAGTATCGTTTCCTTTGGCCCTCTCTAGTGAACCTTAGTTTCTTCTGCTCCGACCTGTTCATACTCGCCGAATATACTCCCCTTTCGGAAGAAGAGCTGCAACGCAGGACCGGTCAGCAACGACAACACCCAGCGCGTGCGCGTGGGCGGGTGCTGAACACGCAAAAACCTCAATATAATTATTACACGACACCCGATCCTTAGTTCCGTGACATGCCCAGCCCCGTTCATACGCCAAGAGTGCCGACCGAGAGAGAGAAAGAAAGAAAAATGGCTTCCGAGAGCGCTTGGTACTTTGCCTACGGCGCCAACATGCTGGAGGAAGTCTTTGTCAAAAGACGCAAAATTCAACCCCTCCGGCACGAAGTGGCGTGCATCAAGACGCATACGCTCTGCTTCAACGTTATGGGTGTGCCGTATGCCGATCCAGCCATGGGTGGCATTCGGTTGATTGGCGACCAGGGGGACCCGGTTTACGGCGTCGCATACTTGCTAACCTCTGCGGATCTCCAGCGAGTGGTCCTCACTGAGGGGTACGTACAGACCCATCCATGCAGCAACTAACAACAGCGCAGCGCCCATTTTCCTTATGGTGGACCCCCCCCTCCTCATACACCATCAACATACAAATGCTAATGGCCACTTACACAGAGGCGGAATTGCCTATACGATAGAAACACTTACGGCTACGCTACAGGGTTGCGGGTCGGAAATACCCGTTGTGACGCTGGTGGCGAGGCACGACATTCCGCGCAGCTGGGAGAGGCTCCCTTCAAAGCGCTACATGGTAAGCATTTTCGTTGAAGTCGAGACTTACAGCACGGTTAGGTCGTGCAGGAGGGTACGAAGTTGACGGCGCCTGCCTAGAATCTTTTGATCTGCGGTGCCCACGAAAAGGGCCTTCCGGTGGACTACCAGAAGAAGCTCGCTGCGCAACCCGTGTTTGAGCAGCTACCGGGTCATCGTTTCCGGGTAGGAAAGCGGATTTTTGACAGCATCTGGCAGCGGGCGGCGTACTGGATTGACAAGGCAGTGGGGCGGTTCAAGAAGGACGACGGCAACGTCCCTGGGTGGTTTTTGTGGATCTTTGACCGTCTACTGTGGACGATGTGGTTTCATCACGACTACATTCACAGCGTGGTCTGGGGACGGGGAGACGGCTTGTACAGAACGAAGCTGGAAGAGAAAAGCCAGTAGTTACAGGAAGGCAGCTCGTAGGCATAGATCAAAAGGAGAACGGCAACAAATACAGGCACCAATAGAAGTAAAAGCGGAATCGGAAAGAGAACCAGAAGCAGGCACAGAACCAAAAACAGCATCTAAAATCTACGCACACCTTACTTCGGAGCGAGTCATGCAACTTACGGAATGTGCTACCTGGGCAGATCTTGTTCCGCATGAGGATATACCTGCTTGACTGCGGCCCGAAAGCCATCGTTCCACAACTGCTTGACCTCCTCGCCCATGACGGGCAGCTCGTCGTAGCAGGCTGCCGACGTGCGTTCGACCTGCTCGAGCACCCGGATGACATTCAGCCCCAGGATCTTCTGCACGTCAGCGCGGCCAATTCCACGCTCCAGCATTTTCGCCACCAGACTCGGGTAGTGCGACACATCATCAATGCCCTTGACGGCGCTGAACATGCCGTCGAAGTCCGAACCCAGACCCACGTGATCGTAGCCGATCAACGTGCCCACATGGATGATGTGGTCTACTAAACGATCGAGGTTTGACTCCGCTGCGTCCACGGCCGTCAGCGGCGGTATGAACGACACCATGATGATTCCCTGGTTCACGCGGAGCATTTCCAAGACGGAATCGGGGACGTTGCGAGGGTGTCCAACAATGGCCGCTCTAGGGGGGGACTCTGTAAGCGGGGGACGGACATAACTAGGATGAAAGGGGGAGGGATCGGAGGGCGACAGATGAGACGGAGACTGACGCGGACGAATGAGAGAATATTACCGGCGCCTTGGATAGGTCAAGGACTTGCCGCATCACAGCTTCACTAGTGTGGGAAAGATCGACGATCCTATTTTATCGTGAGCGTTGTTTTTGTGTGTGGACGAGAGAGCGAAAACAAGCCACACAGCGACCTCGAGCTGCAGGACGTCCTTACATGCCTATTCGGTTCATTTCGCGGACCATTTCTTTGCCCTTGGCAGACAGCCCCTCATGGGCAGGGGCCGCAGCCGTCTGCGCTGGTTGTCAGCACGTTCACACCTTTATTTTTTATTTTGTTTTATTTTTCCTTTTTTTTTTTCTCGGCTCTTTTCAGAGACCATCCACATACCGCACTGTCTGCGTACAGGTTGTTTTTGCTGTGTGCCAGCGTAACGTAGCGCACGCCAAGCCGATGGTACAGTCGCAACACACTGGGGCTGTTGGCAATCTGGTGTAGCCCTTCCACACCGATCAGGCTGACGAACTTGCCTTCGTTGAAGAGTCTCATAATGTCAGATGCGCTGTGCACAAGGCCCATGTCATCCTTGTACAGGTGCACCAGACGATGGACAAGGTCGATCTGTTGCATCGTATCCCGCAGGATCTCGAAATGCGCCGAGTCGTCGTTGTAGTCGTCAGATGTCGGGCTGCGCCGTTTTTTTCTAAAAAAAACAAACAAAAAAAAAAAAAAAAACGGCACGGTGCAGCCGCAAACACACGAAAACGCAAATAGAAAAAAGCCAAAATAAAATCTCACCAGTCGACGTAGACGCTCCAAAAGGCGCCTCCCGACTTCCCGCGACGGAGCCGCTTGAGATCGACATGGCCTACAAGGTCGTTTCCGGGCCCAAATCGCCCGTCGAGCTTATTGTCATAGAACCCGCGAATAAGATGAGGCCAGTCATTGTGGCCATCTATGTACGTCAGCGTCAGCCACCCTGCCCAACCAGGCAGCCGAACCTCGGCGCACAGACGTGTCGACGGTAGCTCACCAATTAGCGGCACTGACTGCAGGACCTCTAACGCCTCGTCCATGGCCGACATGACTCGAAAAAAAATAAGAAAAAATTCAGAAAAGTTCAATAAAAAACCCGAAGAAAACAGTGGTTCACGACACGTAGTCGTGGCTGGTGGAGCAGCGCCGCAGGGATGTGGTACATAGGCGGCGCAGTTGGGCTTATCGTGGTGAAGCCATTTAGGTCCTCTGTAGTGGCATCGCTCGATTTTGGCGTGATCCTCAAATTGCTTTGCGCCCCCCACACGTCTAGGAAGCAAAAGGTTGAAAGAAGACAACAATGACGGCGTGGGGTGCAGACGGACCTCACCCTAAGATCCTTATGTATTGGACTGCTGTTGTCCGTCCGAACCCCACAGGCCGGACCGGTATGTTTAGCCAAATAATCCCCGAGACGACGCCGGCCATCAGGGTCACGGAAGCAATGCAAAAAAAAAAAAAACAAAAAAAAAACAAGCACGCCCGCGACCCTCGGGCCCAGTTCGTAGTCATTTTCCTCCCCAAGCTTCTGTGCGTACATTAGTCGTCTCACCAGCATACAAGGCGAATAAACGGATATGGACACCGAAGCCAAGACGCCGTTGCCTTCCTCCCACACCCGTTCCCGGTCGGAGTGTGTCAACTTACACGGGGCGCGAAGGATCATTTGGTCAGTAAGGTTTGCAGATCTTAACTGCCGAAGGCGCAAGCCGCTTCCGGAGAAAAAGCAAAAGGACAGACTAGGGGTGAATGGCCAAGTTTGGACCATCCATACGAGTTTATTTTAGATCTGAACTAAAGTAGCGTGGTGGTTGGTGAAGATGCCAAACGTTTCAAATTCTATCTACCACGGTTATCACAAGTACGCGCCCTCGAAATACTCCCCGACTATTCTATCCTTTTGTGACTTACTCCCCTAGAAGAAAGAACCTATCTAGAGTATCCGTGACCAATCGCAACGGAAGGCTGTTCTTTATCACGACATCACCCTAGCGTTCTACGAAGCAGCCGCCTTTCGCGCCCACGCTAGATGGTAATAATACACATTCCCCACAGTCCGCAGTTCAGTCTCCAGTTCTTGGCGAAGAGTATCAAACTCACTGCTCGACGGCTGACCGGGTTTATCTGTGGGGGGGGTCTTTCGTTAGTATCCGGCGACAACGTCGGCGTCCACAGGACGATAAGGAAGGGGGCCTGCAAACTCACCACCGAGGAGCTTCTTGATTCCATCCAACAGGTGGAGCAAGACCAGCACGGCCCTCTCTCCCTGCTCCTTGTCATCGGCAGCAGCCCCTACTTTGATGGCCTGGATGTCTTGCTGGATATCCACCGCACCGGCTTTTTCGAGCCAGGGAACCAGGTACTGGCCAGGGCTGGGCTGGTTCCCGATGGCTGCCCATGCGTTGACCATGATGTCGCGGAACTTCATGAACGCTTGGTGCTCGGGGCCTTCCTGGATGGACAGCATGTTGCCTTCATGGAGCTCAATGAAGCCGCCCGGCTTGACACAAGCAAAGAGCAGGGCCACGGCTTCCTGGGCGGTCTTGTCGGAGCCAACGGTCAAAACAAACCGCTGGTGGACCACGTCGAAGCTGTTTTGAAACTCGGCAGGCCACGGATCGAAAATGGAATGCGCCGATAGGTGCACGTTGGGCGGCCGCTGGTCCGCGGGGGCAAAGTGCTGAGGCGAAATGTCCGTGCCAAACAAAGCCGCCGACGACGGCACGGATTTGGCCAGGTCGAGGATCCACGTTCCCTCGCCGGTGGCGGAGTCCAAGACGCGGAGATTAGGCTGCGTCAAGTCTACCGGCGAGTAGAGCAGCTTGCCCTTCATGGCCGTCTTGGCCAGCTCATGTTGAATGCGCAGGCGGTCATACTCGACCTGGTGGCGGGGGCCACGATAGGTGTCTTGAACCACAGCGGTGTCGGCCATCTTTTCGGAAAGCAAATGATAAGCAAGTTCAGTTTCCCAGCACGAGAACATAGACCACACTGTGTTTTTGTCAAGAATAACGATCGAATGAAGGCTACGATGGTTACCTCGCTTATGTAGACTACTGTTTTTGAAGAGGATGCACAGCGGTAACTTCCGGGGACTTAATATACTCGCCGAGCGGTCACAATGCGTTCTCTACTACAATATACGACCTGGCATCGTTGGAACGGAAAGGACAGAAAAAAAGAATGTCCTTCACCACATCAGAGCAGTCCCGCTTCAACAACACTAAAGTCAACCTGTCACGCTTCCTCTAACACAACACAAAAACTACAACGACACAAACAAAACAACATCAGAACAAAAAATGTCTTCAGAAGAAGAAGATCTTACTGTTCGTCCGGCTATCCCCGACGACAAGCTGGTGCTGTATGTCAAGAAAGGTACGAGGTCCCTAAAGCGTAATTAGTCGGATGCTTGTTTTTGTTTTCGGTTTTTTTTAATGAGCCCCGGTTTAATATGCTAACAGTCCTCTAGCCAGCCCCACCTCAACTGCCAACTCTGTGAAGCCGTTGATGCTCATCGAGGCTTTGAACATCCCGTACACGACCCACATCATCAAGTCGACGAGCAAGGAGACATGGTTCCATGCTGTCAACCCTTACAAGATGGTCCCCGCCTTGGAGGACCCGTACACGGACGAAGTGACCGGTGAACGCAAACGTCATTGTGTCTTTGACAGCTCTGCGTGCCTGACGTACCTCGCCGAGAAATACGACAAGGACGGCGTCTATGGCGGTAAGAATCTGGAGGAGCGGACGGTGATCATGAACTGGCTCATGTCGTACACAGCCGGGCTTGGGGCCACGGGCAAGATTTGGCTCTTGATGAAGATGCCCAAGGACGTGGACATCGGCCAGTCCCTCACCGTCCTCCTGCGGTACATCAAGAGCGAGTACAACTTCCTTGAGACGCGCCTCAGCGAGCCCGGCCAAGAGTACGTTGCTCTGGCCGATCGCGCCACCATCGCGGACCTAGCCATCCTCCCGCTGGCCAACGAGACGATCGCCACATCCGCCAATCTCGACTTCAACGAGTGGCCCAATCTGAAGAAATGGAGTGAGCGCATCAGCAAACTGCCCCCGGTTGCGCGGGCTTTGCACAAAATTGCGCGGTTTGGCCTGTCCGAGGAGGAGCTCGCGGCTTTGGATAAAGCTGAGTAAAGTGCTTTGAATCTGGGGTTAGATAAACCATAGCACAAGACAAATAAATATTGCGTATTCATTCGTATTTATCAAATAATGCCTGTGACACCCGTTTTTGATTTTTACTATGCACTACTCTATCGAATCTATCATCCTGTTTTCTTCGGGGTAAGAGT
This sequence comes from Niveomyces insectorum RCEF 264, assembly GCA_001636815.1. Lineage (NCBI taxonomy): Eukaryota > Fungi > Ascomycota > Sordariomycetes > Hypocreales > Cordycipitaceae > Niveomyces > Niveomyces insectorum. Next base: position 785,934 of record AZHD01000005.1, on the reverse strand, counting down.
TACACGAAGATCCGATATGGGCACCCATGTGTCCTTGCTTGCCTTTTCATACAAGCCTTTTAGCTTCTCCTCGTCTGATAGCTTCATGTCGTAGTTTTGTAACAGCTTGCACAAGAAGTGTTTGAGCATGACCTCCGCAAAATACTGCCCGAGGCACTTTCGCGCGCCAAATCCAAATGTAAACAGATTGTAGCGAAGCTGTATCACGGGTCAGCCACAAACAGCACACGACATAGTAGGGGGTCAAATGAAGTTGATTTTTCGTACCTCAGTCGACGAGATTTTCCGCAACCGGTGTGGCTTGAATTCAAGGCTGTCTTTTCCCCAAAACGCGGGATTGTGATTGATCGCGAGAGTGTCTACGACAACACTTGTCTGCATATTTGATGAGAAACTGTTTGCCAAGAGATGTGACTGGTGACGACTTACATTTGGTGGAATCGTGTTCCCTCCCAGGACTTTAACCTGCGGTGAGCTTTCCGGAATGCTGAAAACTGTTCGCGTTTTTTGTTAACAAATTGTCCATTTGATTTCTCGGTTTCAACGCTTGGAAACGACGTACCCGTGAACGGTCGAAGACGCAGCGACTCTAAGAAACAGAGATGTAGCAACGAATCTCGTCTGGTGAAGAGCTCTCCCAGGCAGGAGACGCCCGCCATTTCGTCCCGTAGCTGTTGTTGGATGTTTTGGTCTTGCGCCACAAAAATGACCAGCCAGCCAAGAACATGCGTTGCCACGTCGAGGTTGGCAAAAAGTATTTCGCTCATGGTTTGCACCAACTGTTCAAAGCACGCGGTCTTAGCAGAATTCTTAGGACGTAAATAAGGAAGGGGATCTGACCTCTTTCTTCGGACAGCCTGCTTCCACCAACGAATCCCATGCATGCACGATGGGCGGTTGCTTTTCTTGGGGATAATTGGCCTTTCGCGATTGATAGATGCGCTCATTGAAGAGCGTCCAATCACGCTCGAACTGTGTGAGGCATTGATGCGTCTGCGGTCGCAACCATTCGTAGATTTTGAACCGGTACACGCCGCCGGACAGAACACTGCCCATCAATCCAAGGCTCCGCTGGCCCAGAGACCAAAGACTCGCTTTCTCGCTCTCGCTCAGGGGCCCGTAAACGTACTCTGCCGTGGTCATAAACGGAAACCGCGCCGTGTTCCCAGCGTGGATTTCGATGCTCCCGGCACCGTCGGCGCCAAGCTGATCAACATATTGCCCTGCGGCCGTCTCGAGCCGGGGTGAAATCTCTGTGATCGCACGATGAACAAAGTACGTGCTGAAGCGCACCCGGATTCTCTTCCACCGATCGCCGTTGATCAGGCCCATGCAATCTCCGAGGAGCTGGTGGAACAGCCAACCGCCGTTGCTGGAGGCGGATTTCACGTGGAGCGAGGAGTCACTGTAGAACGCTTTGACGTCCTCTGGTTTCGTGAGGACACTGCATAAACTAGTGTAAGCGGTTTTTTGTCCTGTTTTATTTGCGGAGCAGCCGCTTCCTCCATTTCCGCGGTGTAACGTACACTTCCGGGATAAAGTCCGACCAGATTCGGTACACGGAGCCATATTTACGCCATGCTTTGCTGACTTCATGGCCACGAAGAAATTTGTCGATGCCTTGTCCTTCAACAAATTTCCATCGCGGTCCAGCGATCGACCGTCCCTGAGCGTCCCGGATCGGATAGACGAGGGTCAAGATCTGAGACAATCATTAGCCTTGGGAGAAAGGTGAAGGCAGGGTGGAACAGGAACTAAACTTACGGTATGAATAATAGTGTCTTTGCTTTTATAGGTTCTCCAAAGGAGAATAATACCACATAAAATCACTAAAAGAAGATCGTTGATATGCTCCATCATGTATGTTTGCAGAGCCTCGGGTTGTCTACACGAGGCGTTATGTAAGATAAAAAAAGGACTTGAATTAGAACCTGAACAAGAAATGAGATAATTGCATGCCAGACAATTATCCTCGGAAATTGTATATGTAATATCTTGCTATGTACTTCTATTTTTGTGGTGTGAACCTTGCTGACGTATTATTGTCCGAACAATGCTGGCGTGGAGTGTGGCTACCACAGTTCCAATAGTCCCCGAGCATTCAGTGGCCCCATTACATGCCGTCGGGTGCCAAAAGAAAACCGTCCATTAATACATTTTCTTCACGTGTAATGCAGTTCCAGCTGAGTGAAGAGAACTACGTTTCGGACAATAAGCTGTACATTTCGTGGTAACATTCTCAAATTTGCCTCTTGGTAACGCCGGAACTATCATTCGTACATGGTCATATCCAGTAATTGCTGCCTTCCATACCACAAATCAAAATGCCGTACAATCATTTATCTGCCGTTGTCCTTGACGTAGTATCTAGAGTAGCTTTCCGGGTTGAAATAGGCCGTGACATTCCAAACCTGACTGTCGCTCGCCCAAGATACGTATGTGTGGAACCCCAGCCCGTCCGCCAGGCTTCTGTGTTTGCTGTGTGCCAATTTAGTAAGATAAGCCTATCTGGGAGAAAAAAAGAAGACACAAGAGCGTACCATAATTTTTTGACCGCGTTGTAGTATGACCCCGTCGGGAATCCCTTTCCTCTCTGTTCGAGGTAGCTGGAGAGGGCGCGCGCTATCTGATCATCATTGCGTGCGTAGTGACGAACTGGCAGATAGATCTTCGACTTCGGCAGCTTCGAGTTGCTTTTCAGTTCGAAATAATACAACATGCCACCCGTCCGGTGCGCCTTTTCCCGCAGAGGTTGATCATCTTCGTACGTGTCTTTGTTCAGACCAAACACCGCGATGAACAACTCGCGCAGAGATTCTTCTTCGTCGGGAGACTTTGGAGCTCTACCACCGAGCGTCATCATGTCCATGACGCTCTTGAACGACGTCTCCAAAGAACGAACGTAAATCTTCAACCGCGACTGGGTGGGCTCCAGGCAGTCGATCGCCAAGATTTCGACCGCGGGCCGTGACGCGACTGGGAATGATTCGATGAACTCCACGAGAACGTCAAAAGATGACAGCAAGGAGTTGGCTGATCCTGGTAGGTTCTGGATGGCTTCTTTGACGATGCTCCAGTTGGAACGGCTCTCCTCCTTCGCCCGCCGACCGGGCAGGTAGTACTGCTTGACGACGTTGTTTTTCTCAAGCAAGTCAAACGCAATAAAACACTGTGACTGGGGTACGTCCGATTTCTGAACACCCTTTTCATCGGGTCCCATCGAGTCGTGCGTAGTCAACGAGTTTCGAAAGTGTCGGTGCAGATGGAGGTCCATGTTTGGTGCGGTGGGGAGACAGTCGCCCAGCAGGCGAACGTTGGCCGTTAAGTTCGCAGCATCCACCCTCAGAGAGGCAGACCTACTAATTGGTTCAACTGAATAGCGAACCGCTGGCGCATCTTTGGACGAAGACCAACACCAGCTCAGCTCGACCGGCGTGTGGTCGTCTGTCATGAAGCTCTTCCACACATGAGGAGCCACGGTGCCCCGTGGGTGAAAACCCAAAAACGGAGTGACCGACGATGTGAAGAAGTCTGAGTGCAAGGCTGTGGATTTCTTTGAGTAGCCGGCCGTAGTCAGCATCTCTGTCAACATGGACCCGATCTCGTCGTTCCACAGCAGGGAATCGCGGTCCAAGAGTTGACGATGCCCATCGCGTCTGGGTGCATCCTACATCATGATAAAAGTCAGCACAGGAGAGACGCAACCTCGACACAAAATATCATTTTGGCGATCAACGTACCTTTTCGTTGTAAGTGGCAGTCAAAGTTGATTTTCGGATGAACAGTTTGCTGAGAGAGGTTAGCCTTGTTGAAAGAAGGACATATAAAAACGGTCTCGCTTCACGTACATGTAGCTTAAGAGTGAAGACGCCATAGTTGCTATTTCTTTGGTTATGAAAAATGACTATTAGTGCCGTTAAAGGTGAATCCATAAAGGATATGGCGTAAGATTAGTTCTCAACAAAATCATAGATATAGGGACAGCATGTTCGTCAACACTATGAACATGGCTAACGGCGACTAAGCCGCACGAAACCATCGGCGAGTAAGGTTTGTTTCGTCTTCTTTGTGCTAAAATAAAAATGACTCCGTATGCCTAGATTTATTGTCCGATCGGGCTAAATACAGCACCTTTCGTCTACGGCCCAGCACGAGGCCCCCCGTTACCTATTCGAAAAAAATTGTGAGGACCTAAGATGTTGTCACGTCTTTGTCAGGAGCGAAACAAGACCATCATCCCAGGTCTCCTGAGCCAGCACAGTGCCGTCTTGACCGGGGATGCGGCTGTCGTTGATCTTAGCACGGCCGAGAACTGGTCAGTCAAGGAACTGCTCTTGAGCAGGATCCGAACGGCACTAAGCGATCTTTCTGACGAGGTATGTGTGGCTGCCCACTTACCTAGCACTGTGTCGTTCTGTAAGATAGCTCACTGTGTATGTTTAGGACTTGGCTTATGCCTCTGGCGTAGGGGGTTGCACTAAGACGCGGACGCTCTTGGCCGAATTATTCAACTCCCACTTCCACCCAGCCAAAAAACTCGATGCATCCAATGTCGTCTTAGCAGCCGGAGGCAGTTTCGCGCTGACTGCTCTCGTAGAGCAGATATGTGAGCCCGGTGATGGCATCTTGATAGCTGCGCCATACTGGGCTGGCCTCGACATATCCATCAGTGTCCATTGCTACGGAAAGATTGTTCCTGTCCACGTGCCGCTCGACAAGTTCTTCCTTCCCGAGAGCGTTCATTATTATGAAGATGCTCTACGGAACAATTCTGTTCCCATCAAAGCAGTTTTGGTGTGCAACCCACACAATCCTTTGGGACAATGCTACCCCCGCGAGACATTGGAGGCTATGAGGATGTTTTGTGCTCACGAGGGTCTACACTACATTTCAGACGAAGTGTATGCTCTGTCCTCCCACAAGAAGCATCCTGTTGATGCCGTTCCATACATGTCTGTTTTGGAGTTGGAACAGAAGGAGGTTGCTGCCGAGATGCATGTCATATACAGCATGAGCAAGGATTTTGGATGCAATGGCATTCGTCTGGTAAGTAAAGATATTTTGCTCTGGTTTACTGAGATATTTTATATTTGAATGCCCTCCTTCCTCTCAAAAAAGTCATCCACAGCTTCCGCTGATCATAGCTTTACTCAGGGTGCACTTGTTAGTCAATCGAATGAGGCGCTTCGCCTGAGCGCAGCATTGAGCGTGCACAGCCAAGTGTCGTCTCTGTCTACCGTTCTTGCATCCAAACTACTGACGTCCGATACCGTCCAGTATGTGACAGAGTTTGGCGGTGCGAGGCTAAGAGAAGCATACCTGGTGATTTCTTCATTTTTTGAAGCCAACCGGATGCGCTACATCCCAGCATACTATGGCATGTTTGTCTTTGTTAGGCTTGTTGATTTGCATAACATGGAGGAGGAGAAAAAACTCCAATCGTGTCTTAAAGCCAATGCGGTCTCTCTCTCGACGGGGTCAAGCTACCATTTCAAAGAAGCAGGCTGGTTTCGGATCTGTTACGGAGTACCGTTGGCTGACCTGCGCAAGGGTTTGAAGAGGATTGAGGCTGGTATTGCGGAGTATTCTAAAGGCCGTTGAATGATATTTAGGTGACCTCCAAAAATAATAGGCCTTGATTAAATGCTTCGACACAAACACTTTATTGCTATTAATTTTTTGGAATCTAATGAATGGTTTCTTGCAAGTTGAATCTGTCTACAGCTTATTCCAAGCCTCCTGAATGCCCTGTCCAACAGCCACCACCACAGATGGTGAAACGACGTTTTCCATGTACTCCAGTTCACACCTCATCGAGTCGTCTTCTTCTGTGAACTCAATAAGCAGCGGGAACTTGGCTCCGGACGTATGAATGAGACCATCCTCTGCCTTCACGCCCGGTATTGACAGAGACTCTGAGACGGAATCTTGTTGTCTGTTGTACACGACCATGACTTGAAATATTTCCTCGTGGCCAGACAGTTCACGGATATTTTGGAACGGAACAGCATGAGCCAGAGCCTCACGAACATGACCACCAACAACCTGTATAAAATCGAGTAGGTTGACTTGATCCACCGGTCGAACGTTGACGCGTACTGGAAGTCTGTCGAGAAACACGCCAAGCATATTCTCCGTGCCCGGCTCGGTTCGATCAATATGCGGTATGCCGATGACAATGTCGCGTAGTTTTTGCACTTCCGACAAAGCGACTGCTGTAAGCGCAACACACAACTCCATGGATCCCGACGCCGATGTGTTTGGCTTTAGCAAAAAGGAGCTTGCTTTTCCAGCGAAGACCGAAGAACTCATTGGTGAATTGAATACTGGGATGGGCAATTCCGCCAGTCGGTTTTTCCAAAATATGGCATTGGTAGTCTCAGTGGGACTTCTACCTCGGCTGTGTTTCCATTGAGCCCATGCCGTGTAGTCAGGCTTCGCCTCGTTCGTTCCGTTCGTCAGATGCCCTCCGTTCTGTGATTGCTGCGTGTACTCAGCTTGAACGCAGCGGAAAAATGCCTTGATAGCGGTCTTGTCCGTGATGGCATGGTGTTGGACTAGGGCAATCATGGCGTCTTCCGGAGAGCCAGCAAGCATGATTCGACTCAACGGACCACTCGTCAAGTCAAAGGGTCGATTGACAAAATCACTCAAGTCGGTCATGGAATGTTCTTCCCGTATAAACTCGCAGGGCAGAGACGACTCGCTTCGCACAACATTCCTACCGTCCCCCTTGAAGCAACTTCGAAGCACGGGTTCGCGAGACGCCACAGACAAAATAGCCTTCTCAAGTGACACCAGATCAACCGTTCCCGTGAGACGAATTTTGGCCGCCACATTGAAAGCTTGCGGCGTGGGAGACGCAATCGACAGCAGCACGAATTCCTTCTCGACGTCGGACACCGCCGTGTACGGCCGTTCGAGCGTCTTCCATGACTGCAAAAACGAAGCTTTTGGAGCCGCGCGTTGCTTTTCGTTAGAACAAAACTCGCTAATGGATTCGCTCAGAGCCGACAAATTCGTGTTCCAAATGAAGAGCCTCAGCGGCAGCTTCGTCCCGATTTTCTGGCAGACAATCTGCGCCACTTTGATCTGCGATAGCGAGCTTCCACCAAGTTCGAGGAAATCAGAGTTGGAGTCAAGATTGACGTCGTCCGGGAGACCAATAGCCGCTTGCCATGCGTCGGCGACCAACTGCTGCATGGACGAGATCTCGGACTTTTGGCCGTTCGTTTCGGTCGAAGTGGACAACGTTTGCAGCTTTTTGCGATCTAGTTTCTGGTTGGGCATGGTCGGCAGGCTCGGCAGGGCCACGATCTTGGATGGACAAGCGTATGCGGGCAATTTGTTTCGAAGGCCTGCGTTGATGGCCGGGATGTCCACATCTGCTGGCTCCACAAAGGCCACAATAATGTCGCCTTGGACGACGGCAGCCGCGCGGCGCACCGCGCCGTTTGTGATCGTAATGACGTTCTCAATCTCGTTCAGCTCAACCCGGTAGCCCCGGACCTTGACTTGGTTGTCGAAGCGCCCGAGGAAACGGGGCTCCATTGCCTCCGTCCAAACCGCGCAGTCCCCGGTGCGGTACATGCGGAGACCAGGCACAAACGGGTCACTGACGAAGCGCGTCCGCGACATCTCGGCCATGCCGGACCCAATGTAACCGTTCGCGATCTGGATGCCACTGAGGCAAATCTCACCGGGCACGCCAATGGGAACGGGACAGTTGTCCTTGTCCAGGAGGTAGACGCCGACACGGGGGATCGTGTGCCCAAGCGTGACCTCAACCTGCGGCTGGAGCGGCTGGAAGAGGCAGCCGATCGTGCATTCACAGGGGCCGTATGAGTTGTAGACGGTGCGCGTTCCAGCCCAACGGTCGGCGAGAACTTGGGGCACGGCTTCGCCGGCAAATAGGATCGTGTCGAGGTTGGGGAGGCTGTCGGGATCCAGAACAGACAAAAACGACGGCGTGATCATGGTGGCGTGGACTCGTGTCAAGTGCGCAAATGGGTCGCGGGGATCTGCCATGACAAGCGTGGCGCCGTAGCAAAGGGTTCCAAAGATCTCCGCCTGGTTGACGTCGAAGCCCGGTGAGAACATCTGTGCATGGCGTCGGCCCGGTCGTGCATCCATGCGGGACGGCCCGTAGGATAGATAAGACACCACCGACTGGTGCTCGATGCGCACACCTTTGGGAACACCAGTAGAGCCGGAGGTAAAGGTGATATAGGCCACGTCGTTCGGTTCGATCACCGTTGCTGGTCTGTCCTCGTGTTCACGGTTCCAGCTGGCCAACAGCTCAGTGAGGCAGAGAGTCGTCGGGAACAGGTCGCACAGTTTTTGTCGGCTTTTGTCGTCGGGAAAGATACACAGCTTCGCCTGGGACGTCTCCAACATGACGCGCATACGCTCTGGGGGCAATTGGACATCAAAGGGGACGTAGATGGCACCCGCTTTGATGACGGCGAGAACAGCGATGATCCAGTTTAGGCTGCGGTCGCTGATAACAGCCACAGCGTCGCGCGGCCGGACCCTGAAGGCCACGTTCCAAGCAATGTGGCTCGTCAGCTGGTCCAACTCGCGGTATGTAACAGACTGCGCAGGCGTCTCCACGGCGATGGCCTCGGGCCATTCATCGACACCCTTCTCAAACGCAGTCTTGAGATTGGACGGCCCAACATAGGGATCCATGAGTGTGGTCGAAGCGCCGGTTAAAGAGAGAAATTCGTCGGCATCCAGCATTCGCCGGCGCGCGCTTTCGACCGTTTCGCACTGTGGATCGAGAAGGGCAAGGACCAGGTTGCGGAAATGAGACGTCATTCGCTGCACGCAGCTCTCCGTGTAGATGGCCCGATCGTACAGGATACGAATGTGAAGGCCGTCGTCAGCAGCCCGGCGGATCGAGACCGTCAGTCCGAATTCGGGTTGGTCTTCGCGATCATACCGCCACTCTCCGCTACTGAAACCGGGGAGGTCGTATTCGAGGAAGAGGATGGACTGCAGCACCCTCGCGTGGCTGCCGGGCATGTACTCTTGCAATGCCTCGGCCGCCGACCACTGGTGTGTGTTGATCAGACGCATCGTCGACTGGACGTGAGCCAGAAAGTCGGCCCTTGTTGCTGGGCCGGCTGTATTCATAAGAAAGGGACAGGTGTTCAGCATGGGGCCGACAATTTCGTTGACGCCTGCCAGTGGGAAATCCCGCCCCGAAAAGACCGTGCCGAACACGACGTGGTCTTGTGGGACGTACGATCGCAGCAAGAGAGCCCAGGCAGCGTGAATGACCGTTGCGGGTGTGACCTTGTTGACGGCACAGATGTGTTTGATCACAGACAACGGAGGACCGAGATCCACGTCGGTCTGCCCGAATCCACTCAACGTCCCATTGTTGACGGGTGCGGGTAAGTTCAAAGGCGACACATCAGCGACTTTCGATAGGGCATCCTGCCAGAAGGGCCGGTCTCTCTCTCGTGCTTCTTTCAAGTACTGTGGCAAACTCTGTGAAAACGTCCAGAATTGTGTGCTGCTGGCCTGTGGCAGGGCCTTTCCCTTCAAAATGTGCTGCACGTCGTTGATGACGGTACCGACCGACCAGCCATCCACGAGACTGTGGTGAATGAGCCAAAGCAACGACGCATCGGTGCTCTTCGTCAGCAGTCTGAAAGCATTGCCAGGAACGAAAATGCTGCTGTCTTCCTCGTGTCGAAGCGATTTCCACAGCCGTTCAGATGCCTCCTTGCTGGCCGCGGCAAGGTCTTGTTCCTTAATTTCTGTTTCCTCCCAGTCCAAAGTCCTCCCCGTAATGCGCTGCCGTTGGACGCCGTTTAAAATGTCGAAGTCCGTACGGAAAATTACGTGTCGATCCAGAGCTGCCTTCCATGCGTCTTGCACCCGACGATTGTATCCGGGCTCGCAACTCCAAGGAAGGCGAATGGATACCAGCAAATACCCGCGTCCCTGCTGTCGGATGGCAGAGCGGACCATGCCCATCTGCGTCAGGGTCATTGGCACCGTCACGTTGCTGTCGTCACCGTCGCTGTTCGGTCCATCTGCGTCTTCGTCCGGCCTCCACACTTGTTTAATCGTATCCACGAGGGAAGAGAGGGATTTAGGCCCAAAAATGTCTTCGAACGAAATGGTGTGGCCCTGCTGGTGCAGGATGGAAATCAGTTTGATGGCCAGCAGAGAGTTGCCACCCAACTCCCAGAACGAGCGGTCCATGGGCACGGATGCGGATGGCCAGCCAAGGACCTCTGCCACGGCAGTGCGTAAGACATTTGCGAGGTTCCCTCCCACTCCGTTGTGTACAGGGGTATCCCCTTGGTGCGCGTACCACGTCCGCAGAAGATCAAGGTTGATTTTTCCGTTGGCTGTCCGGGGCAGCTCGTCACGGGTGCGTATGTCGTCGGGCACAATAAAGCCGTCGCACGTTTTCGACAGATGCCGGCGGACGTCCATCGCGTCAATGGTGCGTGGCGTCACGATCGCGACCAGTCTCGACTTGTGCATGAATGCTGCGGCCGCGGAAACTCCGGGGTACGAGAACAAGGCGGGAACCACGTCGAGGTCAAGGTTGATGAGGTAGCCACGATTCTTCACTACACTGTCCTTGCGTCCGCAGAAGACAATGCCGTCTGGTGTTCTTCGCGCCTGGTCCGACGTGCGGTAGAGCCGCTTGCCTCGCCACACGACGAATCGCTCGTCTGTTAGTGGCGCGTTGTTGTAGTAACCATCGGCCAGGCCAGGCCCCGTGATGCAGAGTTCGCCTTCTTCGGCAAGCTCTAGCTTGTCGTCCAGAATCAGCAGCTCCGAGTTTACCATGGGGCTGCCGAGAACAATGGGCGCTTCGGGCTGCAGCTCAGCCATGCTTGCACAGATGGTGGCCTCTGTTGGTCCATAGCAGTTGAAGATTCGCCGACGGGCTGTCGACCATTGCTTGATCTGGGCCGGGTTGGGGCTTTCGCCGCCCAGGAAAATGGACCGAACGTTTTCATACGGTTCGGGCGTCCCCAAAGAAGACAGCAGAGAGGGGGTCGCGGGGAGAATCGTGCAGGCTTTTGCGTCGTCGAGGACGTTCTCGGGCCGAGACAAGATGAGTTCTCCTCCAGAGCAGAGTGTACTGAAAAAGACGCCCCAAGCAGCTGCGCAGAGTGTTGTCGACGTTAGCATGCGCATTACCCCCAGTCATTAGGGAAGTGTGTTTTGATTTGCACGAACCGTCAAAAGCCATGGAAAACAGCAGAAGCACCTTGTCGTTTTTGTTGACGCCTAAATTGAAGGGCATTCCCTTGTCACTGCCTTGCCGTACATAGTGTTCGACGCACCGCCTTGGGATGATCACTCCCTTCGGTGTCCCTGTGGTACCGGAGGTGAAGATGATGTAGATGGGTTCGTCTGCACTCCTGACAGCGTCAATCTGAGGAGAAATGGTGTTGCTATCTGTCGTAGGAGTAACGGTATTGCAGTGGAGAGTGACGTCGTCGGTCGTGATCGTTGGAATGTCGCCTGCTGTGAGCTTCGTTGACGTAGAATACACAACCGCTTTAGGCTTAATGGCATTCAATACGGCGTCAACGCGGCTTTGACCCCAAGATTCCGCGTCCATGGGAACGAAGCAAATGCCGAGTCGAATGAGCGCAAGAATGGAGGCCACACTCTCGAAGCATCTTGACAGGACGATGGGAACCTTGTCTCCCGCGCGAAGCCCACGAGAGTCAAAGAGTGTGGCAAGAGAAATGGATGCTTCATTGAGACCCCTGTACGTCCAACATTTTCCTCCCTGTGAACATGCGATGCTCTCTGGAAAGTCAATGGCATTCTGCTTGACCCAGGCAGATATGGACTGCAGCGGCCCCTGAGGATCGGAAGGGTCGGTTGAGACTTTGCAAGTCATGGTCGGCCGCTCTTCGGGAAGCATGTTGGTAGAGTGCCAGTGAATATTCTGTGCCTGGATTGCACAGCACGAATTTGCAACTAGAGCCAGATGCGGCCAGAAGGATACATCTAATAGTGTGGCAGAGAACAACGGACCGAAAATTGAGACCTTTTTCTTTTCTCACTTCTGGTGTGGATCACGGCTTCGGTGTGGCTAAGTACATAATACATCGGCCTGTATTCGTAAAATATGCCGGACCCCGTTATGAATTCGGGGTCCGGGTAGGTTTATCAGATTTCACAGAAGTCCCCGTTGGAAAGACGAAAGGACGGCTAAGCTGGCCGAGTGGGTTCATTACTGTCCCAAACGAAAAGTCCACCCACCAGGGCCGTACATGAAAATGGCTTAGCTGGGTGTGGGCGACCGTAAACTACATGTTGTCGATTGGTTGGTCTCGAATAAAAATACATAGCACTTGCCTACATTGCATGTTTGAGAATTTTGTAGCTACATATTTGTATTATTCTGTCCATGTCTCTGTGGCGATCAGTGAAGATCAGCCCTGTCTACATTTGGGATCTAACCAAATAGAGGTGTCTGCCCCAGACTTTCGGCGACTAATTGCGTACAAGCCCCCATGGCAGCCAGCGAACCGGAGAAGATCGCGTTCGGGACGCTCTTTATCATGCCGGAATTGTCACCGGCCGCAAAGACGCCCTTAACTGACGTTTGATAAATTGGCGGGCCGGCTTTGATGTCGCCGCTGGGCGCCTGTTCGAGGCCCAATTGCTCCGCAAAGGGCCCGCGCAGCTTTGTGGCCGGCGTGTAGGCCAGGAACTTTTCGTCCGCGCTGCTGCCGTCTTCGAATTCCAGACGCAGCCCCTGCCCATCTGCCAGCAGCGAAAAGCGGCGAATTTTGCGGGCATCGACCTTCATCACGGAGGCCGTTCCGAACCCTGCAGCGACGTCCTTGGCAACGTCGTCGGAGCCGTTGGTGTAGATGGTGACGCTTTTGCTCAGGGTAACAACCTGGCGGGCAACGTGCAAGGTCACAGGCGCCTTGGACAGCCCGCCGATCGCGAGGACGCCAGCAGAGGCGCCGCCACGCTGCTCGTAGCCCTTGCAGAAGAGGCAGTGGAAGCTAAAATAATGTGTGCATGATTAGTTGACGGCTGCTGTGGGGGGTGTTTGTGATTTCCCGCAAATACAAATACGTACATTGCCTTTCCCCAGCATTCGGCGTAGCCGTCAATCGGCAGGGGAATGTCCTCCACGCCATTGGCGAGGATAAGCTTCTTTCCGTGCCACGTGGTGCCGGACTCATCGTTGAGAATAAACGACCCGGTGGCTTCGACCTTCTGTACGCTTGCTACCTTGGTGTCCTGGAACTTGACGAAATCGTAGTTGGCGAGAATGTTGGACCGGGCCGCCTGTCGGTAATCCGACGGCTTGACATGGTCAAACCCAGGTATCAAGTGCATGTACTCGGCCCTGTCGTTGCGGTAGACACCGTCGCCGAAGACAACGGAGCTTTGCTGTTGCCGGGCCAGGGACAAGGCCGCGGTCATGCCTGCCGGTCCGGCGCCAATGATCAAAACGTCCACTGAGTTTGCCATGGTACTGTTCTGTTTAAAATTAAGGAAGACAATTTTGTTTTGTTGGATTCTCAATGGAATGGGTATTGGATGAAGGGCAGAGAGACGTAGTACGAATGAGAATGGGAATGTCTTCAGACTCAAGAGACAACTAAATATCGGCGACTAATTTTGCCCGTGCCCAGCAACGCGGCTGATTCCGCAGCATACGGCGTATTTTATTCCTTGCTGGCCCCTACTTACTGCTGATCCGGAGACATAAGCCGCACACGGCCTCCCTAGTCAGGGCGCGGAGACTTTTAGTGTACGCAACCAACTCGGAGATATAAACCTTGCATGACGTTTTACGAACAAAGAAAAGTCCCCGCCAGGGTCGTCCTAATGTATGAGCTTGTTTTTTATTTTCTATGTATGACTGTATTTAGCTCACTGCGGTTATGCCTTGATGGAGGGTGTCCATTCATGTTCTTCCTGTACGTCCTCGTAGAAGCTCCCTTTCTAAGCTTGGGGCTTTTTGCCCCACACAAAGTAAACACGAACGGCAATTTTGTGGGCATCCATTTCTTGCTCAAACTTTTTGGGGAGGTCTGCCCATTCCTCCTGTGTCATGCCCAGGTTCTCGGCACTGTGTAGCGGATGTCAGTAATGCCCCTGGCAAATGATCACCCTCGGGCGGTTGGGGGGGGAGGGGGGTTTCTTACCTAGTCACGGATTGGAAGTAGGCCATAACAGACAGCATGTTCCGACGGCCACGCTCGCCCAACTCCGGGTTGGGGTGGGCTTTGCCCGCGATCATGTCGACCGTCTTGAAGCCGACGTCCTGGAGACCCTCGTCCTTCAGTCTCGCGGCCAGCTTCGTGCAGGCCAGCGGGTCCGACACGATGGAGCTGGTGATTTCGTGGAACTTGCGCGCCGTCGGGCACGATTCGAGCGGCTCCGAAACGGGCGTCTTGAAGTCCATTTCCACCAGTTGAATCCAGCCGCCGGGCTTCACGCAATTGATGAGGCTGCGCAGCACCGGCTGCACCTCTTTCTCCTGGAACAGGGGCGTCACGAAGCGCTGGTGCACAAAGTCGAAGCCATTCTTCCACTCAGCGGGGAACTCGTCCAGGAGGTTTTGGCTGATGATCTCCAGTGGGGGGTTCAGGGGTGGGTACTGTTCAGGGCTGTTGGCATATTGCAATGTCAGCGGATGAGCCAATCTTAAAACACAACATAGAAAAACGGTAGAATCTTCTGCTAGTAACCAACGGCACTTTCTCTAACAAAATGCAAAACTCACGCGTTGTCAAAGCCCACAAATTCGGTACCCTTGGGAAAGATGTCCTTGGCGTCCTGGATCCAGTATCCTTTTGACTTGGTTAGCGACGCGATGAGGGTTTGCCATAGAATGTGAGTGGAGTAGGGATGTGTGCTTACCGTCTGCCGTAGCTGCATCCAGCACGCGCATGGGGGGACCCTTTAGGTCGATAGGGGCAAGGACCAGCCCGCCAGCACCTCCTTTCAGCCACTCATGCTGGTTCTGCATGCGCTTGGCCTCTTCCAAGCTGCGGGGCAGAAAGTATCTGCCGCCGATTTCTTCTTTCTGCTCGTCAGAAACCATTGTGGAGGAGTTGGGCTATGTGGCGTGGCGGTGGTCAGAGAAATGGACAGGTTTTCGGTTGGTTGGTTGACAAATAACTGGATTCGGCGCAGAATGAAAGACCGATTTTCTTTTTTCGAGTGTCCAACTTGAAGTCCCGATATATACAGCTTCGACTTGTATGGAGCAAGCACCCGGATGGAAGCACCTACGGGCAACCTACTTATTGTTCCTGCATACGCAGTGATAGTCGACCGACGGGGAGTATTCTACGGTATCAAAAGAGAAATAGTCACCGAAGGGCAGAAACATGACATCGATTGTAAAGAATGGGCAATCCGTATGCGTGCCATCCCGCCGCTGCTAATGCACTTCTCAGAATATAACGGTCTTGCGGCAGCGTGGTGACCGAACAAAGTCGGAGGCAACTTCAATTCAAGCACGAGGGCGAGAGCTCTCACAATAACACGGCACCGTGGAATCTCCGAATACATTAAAGTAACAAAATGCAATTGTCGAAAGTAAGCTTCATCCTTTTAAACATTCTTAGGGTACACGTGGGAATAATTCAAGTGCTTTATTGTGTAGATATTTTTTTTTTTTTTTCAAGCGCGCTTTGCAATGCTTCAAGCAGGTAATGCTACTCGTATTTTTTTGGTTGCCCAATTTCAAATTTCCCATACAACCACGGACATATTTATTTGTTCCTTTAACTTAATGCCTGCTTGCCTTGCCCTTGAAGTGCGGTCAAAATTTCCTACAAATAAATTCTCTGAGTGATGGCCCGGCTTTTTCTTTCAAAAATCTGAACATTACCCTATGTATTACAAGGATCGTTCACATAATGTGTTGGATCGTATACGCTGTACAAATGTAGTTGCGCAAGGCCTTGCTTCATCTAACACAAAAAATCCCTAAGGTATTATACACTCTAGAAATATAAACGACGACCAGGTAGGCTTAATCATGGACGTTACAGTGTATGCCCTGTCTCCCTCCGCGAACAACACTAATAGAACACGTAGTCGGAATAAAAAAACAGCCAAAAATTGTTCCAGGTGCTGCAGTCGTAACACCCTAATATACCACCCGAAAAATATCACTGGAAATTTCCTTCGTTAGACATGCTCCTGTGCCGTCCCTGCTCCAGCCTGTTTAGTGTATATACTCCCTATGCCCGCTATACCTCTGGCTATTCTATCGCGAGCCGATA
This sequence comes from Niveomyces insectorum RCEF 264, assembly GCA_001636815.1. Taxonomy (NCBI): domain Eukaryota; kingdom Fungi; phylum Ascomycota; class Sordariomycetes; order Hypocreales; family Cordycipitaceae; genus Niveomyces; species Niveomyces insectorum. The sequence goes on along the minus strand of AZHD01000005.1, from coordinate 769,669 downwards.
TAGCTATAGATCTTTTTTCTCGACTATTAGCGTACTTTTTAAGAGGTACGCTTAAATATATCTCGAAGGGTTATAAATAAATTAGCTATAACTTATTAAAGTGATATTAAGAGATAACTTAGAGCCTTTATATAAAGAGATAACCTATTCTTTTCGTCTTTTTTGTAACGTCGGTCACACGTTTATTATAACCCTTGGAACGTATATATTATATTATCGACTACCTATTTTACTAACCCTTTTTATAGGTAGGCCGACGACTTACCGACGGCGCGCCGTAAAAGCGCATAGGCCACTTAATATACCGACATATACATAAGTTGCTACTAGCTTAACTTATACCGTACGAATACACCTAAGTTTATATCCGAAGCCTAGTCTTTATGAGTCCTTGTCGCACACGTTTTACCGATGTGGAGCACGTTAAAACAAATATCTTCTTTTCTTTATATTTCCTCCGGATTTGAGTCGGGTGTTGTCAGTATTAACTGTGTCAGCCGATGTGAGCTTTCATTAGCCTTCTTCTCTGTACACATAAAGCTGCTTTTAATGATAACTCTTCTGTAAACTTGAAGCTTAGTTACACTCGGAAAATTTGGATCAGAGGTACGTAAGAAAACGCCTAGGAACAAGCAGCAACATGCGAGTCCCCAATAGCCCAACTGAAAATTCAGGTCCTCCACATATATGTATTATAGAGAGATAGTAATAGTCTCCATAAGCCAGTTTAACCTAACTTAATCATCACTGTTCATTGTCTCCTCCCTTTTGTTTTCCATCTTGTTCGGCAGCCTCTTCGAAAGGCTCAAACTGGACAAACATGTCCAACATTAGTTCTTGGCGGTCGCCATTCCGTCCTAGTATGGGCGCCCAGTTCAGCTCACTGATACTGAATTTCCGAGGCTCCTCTATCATGGGCATGACGGCTCCCGTGTGCAGATCTCGAAAATTGAACCCGAGAAGTGGGGTTTTTCTATACTTGTTCAGTCTCGTGAAAGGACCGGCCATGATGCAGAACCGATCATCAACCCGGAATCTGGATAGGCCTTGTTCACGAAACCTAGGAGATACCAAGAGGCAGGCCTTCCACGTATCGTAGTCGGTATAGTCAAGGATCTGGCTATACAGCTCCGGCGGTAGATTCCTAACGCTGCTTCGAACACCAAGGTCCGCCTTCACGGCTGCTCGACGGGTGGCAGCGACATCAAGAAATTTGACGAGTTCGGCGATTCCAGGAAATTGGCTCTGTAGAACATCATGATTGAGCCGCTCGTCATGATATAAAAAGAAGTACCTTCCCGAGGAATACACGCCGCTGCTGCCCGACGGACGGATTGGCCGCTCACGAGGATGGGAACTGTCGCAGTCTTTCTCTGTCAAAGGAGAGAGGGGATAGTTGTCCGTAACACGAACAAACGGTTCATCGTTGTTGTCAGCGGTGTCGCGTGGCTTCACCTCTGCAAATGCAACTTCAAAAAGCGAGATGATAACAGCCTGGAAATGACGGCGTCCCTGTTCCCACCCCCACGCAACAGCGTCCGAGATGGACCCGTTGTCCACCGTGAGGGAAAGATGCACGGCAACGTTTCCCAGCCAGTATGTTGTTTCGACGGGTGCCGCGCCTGGTGGCATATTTGGGAAGTGGGCGCTGGACCCAAACTCGCACAGAGGTGCACGGGCACCAACCCATTTCTCCTTGAGATACCCGGGGAACTTTGTGAAATTCGGTTCATTGCAATGAAACAGCATGCAGCTGCGTGGGTTGCACAGTCGACTGGGGAATGAGTGGAAACGAGTGTTGTCTTCGCAGGCGGCGAGCGACACGAGGGAGTAAATAATCTCGCGAAACGGCAGCGCATCCGGTGTCCATTCGAGACCGAAGCGCTCGATCTCTTTGTGGTATTCTGCCAAGACACCGGCTGCCATGCGCGCCCGGAAAACCTCGTGGGAGGCTGTGATTTCGCAATCCACGTCCACCATAACGTGCTTGTACCGCATCTTGTTTTGGGTCGTCCGCGGCACGGCGGGGCAGGCCATGTATTCCTCAGGGCAGCGGTCGGGGTGGATTGTCGGCCTTCCCGAGTAGATGCTTCTCTTGATGGCGTGCAGCCACTGCATGTTTTCGCGAGGAATGTTTCCCAGTTTCCAGTGAATGGTGTAGTCCATGGTTAAAATCTCGTCGTCGAGGTTGACAATGTATGTATGTTCGGCATCGAAACCATCCAGGCGGGGCAGCTCTGACGGGAGAGCGACATACGAGCTGTACAGGTCGTAACGGGGCTGGACATCCTTGTGTATTTCGTAGACACATTCCTCAAGCTTCTTCTCCAACGTTGCATATTTTTCGCGCTGGGTCGAGAGCCATTCTTCCACCGTTAGCGAAAAAGGGACATCGTGAAGATTGTGCTACTGCCCAAAATACCTTCATATTCTCCCGGCTCGGCGGGAATGGATGCCACAACCTTGGCGCCGAGACCCTCGTAATAGCTGTCGTACTGGTTGTAGCGCACGTAGTAGCGCTTCCTGAAGCGCACAATATATAGACCTCGAGTCCCCATGGTTAAAGCTTTGGTCGAGAGACGTACGGAAACGCTGCGCCGCGGTGCCTTTATCGATGAGTGCGATGGAGGTTGTCAGAGAAAGGCACAGATCAGTGCGTTTAGATTAGGTAACGGCGTAGTGGGGAAGGAACGATATGGCTTACGCTACCAAATCAAGGTTAGCATGTTACGTAAGTAGGAGGGCCCCGGTTTACGTAATAGATACAGGCGTCGATTTTATCCATCAGGTGAGAGTCTCGTAGTTTTACCTGTCCCAGCTCAATGGCCACGCAGCCCTCTGTCAACTTTGAATAAGTGACCAACTGTGTCTGGTTTCTTTAGGACTTTCTCGATCCTACATTTTTCCAGCCATTTTCCACAGTCATCGACGTGGCACCGCCGGATCCTGGCAGCCCTTTGCCCGTCGGCTTCGACCTCGCGGGTCATGGCACGGAGATGGCCAGCATGGTCGCTGCTACTTAGATAAGTGGGACTGGCCGATAGGACTGTCTACGTATTCTTCAAGGTCCTCATCTGATAGGTAGACGATTTTAGTCGAGGTTTTCCCGCCGCGGCGTGTGTCGTCTGGTTTTTCTTCTCTACGTATGGCTTCGACGAAGACGAAATTATCTTTCCCATTAATGTATCCATGCGATGCCACGTGTAGGCCGTCCAAGATATGATCCTCGAATTTGAACGCAAACGTTCCATGCCAGCCCTTAGGATCTCTGACGTATTTGACTTTGACCGAAGTAGTATTATATAGGTCAGATCGTGTTAGTTTTTTTTGAAGGGATCAACAGCAAAACTTGACGCAAGTGACATCGATGCCGAGTTGTTCGGGTCTTCTGTCAATTAATGCGGAAAAAGCAAGACTGAGACAGCATTCAGAATTTGGACTGGCTCAGACAACCAGCAAGATTGAAAGGCAATTCTCGCTGATTAAATGAAATCTCACCGGATCAAGATTGCTTTCGGCGCGACACCCATGTCCCTAGCGGTTGAGTAAGCTAGAGCAACCAAGCTTTTCTTTGCTTCCGAACGGAGAGTGTTGCCTGCATAAAAGAAGTACTTGACGAAGTTGACGCCCGTTGAGGAAGACATGGTCGAAGAGTCAAAGCAAAGTCTTAAAGTTGTGTCAAATGTTTAACTGAAGAAGAACGGCAGGTTTGTTGGCAAGGAAACAACAGTGACAGAAGTTTGGAAAGGTTGACCATAGATAGTCCCCTGGGTGGCATATGACCTGTCTGGTTAAATACATCTACAATAAATCTTCCCGAACGGTGTGAGGCCTACACACGCGCGCCTACAATGCAACCCTTTCATTTACAGAATTTATAAGTCCATCGTTACCAGAACGTTACGAATGAGGGGACAACCACAGCGGTGAGCTCGCTCCTCACAGTCGACCCACTTTGAAAAACCAACAATAAAGATTGAGTTATTTGCTCCTTGTGTCTCAGATCCCATGGCGTACCTTTGGGCCATTGTGGTCCAGTTGTTTCAAGTTACTCGTGTTTGTTCCGAGACAATGGTTGCCTCGAAAGCAGTGCGATTTAGCGCTAGGATTCGAGTGGGGTGGGGTGGTTTAGTGGTCTGTGCTCACGTACGTACGAGAGAAAGCTTCCATGAGAAAGTGGCGGTGCCACTTGTTTTTTTTCCTGCCACAACGGAGACTTGTAATCCCATTGAAGAGAACCATCGCTTGACGACCGAGTTGAGACAACCAACACACGCCGTGGGAGCATGGCATCTATGCGACTATTTCCAGCGACAACATTTTGGGCAGTGCAACCTTTTGATAAACATCTTCGTTCAGTATTTCACCTTCCTCTGAAGACACCCCGGTTTGCGTATGAACGGTTCCATGCCGTACGCTCCATTTGTTGCTCGTCGCCGACAATGTCCTCCCGCTTTGAGTACAAGCCAATCTGGGGTGTAGAGAGCCTTGAGGACTACAAGAAAGGAGGCTACCACCCAGTAACAATAGGCGATACTTACAACGGCCGTTACCTCATTGTCGACAAGCTGGGATACGGAGGCTACTCCACCGTGTGGCTAGCCAGAGATAACGTATCAAACTGTTACGTCGCCCTTAAGGTGGGCATTTCGGAATCCGACCTAGCATCTCAAGAATCTTATATTCTCCGTTCTCTTCTTTCGTCGCCTTCTTCACCCACCCAGACCGGGCGAGATTGTATACCACAAGTCTTTGATGAATTCGACGTCCGTGGACCGAACGGATCACACCATTGCTACACGATGACCCTCGGCCGCTGCTCTCTCCGTCAAGCGACTGAGATCCGCATGTTTCCCTTGGAGGTTGCGCGTGTGCTGTCTCGGGGCCTTGCCTCAGCCGTTGCTTACATTCACGCCCGGGGCTACGTTCACGGTGGTTCGTCTCAATGACTCATATCGTCTCAATTCTTATTTCGTTTATTTGAATAGACATAGAAGCTGATTTTCGCATTGTTTTCTTGGTGACAGACATTCACCTTGGCAACGTCCTGGCTAGGATGCCGTCAAGCTTGGACGACCTTACGACAGAGCAGTTGTACAAGGAATACGGCCAGCCGGAAACGGTTCCCGTTGTCCGTATGGACAAAAAGCCACTCGCTCCCGGTGTTCCGGAAAGTGCCGTTGTTCCTCTCAACCTAGGGATTTCGGCCAGAGATTTCACACTGGCGGATGCGCGTATTCTTCTAAGTGACTTCGGCGAAGCATTTTCGCCCGCCAATGGAGAGCTCCGAACCGGAGAGGAATGTCATTGCCCGGTGCCGTTACGGCCGCCCGAGACACTGCTAGAGCCGGCATCGCCAATGTCATACCCGGCCGACATCTGGATGCTAGGAATGGCAATCTGGAATATCATCGCTATGAAGTCCCTTGTTTCGAACGATTTTCCAACTGAAGACGAGGTCGTTTCCCAGCATATTGATATTCTCGGCCCACTGCCAGCCGCCTGGCAAGAGGTATGGGCCACGGAATATACCCAGCATTTTGACGACGCTGGACAGCGGAGGTGCCCAGGTCAGCGTCTCTGGCCATCGCTGGATGTTGCGTTCGAGGAGGGCGTGCAGGTATGGCGGCGGAAACAGAAGGTGGGGACCCTAGACGAGGAGGAGGCGGCCGCATTTCTACGCTTAATACGACAGATGCTGGCATATCGGCCGGAAGACCGGCCCACGGCAGAGCAAGTTCTGGAGTCCGAATGGATGGTACGATGGGCGACGACGCCCGGCTCATAAGCATGGGTAGCTTGTGTTACACTGAGGCTCGTGCATATTTTCCTGAAAAAAAAAATAACTCAGATCCGTTTCATTCATTGCTTCGGGCAATTTATCAGACGAAGACTTCCCCTGTATTTTCTCATACGAATATAGCATGGAAGGAATTTCTACTCTCGTCCCTATTCCAGCTTGTGGGATGGAGCAGCTCAACCACTCGCAGCGTAGTCACATCAAACCGAAGAACTGAAGTGTTGCATCGCCTTGGAAGGGCGGAATGTGGCCGCCGCCCTTGACCTCGTACCCGACGAGCTGCGTGCCGTCACCGTACACGATTTTCTTCCAGTTGGTAATGGGATCGTTGGACACGTTCTTTGTGAAGTCAATCCCGAACACGTCACTCCACTGATCCAGCTGGGCTTTGAGCAACGAGATGACCACAGCCGTGTCGGCTGTACCATGAACAATCATCATCTTCGGCCGCGTCCCGTTGTAGTTGGGATAGCAGCTGCGCGCCAAGTCGCCCCATTCATGCTTCGTGTACGTGCTGGCCTTTTGCCCCAACGGACAGCTCAGGTCGGGTGACAGCGGCGTCGACATCGGCGACCCGGCCCAGCACGCTGCGGGCACGCCCGAGTAGGAGGCTGCGCCGGCAAACACCTCTGGGTACGTCGCGGCCATCACGTTGGCCTCCATGGCGCCCGACGAGCCGCCGACGACAAACACCTTGGCGGGATCACCGTTATACGTCTTGAGCGCCCAAGCCGCCATACCTGCAATGCCTTGGCTGTCGCCGCCGCCGTCGTGCCGAAGTGATTTGTTCGTATTGGCATCCCAGCAGTTCATGCCAGCCTGGGACTTGGACGTCGGGTACAGCAGGACAAAGCCCAACTTGTCGGCGTACGACGGCAGCGGCGTCATGGACATGTACATCTGGCCGGTGCCACCGCAAGGGTGAAGCTGTAGGTACGGTCGATCGTTAGCGACTTGGGGACAAAAAAACGTTGAAACCAATCGAAACAAACGTAACCCACGCCAATTATAATTGCCGGCTTTTCGGCGACCTTGTCTGGGGTGTACACCAACATAGCCGGGAGGTTGGATGGATTGTCGCCCCAGTTGGACACGGTGGTGGTCTTCCCAGCCAACGCTGGAGCAACGGCTGTTGCCGCCGTGAGGACCCAACGAAGGGCGTGTCTTCGATGCATTTTTTGCTGGCACGGGTAGGATTCGACCGTGTAGCTTGTGTTGATAGAATGATGGGGAAAACAACAATTTCAACAAACTGCACGTCCGTATTCGCAAATTGTCGTTGAGAAAAGAAAATTTCTTCAGTAGTCTGCGGGGACTTGCTTGTGTTTATACGTGGACTGTTTCGACACGAAGCTTCAAGCGAGATTTTGTTCTTCGGCATTCGACGTCCGCAATCTTTTGATGTAAAGCATAAGAGAATAATTGTCATTTTATCCGGCGTCTACTACACCGTCCGGGCCGCCCCAATGATGGATGGTAGTTGTCGGGACTTGATGTCGGCAATTCTGATGATAAGAAAGAAGTAGTCGATATCGATCGTGAGGCTGAAATATATTAACAATGTGCCGATACGAGTTACCGAAACTTCGAAAGACTACCAGGGCCTTGGGTAATATAGACGGTATTTTAGTATCAATTAATTCACGTATAATGGCAAAAGGTGAAAATGCATGAAATGGGACAGACATATGACAGGCAGCGAATGAGCTTCAAGCGGATGACGTTTCTGCGGGCTATATTGTGCAGGAGAGCAGCCTGCTTTCGATATATTGGGGTTGATTTTCGCATACGGGCTTTCAAATATAAATCAATTAATCAAAATCGAGACCGCCTTATGTGTTTGCCTATTTTTTTCATCTTGTGCCACGGCCCTTTCCTGTAGTACTGTCTGGAAAGCGTAGATGAAGCAAATTTACGCGAATTTTTATTGCTCTTCCAGTCTCTGTTCCCTGGATAGGGCAGTGCAGTTCTAGTGGTATATATTCGCGTTACGGAAAAGGGTGTCGTTGATCTCATAGGACGGGGGTGATTGTCGCAAAGCATGGTAGTGATTTAAAACATCACATTCGTAAAAACAAAAATTCTACTCCTCAAAAACCACTGCTCGTCTGAGACCTGCGCACAGATGAGGTTGTCTAGAAACTTCAGCAATACCACCGAATATAAGGTCTTGTCTGGTTTAAAGAACGGACGAACGAACAACAACACAGGCGTTCTGCGGTTGCAGCAACCGTACTGGTACCAAAGCCAGTGGAACTGCAGTTAGAAGAACAAATGCAAAGATAGAGAAAGTGCCACGTTAAAAGAAAAATCATGTCTAGTCTATTGATGAGTCTGGCGTTGAATTTCAAGAGTACAACCACAGGTCACGCGGCGGATCATGCAAAAATGCACTATGCCAATGCTCTGCAACTTCCTGCAATTTTCCAACAGCTTTTCTGCCGCAAAGACGCCCATTTGTCGAGACATCGTCCCCGCCTACCGTCCCATCCAGCCGCCGTCCACCACCAGCACGTGTCCGCTGACGTACGCACTCGAAGCGGATGCGAGGAACAACGCCGGGCCACGGAAGTCGTCCGGCTTGCCCCAGCGGCCCGCGGGGATGCGGATCAGAATGTCGCGCTGCCGCTGCGGGTCATTGATCAGCGCTGTGTTCATCTCCGTGTCGATGTACCCGGGTGCAATCGCGTTGACCGTCACGCCCTGGCTCGTCCACTCGTTGGCGAGGCTCTTGGTCAGCTGGGCCACGCCGCCCTTGCTCGCCGCATACGCCGGTATGCGGAAGCCGCCCTGGAACGAGAGCAGCGACGCGATGTTGATGACGCTGCCGCGGCGGCCCGACGTGGGCGAGGGCGGCAGGTCGAGCATGTGACGGCCAAAGTCGCGGCTGAGCGTGAACACGGCGTTGAGGTTGACCTGCAGCACGTCGGCGAAATCGTCGTCGGGGAAATCGCGCGCGTCGAAGCGCCGCTGGATGCGGCCGTGGCCTCGGCGGCCAGGACCCGTGCGGCCAGCCCCGCCACGTCCTCCTTGGAGGCCAGATCGGCCACGTAGATCTCAGCAGAGCGGCCGAGCGCCACAATGGCGTCGCGGGTCCCCGTGTTGACGGCGTCGCGTTGGACAAGCAGGATGTCGGCGCCCGCCTCGGCAAACGCGAGCGCAATGGCCTGACCGATGCCGCGCGTAGCGCCGGTCACAAGGGCCGTTTCGCCGGCGAGGGAGAAGAGATTCGCCATGGTGTGTTGTGGGAAAAGAGAGAGAGTGCGTCTAATTTAATAATGTAGGGCTCGTCGGAAAATGCAAAACCAGAAAATAAATGAAGGAGGCAAAAGAAAAGACCGAAAGCCACGACGTACAAATCTGATAGCTACAGAAGGCACCTTCCCCGAATTGGTGAAACCGGACAAATTCTCAAAAGCAGAAGGCACTCGTCGGTGTAATGGTCCCCGGCCGAAACGCCGAAAACAGGAGCGATGGTGACGCAGCGTGGGGCAGTGGCCCAGCACTCGGCGTTACCACTAGCACAGTGTCAGGTGTGAAAATGGCGCATTCAAACAGTACGGACTTTTCTATGTTTTTTTTCTCGATTTAAATTTATTTTCATTCGTTTTTATTTTATTTCTGCTTCGATGCCCGTCACGCCGCGGCTGCCACCGGCTCCGACACAATGTTGCCGTCTACGTCGTAAAAGATCTCCTTGACCTTGACCGACCGCAGATGCGACACGCCTCCGGACAAGGACGAGTCGTGATGGAAGAGGTACCAGCGGCCGTGGAATTCGACGACGGAATGGTGCGTCGTCCAGCCGACGACCGGCTCCAGCATGCGGCCCCGGTACGTGAACGGGCCGTACGGCGACGTGCCCGTCGCGTAGCACAGGCAGTGTGTGTCGCCCGTCGAGTAGCTGAAGTAGTACAGGCCCTGCCGCTTGTGCACCCAGGCCGCTTCGAAAAACCGCCGGTCGTGGTCGTCGGCCGCAATCGGCTCGCCCGTCTCCGGCGCCAGGATCAAGATCTCCCGCACCGGTTCGGCCAGCGCCCGCATGTCCTGTGTCAACCGGGCCACCCGGGGCCCCAGAGCCCGCACGCCGCTGCCAGACGGCTCATGCGGACCGGACAAGCTCTCGTCAAACACGTCGTTGCCACCCTGGTAGCACTGCAGCTGGCCGCCCCAAAGGCCGCCAAAATACAGGTACGCTGGTGTCGCCTCCTCGTGTCCGTCGCTTCCGACGATGGCAACGTCGTCCACCAGCACGGCCGGGTCGACACTGTAGCTGCCGGCAATGTAGTCGGGGTCGGCCACGAAGGGGCCCTCGGGCCGCGGCGACTGCGCCACGCCGATGCGGAAACGACCGGTCTTGTCGCGGGCCGGGAAGTACAGGTAGTACGTGCCGTTGCGGAACGCCGCGTCCGGCGCCCACAGCTGCTTGGACGCCCAGGGAACGTCCTCGACGCGCAGGGCCACACCGTGGTCGGTCACGAGCGCCGGCGGGTCGATGGACGGCGTGCTGAAGACGTGGTAGTCCGCCATGTCGTACTGGTCGCCATTGTCGTTGAAGGCCACATCGGACTCGCGGTCGTGCGACGGGTAGACGTAGATGCGGTCTTCGAAGACGTGGGCCGACGGGTCGGCCGTGTAGAGATGGGTGATCAAGGGAGGAGTCATTGTGAGGAGGCGGAATGCGTAAAAAAACCGTTTTTGAAAACTTGTTCAAACCGCCTTCTCTGAAACCTGCGACGCGGCTGTGCTTTTAAAAGCTCTTGCTGACCTCAAAACGCCTCTCCCCGGAAGCCTGCCCGTGTTTCCGTTAGCTGTCGCATCCCCTCCATTTTTAGCCAATTTAGCCGTTTATCCCGGCAGGCGTCGAGCAGCCCACAATTTGCGGAGCTACCACTACTGGTCCCTGAAGAAGTGCCGGATGTTCTGGGCGGCTTACGGCATCCCCGGAGCGTACCAAAGACCCGGTAGGCGGAGATTGATCCAACTACTTGTTCCTCGTGTTCCTGACCCCGGAACACAATCAGTTCGCAAACGGTACCCGGCTTGTCATTGAATTGCTCGATCGGTGTTCTGTAGTAACGGCCCGGCCCGGGAAAGACAACCGTTTGTCATCTGGAGAACGTCACTAAGACACAGACGTAAAGCCATCATCAACGCCGTCAACAAACAAGGACCAAGTTGAACGTAACAGGCATTGGTGCGTGCAGGAAGTTTTTTCTTCTAAATAACAAAATAATGTTACGTTAGATGGACGTAAAGGCTTGGTTGGGCTTTCGAGGCTTTGAACCATCAAGTGAAAGATTCACCCAGACAACACCATATGACGACGAAAATCAAGGAAAAGAAAAAGAAAAAAGAAGGTCAATAATGACTTCCTTACACATCGCTCCCATGGCGGTCCCGTGTGCTATTGTTTTTTTTTTTACTCGCGTTTGATTGGGTCTGTGCAGCGTTCAACCTCAGTCAGTGCCAGGGGAGGGGGTTGAGAGGGTGTCAAACACCTATCACAGCATGTCTAGCAAGCCACACAATATTAGGTTAGGTCTAGACCAGCATCGATTTCTAAGAGTAGTGAGCTTGGAAAGACCTGAGAGTGAGAGACGGAACTGGGCGAATAATGGGTACCATGGTACGTGTGAGCGGCTGAACCAAGAACAGGAGTACGCCCACGGAGTCCTCCCGCCCTCCATGCTCTTTTTGATGAGGTTTTCCGTTTCTTTTTAAGCCGTCTGGTGACTGCACAGTTGTAACTAAGTACCGAGGCTAGGTTCAGACAGTCTGTAGAAGCGACGTAAAAGGGATCTTTCCCGTTATGGGGCGCGTGAGTAAAACAAATCCCCCAATTTTGGTGAAGCTACCGCGCTTTGCTACCCTTGTTCTGCAGCCAGTCCTGTACGGCTGAAGCTTGGCATCGTGCTTGCATGGGGCTGGTTCGTTAAAAATACGCCTCGAGGGTAGTGTGCGGCCGTTATTTTGAAGAGATATAATACATGGCAAAGCCATTTCTTGGATTGCCGATTCTTGGATTGTTTTATGCTTTGCCATTTCGTTTCGTTATGAAAATGCTTTTGCCAAGTCATTATTACGCTACTATCGACTCACAGCCGCAAGAAAAAAGACAAGTACTGAGAGCATGCTGCTATCGGCACCAACGGCTGCGGCGACGTTGGCCACAACGGCTACGTTCGCGCCGCCGCCGGTGACCACTGCGTTCGATGCGTTTCGCCTGCGCAACCTCCGCCAGGAGCTCGCCAGTCAAGATGGCAACGATTATCAATGTTTTGTGAGCAGTTTCTACTTCCATACGTTTGTCATTCCTTTTTCATCTTACCTTTTTTTTCTTGCCACCTTTTCGCGTCTAATGTTTTCCACAATCCGTAGCAAGATATTGAGGTGCTCTCTTGCGACAGCGCCTACATCAGCTGCCTCGAGAAAGTTGATGTAGCCACCGAAGATATCTCTACACTTGATTCTCAGATCTCGTCGTGCTATTGTACCTATGGTATACAGTACCTGAACTGTTTCTACTCGGCTTTGTCAAAGCAAAACTGCTACAGCTACTATGGCATTACAGGTGTGTCAAATCTCATATCCACGGCCCCTTTCATACCTTTCCTTCTTTTTTTTTGCGCCTGGACTAATATCAACGAAAAATAGACTGGTCAAGCTATGAGTCGGATTGGTTTGAAGATAGTTGCGGCACAATACCTGCTACAAATTTTGGAGGCAACAAGGTAACGTCCGAGGCCAGGGGCAAGCCCCCGTAAGTTTCTGTGTTCTTCGACGCCTGCTCCTGTTTAGCATAATTTTCGAACTAATGGAAACCGTACAGAACATCGGTCTCACTTGACTTTGAGTGAGTCACTATTTAGATTTTTTTTTCCCCCTTCGTCGACCCAACTGACCATCCCAAGATCCGTCGAAATCGTCACGTTAAGCTCAACCCTCCCCCTACCCACGTACACCTACACGCCGATTTTCCAAAGCACCGGCAACCTGCTCCAGGGCGACTGTGCGGCCACCCAATTCACGTTGATTGAAGATACCAGCACCGTCTATTGGGCTGCGTACGTCGGCTGCGCCAGCAACCAGCCTCAATGCTGTCCCTGGACAGCCGCCTCCGAATTTCTCCCGGCCACGCTCACGGTCAACACGACTATGACAGTGACCAGCACCGTAGCCAGTACTCCGACAAAGGGTAGCGACGGCATCATCAATGCTCTCAACGCATTCCCCGTTCCGGCCAATACCGACCAGGGCATTCTGAAACGGTGCGCCACGGACTACTACTCCATCTCGGGCGCATGCTGCCCCAGCAACTACTGGCCCTTTACGCGCAACGTCGGCGGCCAGACACCGTGCTACTCGTCGCTCGACCAGACGACGGAGGCCCCAACCCTGACGGCCGGTCTCGTGGGCCAGCCGACGGACACGGCCAAGCCAACCTCGGCGGTTGTCAATGTGGTGTGGGCCATGAGCTACCCCGTGCAGTCCAAGGTGGGCTTGTCTAAGGGCGCCATCGCCGGCATAGCTGTGGGCACCATTGTGGCTGTTGCCATCATCTCTGTGCTCAGCTTTTGTCTGTGGCGAATGCGGAAGAAAAATACGACGCTTCAGCAGCAGCAGCAGCAGCAGCAGCAGCAGCTATCGCAGCAGCCGCCGGCACAACAACAGGCTCTTCAGCCACAACCCTTCATGGTGCAAGAGTTTCCCGCCAACGAGGCATCGAAACAACAGGGTATGATGCAGGTTCAGCAAGCTCTGCCGCCCGGCTATGGTTACGCACAGCAGCAGGTGCCGCCGCCCAGTTTTGTCGCAGTTGGTGGTGCGGCTGTCGACCAACACAGCAACCTTGTTTCGTCCGCCACCCCGGTGTCTGCACTTGTCCCGCAGTCGACCGGAACGACCGTGAGCGATCTCAGCGGCGGCGTCTCGAATGCAAGCAGTGGCGCCATTCTCCTGTCTGGCTCGCCGCACCCCGTTAGCACCAACTCACCCGCCGGCGCCCCCGGCTACCCGGCACCCATTTTCGAGGCGGATGAGTCCGCCTACCAGCAGGTGCCGCAGCATCAAATCCAGCAGCAGCAGCAGTTTTACCCGCAACAACAGTACTACCAACAGCCCCAGCAGGCCTACGCCGTGCCCGCTCAGGGTACACCTGTTCCATTCTACCAGCAAAACGCCGCCGATGCTGCAGCTGGCTCGGTTCCCCAAGGATACGCTCCCCAGCCGCAAGGCTATGGTCCGTATCCGCCCCAAGAACTGCCTCAACAGCAGCACCAAGAATACGCTGTCGCGTATGCTCCGCAGCAGCAGACGCAGCAAAACCCGTCTGTCGTAATGTCCCATAGCAACCCCGTGTCCGCTGGACCCGCCGAAGCGTCAACAACAGCCAACAACGCCGAATCGGCCGCTCCATCGGTACAACCGGTGCAGGAGCAGGTACATGCAACACCTGGAGCGGACGTGCAACCTGAGCCTCATACTGATGCCGCCCCACCGCAACCCCCGGCACACTCACCGTCGTGATTTATGTGTACCCATTTTTTGTTTTCAAATTTGAGTTCATGTTCTTTTATTTATTTTTTATTTTCTTTTGTTGTAGGTGAGGAAGCGAATTCGGTGGCGAACTTATGAGACAAATGGAGAAGGGGACAGCGGCTTCATAATTTGGAATTTTATTGACCGCAATACACCCCGTCTAAAAAGGTGTGAGCTCACTGGGTCTATGCTGAAAACGCCTGCCGTGCTAACAGTCTGATGTACGGAGTAAAGACTAAATACAGTTGGTCATGCATGGGCCTCCCCCGCTCGGGGCGCTCCACTTCAGCCCTCCTGCGGCTCGTCGTCCCACGCTCGATGGACTGCCTCCAGCGCGCTTTGCTCTACCGCAGCCATCGGGCGGTTGCCGTCGATCGTCACGACGTCCGGCTCGTCTTGCGGGTTCGGCCGCTCCAGGATCGCGACTTGGCTGTGAACGAGGTTGCCCTTGGCGTAGTGGTTGGTGCGGGCGGTCGCCCGGCGCACGAGCTCGGCCTCGGGCACGTCCAAGAACAAGAACAGGAGGCGCAGATCCCCGGCGCGCCGCGCCCCTTCGCGCAGCAGCGCCCGGTAGGAGCGCTTCAAAGCCGAGCAGGTCACGATGAGGTGGTGCGTGCCCGGCCCGCGCAGGTGCACGACGGCGTGCTCGCTGATGGCCTCGAGCCAGCCGGCGCGGTCGGCGTCCGTCAGGCCCTCGCCACGGCTCATCTTGTCGATGTTGGCTTTGGGGTGGAACTGGGGGGGGAGGATTAATTTTCATTTTTATTTTTTTATTATCTTTTCCAGCAAGTAAGATTGCGCAACGATAGGCGATCTGCGCAGCATGGGGGTGTCCAGGTCTGGGATCCACTCACGTCATCGCCTTCAATATACTTGGCGTGCAGTTTGTTGGCCAGGTACTGGGCCGTCACCGTCTTGCCGCAGGCAGTTGCCCCAGTCACAAAGACAATCCACCGCGTATCATCACTGCTGCCGCCGTCCGAGAATCTGCTGTGGTTGGCGGCCATGGTTTTGGCGAAGGAGGGAAAAAAAAGAAGTGAACAAATTTGACACGTGGAAAGAAAATGAAAAAAAATCCACACGGCCAAAAATAGCAATCAATGTCCGGGGCCCGTGAAATTTGCAATTTGTCAAGTGATCGTTCTAACCGCTCTGGTCGACCAGGTGCAAGGAAATGGGGAGGGAAAAGGAATGAAAAGGGTAATAATAAGCATGCCTGCAAAAAGAGGAGGAGACTACCAATGTACGTCACCCGCAGCCCCCCAAGCGGCTGAGATTGCCCAGAAAGAAGAGAGTCAGGGGTACTGCACGTGACAGTAATTTTTTTACACCATTGACTTTGATTTTGATCTTTCATTTTCTCTGTGATTTCTCTTTTATTTTTTTTTTTCCTTTTCGTTTATTTTTAGTTTGGTCACTCTCAGTTCATGTTACCGGGAGTCAAAAAAATGTGAAGCTTTGCCCCAAGCTTTACGGAAATCTGTGGGCCGACTTGTTTTCGGTTGGATCTGCGTCCCGCACGATCTCCACCCCAGACAACCTCACCCCATCTCTTAACAGAAGGCCAAGGCAGGTCATAGCTTCCAAGCGCCTCTTTCACGGCCGGCCCACGCGCCAGGTACTTGGGACGCCCCGGTGGTTTGTCACACTTCCCAGCCGGCTTGTGTTCTCATATGAAGCCGTTCGTCACGCAGGGAGCAGAGGCTAACCGATCTCAGATGGAATGCAGCTATTCCGGCCTACGCCAGAAAGACGCCTTTTCACTGAATGCGTTACGCTCCTTCACTGTTGCTGTTGAGCATTCTGGGTGAGTTTTACTTATCCATCAGGTGAAGGCCACGAACACAGTCGACGTTGAGAAGTGGTTGCTCATGAATGGTCAACCAGTGAAATGGTGATGCTTCGAGCTTTCGCCAACGCGAGAAAAAATACAAAAGGGCATACACGATCCCTCTTCTCGCTGGCAGAACGTTTCCCACATTTCACCTCACACCTTGGAACAACAAATCCTTCAAGCCATTTTTTTTTTTTTTGACAATCAAAACAACATCAACGCCAACCTCAAGCAAAAACGAGAAAGACAACAAGAACCCGACCAGCAATCTTAACCACCCTGCACAACCGTCATTCTCTCAAACGAACCGCCATCACCATGTGTACTGGTCAGTCCGTGAAGTACTACTGTGGCCGGGGCAAAAACTGCCCCTATTACAAGGGTGAATGCATCTACACGAGCATTCCGGTGGTCAAGAAATGCTCAAAGGCAGAGCGGAGCGGAAAGGAATGCAGTCCGTTGACAATTCTGGACCCCGTTATTGACGATGTAGATCGGTGCCGCCGATGCATCGACGACTCCAAGAAGTAATGTGGTGGCAGAACTAGATTCAGCCTGCAGCCGGGGGGCTGATGGGGAAGCACAAAAAAAAACAACCTGGAATACGGATGAGCGCGACAGTTCTCAAATTTTCGGGTATTACGAAAGGGAAAAGCGGAAAAGCGGTGATTTCTGTGCGATGCGTTTCGTTAAGGAGTTTAAGGCGCTGGACCACACCAGCCGATCAACAAAAATGGAATAAAAATTAACTTTGCATTCATAAATCCCGCGTGACATCAAACAAACAAATGATCCAAATGAACAAGTAATTTACGTCGTGTGTTGGTTTTGCAAAATGTGAATCCCGATCGCCTTTACGTCAAGCACTCTCTTTAGGCTTGAGGGCGTACATTTTCACTGGCAAGAGATCTGCTTCAGGCGGAAATCCCCTTTGCAGCTCCGACCGCACCAAGCGGAAGCCAGCCTTGGCGAAAAGGTCCAGGAATGACGATTCGGACCTGTAGTGAACGGCTTCAGCACTGTAACAAATCGGGCAATGCGAATGTATCTTTCATGGAAGACGACTCACCTTGTGACGCTGCTGTCCACGCTGTCAAAGTCATCCATACCGGTCGTCGTGAGGTTCTCCTTGACGACCAAGAGACCGACGCCCGGTTCCAGTACGGAGCCGCACCGGCGCAAATACGCCACCAGCTGCTCGTCCTTGAGATACCCAGTACACCACTGGTTCCAGACGAGACCATAGCGGACGCCGGCGCCGTCTCGGCCGTCTTGAGAGACCTCGGGCGTCCAGTCCTCGAGGCCGACGTTGTACACGTTCCGCACTCCGAGTCGCTCCTTAAGCGCTGACGTAAACTTGGCCACCGGCTCGATCACGTCCACCTCCTCGGCAATGTCGAGCAAAAGCCCCTCCGTGACGCGGCCGATTCTGTTGACGTCAGCCTTTCGTGATCCCATCTTCCTCGAAAGTCATGGACGCGGAAAAAGCCTACCCTGCGCCACCTTCCAGCGCCCGGCCTATCCGCCGCAAACCTGGCTTGCTGCCAATTCCGAGCTTGGCCAGAAATGTGCGCGACCCCCGCAAGTCGGCCCGCGAGACAAAGGGAAACCCGCCGAGCATGCCGTTGTCGTCTGCGCTCACGGCCTCCCAATACCGCCGCGACTCATCGGTGTTGATGCGGTCATTCGGTCGCGCTGCATCATTCGATGCTTGCTGTGGCATGTCGGCCATCAGGACGTGAAACAATGTGGAATTGGGAGCAGAGAACGCGAAGAATGGGCGTCCTTCTCTGTTCTCTCAAAAAGTGAAAAAACGGGAGTGGTGACGAGGCTAACGGGATCAACCGGTTTTCTGTTGCTTGTGGCGCACGGACCACGTGCGTTTCACGGCGATCGACAGACGTGAGATGCTAAACTAGCAAGGCCTGTAAAACGACTGCATTTCTAAGTAGTGGATGAAAAGGGGCAACATTTTATTATTTTATTTTTCACTCCTACTCTCTATCATTCTTTTCTCAATAATATATATATAAATCTGTAGCAATCTTTTTCTTTAAAAAAAAAACATTAGCTTAAAATAAACCTTTTACAACAAAAAAAAAATAGTCTGTCAGTCGGTATTATTTTTGCTATCAATTAACTTTCCATTAAAGTGATGGGCTAACCCTCACTTTGTTCAGCATGCCATGATCGACAAGAGGAACACAACTCTGCCAGGTCGCGACCGTATCATTAAAGTTTGTATGACGTGGTCCTCTTACATCTCAAACGCAAACAGGGGAGAGTGTGGATCACTTTGCCTTATTCCGTAGCTTACAATGCAGCATATGAAATAAACTTCATAGGTAAATTAACGGGTGGAGTAGCTGCCAGGTTGTGACAGTGTTACTTTATTCGAGCACATACGTGTATTTTGGTTTTCACCATCGTCTCCCCTAGACCTGCAGTATAAATGCAGCGATTCCCATGCAGAAGAAGCTAGAGGTTTGAGGGCTTTTAGGGAAAAATTAGCCATTATCTTTCACCGAAATATTAACACGGTGTTTTGTCGTCTGAGACAAGTTACCGTACTAGGAACGGAAATTCGTTTCTCACTGACGGTTTAGTACATTTTATTCGCCTCCCTTCTGTAGTCTGTCCACTTTATATAAGAAGCTGCCTCCTGCAAGGAGATGCGCTTCTCTGGTTCATGCTCCATTAAACGCAGTATGGGCTGTAACAGAAACCCAAGAGCTTCCAGATCGCCAGCTAGAAACTCGTCCTTTTCGTGAGGGTCAGAGCTCATGGCATGCCAAATCCGAATAATCTCTCGTAGACGAGGTTCAAACGTATCTTGAATGAGTTCCGCCGGCACCGCTTTTTCTTTTTTTATCCAGTAAGATTTTTTTGTTAAAAAAGGCACCTCAAGAAGATGACATCGCGGCATGACGGAGTAGTAAACTTACCGTCTTCTTCAGCGTATTTGTTGTCCTTCAACATTTCTTCCCATTTGTTTTGCCAGGGGGGCGGAAGAGGACCAAGTTTGGAAACCAATCTCCGGATAAAAAAATGGTCTTTGTCGCAGAAATATGAGAACGGCGGTTTTTGATAGAATAGAGAATAGATCTATGGTATGTTAGAACTTCGATGAAATCTAAAAGATAAAAGGATCTTTCTTAGAACAAGGGCCGTACCACAGAACCAGCCCTCCACAGATCATGCTTATAGTTGAAAGAATGTAAGAAAAAAGTCTCGGGGGGTCTCAAATGCATGGGCTGTCCAAGGACATTGATAGTCTTGTCTACAGCATAAGACCAACCCCAGTCGATGAGGCGGATGTCCTCCTCCTCGTCATCGTACCAAAGATCCCAAGTAACCGACTTGATCAGCTGCTTTGGGAGACTTGACGGACGTGGGGTGTCGCTAGTATACGAGGAAACGACGGGTTTCCCACCCATGGTCTCGAATAAATGGTCGTCGTCATCTTGCGCGTTATTGCAAGTAAACACAACATTGCCGGGAGAAACATCTGCGGTTATAAGATGTTAGTCGGCTTACAGCGTGTGTGAAAAAGGGAGGTGCATTACCTCCGTGCGCAATTCCGCTCTCGTGAGCAAGTTCCAGTCCCTCAAGAAGCTGTCTAGACGTCCGAAGCACGGTGTCGGGACGCAATGTTTCGCCAACGGTTTGATAGCAGCTGAGAACGTCCGAAAGTGAAGGCCCGAGCAATTCTGTCACGATGCAATTATGGGTTCCATTTGGCCCGGTATGTTGAAAAGAATCAAGCAACTGAACAAAGCATCGCGGTTTGGTTTGGTTTGCATCACAATAGTGCTCCTCCAGCTTTCGTAGAACATTAATTTCGGGATCTTGGCTAAGATCTGCTGCCGAGGCGCTTGCAGCTTTGATCTTGATGGACACCCATGAGCTAGTTCAAGGTCTGCGCGTCAGTACAATGAAAGGCGCCACTCGCTGTGAGGATATAAATTCTAGGTTTTGCTTACGTCCCCTGTAAATCCCAGGCTAGCCAGACAGTGGATTGCCCGCCATAGCCTAGTTTGTGCCGGATGGTGTACCGCCCACCCTGGAGAGTATCGCCCAAAGTGACTGGGTGAAGACCTCCCAAAGTATAAGATTCCAATGGTTCGTGTGGTAGGATGAAGACAGACTCGTGATACAATCCCCACTTAGCTTGTGTCGGGTTTTTTAGAGATCCATTTTGCGATGAGGATTGTCGCCGAGCCGGTGATTCACGCTGAAACGGTGCCCTTTGCGGATCTGGAGGTAGGCGGGAGGACGGTCCCTGGGACAGTGAGATCGTTGACGGCGCCGGGGGTGAATGAGAAAGTTTTTCTGGTGTCACTGG
Organism: Niveomyces insectorum RCEF 264; assembly: GCA_001636815.1. Lineage (NCBI taxonomy): Eukaryota > Fungi > Ascomycota > Sordariomycetes > Hypocreales > Cordycipitaceae > Niveomyces > Niveomyces insectorum. The sequence goes on along the minus strand of AZHD01000005.1, from coordinate 749,149 downwards.
ATCCGAGGGACGAGACATTATGTCGTAGATAAATGAGGGAAGAGAGTGGGTTGATACGAATTGGGTCACTGTTCTTGAGAAGTCGGTGCCGAGAGGCCACTGTATGAGAAGCGAGTCTCAGCTGAGTATGAACGGGGTAATATTTCTCCGAGGGTACCGAGAACAGATACTATTGGAAACACAGAAAACACATACACACACACAGCGCGGCGGCGGAAGGTGTAGGGTTGTTGTTCAAAGCTGGTGCTTGGGAATATTCAATTTTTTATCCTAATTTCATGAACGCACTATTTCGGTGCTTTACAGAATAACAGAAATGTAAACAGGGGTAAGGGTGCCAAAAGAACAATATGAAGGATCCTCCAGGAATAGGTTCCAAGTTCCGCCAGTGGGACAAACAAGCACTTCTAAACATCTTCAACCACCTTGAAAGTATTTCGCCCGGATTTTTCCCCATTACCCGTCTGATTTAGATAAGAAGGGCGCCGCCGTTGGAATTAGCGGAGGTGCCCGTGACATAACGATCCTTCATTAGCCAAAGGTAGGCTTCAGCCACATCCTCGGGGCGACCCATGGCTCCGACCGGTAGTTTTTTCTCTACCTCCGCAAAAAAAGCCTCCCGCTGTTCCACTGGCATCATGTTCCACGCATCGGTGCGGACAAGGCCCGGTTGCACGACGTTGACCCGGAGCGGCGCCATTTCCACAGCCAGTGCCCTCGTCAGTGTCACAACAGAGCCCGCATAGGCGACAGCCAACGCCCAGCCCGGCGGCGGATTTTCGGTGGCCTGGCCCGCCGTGAACGTCAGCGAGGATGTGTTGCTCTTGGGCAGATACCGCTGGGCAACTTTCGCCAACAAGATGGGCACCACCACACGCATCTGCGCGCCGGCCAAGACGCTCTCGGCCGTCATGTCGCTGAGGGAGCCAATGGCCGTGCTGTTGGCGGCAGTAAAGACGACGTGGTCAATTGGGCCGGCGCCAGAAGCGGTGGTAGCGGCCTTGAAAAGAGAGTCGATGCGTGCTTCGACGTCCATCGCGGTCAAGTTACAGAGGAAGCCCTGCACGGGCGCCGATGTGCCGTATTTTGCCTTGAGCGTGTTGACGGCCTTGTCGAGGCGCGCCTGGGTCGACGATGCGACCGTCACCCAGGCACCGTCAGCCAGTGCGCCTTCAGCCACGCCCAACCCAATACCAGCGGAGCCACCGATGACAAGGACGTGCTTGTCTTGGAGCTTGCGGAATGTGGTCGGTGCCATTGTCTGTGATTTTGTTGATATTTTTTATTGTTCTGGTGCGCAGTCTCTTAATAAAAAAAAAGTAACGGCTGTTGGGAGAAAAAGGGAGAAAGTTATGGGCCTCTTTAACTAGTTTTGAATATCGAATTTGAGGCCATTTTTTGCAGTTTTATATCCCATCTTTATGTGCTTCGTGTCGCCACTGGAGGCCATGAAGATCAGAAGTAAATTTGTCATTAGTCTGGGCTTCGGCATACACGATCTTGAATACCTAGGTAGACATCTATCAATAAATTCATTCGTGGGCGTCGCCCTTTTTTCGGCCGATTGAGAAAGGTCAAAAATTGGTTATTTTTGGTCCGCATCGGTCTCCGTTGAAGTAGATGCGATTATTACAAACGCGTCGCACTTAGAAGTCGCATATTAAAAAAAAAAGGGTTTTTAATATACAAAACGACCGAAATCTCGGCTTGCGTTCTGAAATTACTAAATATTTTTCATTGTAATTAATATGCTAACGTTGCTACATGCATTGCCAAATTTTCAAGCTTGGCCTCAATGGCCCCCTCCAGGCTTATGAGTACCGCGAAGAGCCACCCGTCGAGCTGGGTGTCACCTCCGCCTAATTGGCTACCACCAGTTTAACCAACTAACCAACATCCTCGGGCCTGAAATCATCGAAACTGGGGAACCCCCAGCCTTGGCGACAGCACCCCTCATGCTCAAACAAGAACAGACAAAGTACGGCAAGACTTTCAAGAAGACGGGCTTCTTTTATCACGAAGGGGAAGATAGAGTGAGATAGCCCAAAAGAAAATATGTTCACGCTGAGATAGTCACACTTGGGGTTCACAAGGTCTTTATTGATGGAAAGCTCTCAGACGAGGATGGTTTGGTTGAGGCTTTGCACAAGCAGGGCCTCGTCAAGATGTAGGCAGTTGCACTACCTTTTATCCCACATGTACTGGGGGAGTACATGTGATGGATTCCATTAAGGGTTGGCGTAGGTCGGCAGCCCATGGTCATTTCATTTCTACTTATAACCCCCGTTGTTGTTCCCGCCTATGCTTTTACTTTGGATCTGCTTTCATTACGTAACCGTCCTCCGCTTCGTCGTCATTGTCAGGCCCCAGAGCCGCATTGAGCCAACGCCACAGCCGGCAGTCCGCGACAAAGCGAGGGTTCATGTGCCACATAAGCGCTAGCTTGCGTGCGACAGCGAGGTGCTCGGTCTCGCCGCGCCAGAATGCCTCAGTGTAGTATCCCTGTTCGATGTTGGCGATTTCCTCGGGCGACATATCCTCTTCCTGCAGCTTAGCACGCAAGGGCTGGCTCTGCGGCGTCTGCATACGTCGCCACAACTCATCGGCAACGGAACTGGTTGAGGGGGTTATGGCGCTCACCGAGGAGTCTAAGCGGACAAAAAGCTCGTCTAGGTAATCATAGTCGCGCACCGAACAAAAGCGTACCAGCCGCTGGAAAAGACGTACGCGCTCCGCGGCGGCCCAAATGTGGTCGTCTTGCCCCGTTGCTAGGAACCCTGGCGATCCTGGGGATGACATACACGCAGCAGACAATGTTAGGCCCTCACGGAAAGCCGTGCTGTGCGCAGCATTAACGCCCCAGAGTCGCGGTGCTGACAGAAGCTCGACGTCGGGCACAGTAGTTGCGCAGCTCCAATCGATGATGCAGGTGATTTTCAGGCTGTCGTCGACGAAGAGGTTGCCGACGTGCAGGTCGGGGTGCTTTAGGGCGAAGCCGCTGCGCTCGGACGGCCACAACATCTGAGGAATAGCTGTGTCTTGTAGTAGCTCGGCTGTGAGGCAGTAATCGAACCGATTACGGCTGTCTTCTGTCTTGCAGCCCACAACCACAAACTCATCCCAGCGCCTGCAGGCTGCGCGGAAAGCAGCCGTGGTGCTGTACTCGGCTTCCTCTGGTATCGGTGCTCGCAGCATGTGCAGGTCCATCGGCAATTCCATGGCATGCCGCTTCAGTGCCGTGGCCAGCGCACAATAGTACTCCACGTCGTTTTTAAAGGGACCGCGTGCGAGTTCCCCAAGTGCGTGACGGCCGTTCCACGTCAGACCGGGTGACAGGCACTCGCCAGGGTCGTCACGATTGGGAACTAGTGAACCAATGCCAGAAAACCGGATCTGGGCCAGCTGCTGCGTGATGACGCCCAGCTGCCGGAGAATATCGGCACGCTGCTCTTCGCTCAGGCCAGGCTGGCCGCGCATCTCGCGGAAGCTGTAGTCCAACAGACATGTCCCAACCGCCTTGCTCTGTAATATGTACGGCACACCAACTTTGTTGTCCTTAGTCGGGCTCATCAGGTCAGCGACTAGCTTATCACCATTCCCATCTCGCTTCAAAACCTCCCGACTGTACCTGAATGCAAACACTTCGGCGACCGGGACACTGGTCTGCTCGCGGATATGTCGAATAGTCGCGACTTCGCTGGCAATGATCTTAGCGATGTAGGTGTCGTCGAACGAGCTTGGCGAGTGGTATGTCTGCTGCGGTGACCGAAAGATCCACTCGACATTATCTTCAAAAGTGAGCGCAATAGCCCAGTTCATGCTGCCAGACTTGTTTCGTTGGCTGCGGTCGCAGTGGCAGGGTTGGCCGCGTAGCGAACCCGCCAGTAATAGCAGCTCTTCCAAGTTGAAGCTGGCGGGCGCAAACATGGATATTCGCTTTTGCACGGTCGCCATAGGGCACATCCACTTTGGCTGGGTGGTCGGAGGGAAAAGCGGTTAAGTAGTTAATCAATAGTAAAGTAAACCAGAGACAAAGGCCGCAGAGATCAATTGCGGCGCTGTAGCAACTTTAAAGGATTAGCCCAATCACGTGCAAGTTGTCGAGTTTTTTTTTCAACAATACGGGATCTGACACGGCTGGCATCACGGAGTCGCCTTGAACGTCGCTAGTAACAGGCCCACACGCAGGCTTTGGTAGAATATTCTAAGGCCGTGTGTCCCCGTAACACTAGGACATCTACAGCAACTGGCCGACATGCGATACCGAGCTGGTGATTCCCGGCTCATGACGACTTGTACGTCCTGCGGCAGCACTTGAAAAAAGACGGGTCTACGCGAAACGAAACCTGACGGTGCAGACGCAACTACGAGGAATTGGAAGCGGAGCGATCCCCGGGTGGACGCATAAGCGCCAAGCCAAATCCTCTACCGGTCGTCCCGTACATTGAGTCTGCCAACAAGGGGGAGGTCGGAAGCCGCCGAACCGCCCGACGCTGTGACAGGCGGCTCGAAGGCCGACCTCTCTAGCACACGGAGGAATATGCGATACCAAAAATGTTTGTTAGATGAACTAGAAATTAGGCTTGAGTGCGAATGGAGAAGAAAATCACTACGGCCAAATTACGATTTTTCTGGCGCAATAAATTGTCCCCGGCCGAAGCACGCAATTCAGTGGGCTTGGTAAGACCAGATAACCTAACTGATTTCATCATACATCAAGTCGCCGCCTCCACTTGCTGCACTGCCGCCTCTTTGTTCTGACCCTCGGAGAGCTTGCCCATTGTTATCACATCGCCAATTGGCATGTCCCGCGCCACCTTGACCGTGTCGAAAATGCTCCTCGACTGGATGAAAAATTCGTCAATGTCCTCCAAGGTACGGCCCTTGGTCTCCGGGTAGAACAAGTAGAGCATAACGATGGCCAGTGCGTCGATGCAACCGTACACGAAATAGTATTTCCAGCCAATGTTAGCAAACGCAATGGGGCTGATCTCGGCCACGGCAAACGAAAAGATCCAGTTCGTCGCCGTGGCCATGCCCGTGACGGCAGCACGCGTCCGCAGAGGCGCAATCTCGGCGGCATACATGAACGGCATCATGAAGTAACCGATGGGGAAGAAGAAAAAGGCGAAAAAGAAGAAAAAGACCGACGCGCTGGCCATGCTTTTGTTGGTCAGGTCGGAGGAGAGGCCCGCGAGGGCAAACTGGGCAATGAGCATGCCGGTCGCAGACAGGAGTAGCAGTGGCCGGCGGCCAAAGCGATCGACAACCAGCACCGACAGTCCCGACGCGAGGAACTGCCACGTCTCCAGGCAGCCCGTCACGGCGCGCGAGAGACTGCCGCTGAAGCCAAGGTCCTGCTCAAAAATGGTGGTCGAGTAAAAGGCGATGACACTGACGCCCGACATTTGCGCAAACATGTTGATGGCGACGGCGAGCACCGTGCGGTGCAAGTGGCGGTTGTGCGTGCGCGCAAACGGCGAGGGCGAGTCGTGGGCCTGCATCTCTTCGACCAGCGTGTGGCGCATGACCGCGATCTCGTCCGAGACGGACTGGTCGGTCGGCTCCACGTCGCCCAGCCGGGCGAGGGCCAGGCGGGCCTCCTCGAAGCGGTCCTGCGAGATCAGCCAGCGCGGCGACTCGGGCATGAAGAAGATGCACGAGACGATGACGACGGCGAAGATGAGCTGGAAGGAAATGGGAAACCGAAAGTTGACCGAGCTGGTCTTGACGTAGTACATGCCAAACTCGATCCACAAGACCAACACGGAGCCACCAATGGCGAGAAAGCCTTGGAGCATGACGAGGCGACCACGCTCAGACGCTTTGGTGCACTCTGCCACCCACATAGGCACGGTGGCTGTGATGCCGCCGATTCCAAAGCCTTGAGACAGAAAGAGGGTATTGTTTTAGTATTTGTCCACCGAATACAAAGATGACGCATTATACGCACCATTGATAAAACGTGAGATGATGAGCTGGGCCAAGGAGTACGACGACGCCTGCAGGACGATGCCCACGATCGTTATTATGGTTCCAAAGAAAATGTTCTTTCGGCGGCCAAATCGGTTGCCGAGCAGGCCGAGTGACACAGCTCCAAAAGCACAGCCAATGTCAAAGACACCGACAGCTAGGCCTGGTGAGGCAGACCGTATCAGAAAAACATTAGCCATTGTTCGTTCGTTGGACGCATATGCTCCGATAGCGTCTTTGGCTTACCTTGAATCCTCGCATTGTGGTCTTTAGTCGCCCCAGTGGTGTTGACGGTGTCAATCTCTGGAAACGTCTTGACCCACGTATCCAGTGTGATGATGCCATTGACGAGGTCTTGGTCAAAACCTTGCATCAGGAACACAAGAGCGGCTAAGAAACTCAGTGTCAAACTGAGCTTTTTGCCCCTTAAGTCGGACAAGAACACCATTTTCAGAGGTATGTAGACAGCCGCAATGGAATGCCGTAGTTAATTAAGCTCGCGAAAAAAAAAAAAAAATAGAAACCTCTTGTTTCCTAACACTGCGGCTGTTTGGCGTATTATCACGACCGGCAGCCGGGAGTCACCACTCTTATACAGCTGCTGATCCTGAAAACAAAAAAACTGCACGGAGTGGCACCGCACCCTTACTGTTTCTTTCGGATGATACCCGAAGATCCCACGGGGTCGTACAATTAGACGATGGACAAGCTTTCTTCTTCGTTCATTAGTTACTCAACCGCAGGTATCGTCGGCGGCATTGGCCTAGCTTACATTCGTGCTCCATAGATACTCTGCTTGTCCTACTGGTCGAGGGGGGCATCCTGTTTTTTCTCCATATTATTTCCATTCCGATTCTTAGTCCGGGGAAGTAACGCTGATCATGGCCAACCGGTGGCCATTCGGAGACGCCATACGGGGTAATACAACCATACGACTGTACTCTACCCCTTTCGAGCCTGGGGTTGTCGTTCCCCGTGGAGAATATCATTCCGCTACCTAACCCCTTTTCAAATGGGATGATGCCGATGGGCCCTTGTCTATTGACCTTACCCCCACGACTGTTTTTTTTTTTTTTGTTTAAAGGAAGCACATACTTAACAATTACAATAGCTGATGTTACAAGACTACATTTTGATAAAAAATCACATTTTGCACTTTTGGTAGCAATGTGCTTAAGCAAGTGAACCAGATAACCCCTTTGGCCATTCCCCCCCCTAGTTTTGAGATTGTCATAAGACGTCTCGATGCATGCTTCAAGAGCTTTGTTTGTACGTTGACCGGCCAAACACATAAGAGGTATTAAATACTTCGTGGAAGTTGCCGAACCAAGCTTGGAACGGAATGAGGATCGTTTTTCACTACTCCGTAGGAGTACTGGCGTGATGCAGCAGCGCCCAAATACCCAAATGGAAAACGGGGGAAACGGCCGATGTGACACTTGCAGGTCTGCTCCACATCAACTAAACCACTTTGTAGGAAGATCAGCACGGCCTTCTCCGATATGAAGGAAGGCGACTTCGAGCCGGTCAGAGGAGACCTGGCCGGTTACGGAGTAGTTGTACGTACGCCAGATACTTCTAAGGATTGCAAGACAGCTCATTAACCCATCATTGCACCATTGCTTTGTAGAAGAGAATAATGACGATGTTACCAAAGCAAAACGTCGGATAGTTTCCGAGGGACTTGTCGGATTGTCCGGGCCACAATGCCAGTCTCGAATCTTGACTACGGACACGATTTTTTTTTTTTTTTTTTTTTTTTGGTAAGAAAATGGTAGAAAAATAGCAGCAAAAAGCCGTACATGGCGGCACATATTTACCGAGGTCGGTATTTTATCATTATCGGGTAAGGGTGATTCAGCAGGGGCAGTGCCTCCCATAAACAATGACAACGGATGGACGAATTTTATTAACGATGGTGTTTAAACAAGTGCATATTCGCGTGTACAATCTTAGTTTTATGCCAAGCTTTTTATCGTTTGCTTGTATGACATTAACTTCCTTGGCGGCGGGAAGACCGGCCGGCTCGGGGAGAGACGGGCACTGATGGTGATTTTGGCGGCCTCGCCCAATGACCACATCCGCAACGTCGGATTCACGAGAAGATACGAACAGACAACCAATCATGAGCGTAAAAAGTCTGATCTGGTCCGCGGCAACATGTCAAACTGTCCTTGAATCAGTACTTTATCTCATATGACTTCTTACGGCCGTGAGGACTTCTAACACTCTTCTTCATCTTTCAATATGGTCAAAATCTAGTTATCATGACCAGAGCGCGTACGCTGTGCTACTCTGTACGGACCACTATGAATGCAAATGGATTGTGAATGTGACAGCGCTGCGTTTCAGAGCTGATCGAGCACCTCCTCTCGACTGTGGCCGTATTGACGGCCAGTGCGGGCTACGACACTGATTGATGACATTTAGCATTCGTCCCGTATTTGTAATCCGACCTGGTCCTTTGTATCTAGATTGAGTGCAACCCTGAAGATAACGCTGCCACGTAACTAGTTGAATGAGGAAGGCCCTTGAGCTTGAACGAGCCCAGAATCGAGAACAGTTACGACATCAGAATGGACTTTGCGTGATTGGCTGGTTAGTTATCTCATCACACGTTGCGGGAAGATAGCCAGCCGTAGACCAAGCCGGCTCATCCCCCTTTTTTCATTCAGAGCCCACTCGTACTTCCTACTATTTCTACCAGGTTCATGCTTTCGTTTTTCTGGTCACTGTCTCGCGTTTCCCGAAGCCAGCTCTTTTCACATGGCGTCACCAACCTTACCGCAACTCACGCTCCATCTTGCGCCTCGGTTTGACAGCACTGGTGCGGCTACAGGACTGGCTGTGTGCTTGGAGATTGCAGGTGTGGACGTAGCCGAAGGCGCCCGGCTTCTTGGGAGCAATACGTTATCAGTTCGCGTCCGGGACGACCGTGGTACGGTTGACTTCATTGCTGCGAATGGCGTCGACAGTCCTGTGCGGCGCGTTTCTCGTGCAACGCAAGGCAGAGTCGTCTTGGAAATCGACGTACAAATACGTCCGGATGCCGCGATTGTTGAAAACGGAGCGGAACTGCGTCTGGACCAAGGTGGAATCATTGGCAGCGGCCAAGGGTTCCTCCCTCAGTTGGCTCTGCCGTCAGGGCCGTACCAGATCGCTGTCAAATGGGATTTGTCAAATGCTCCTGCAGGCACAAAGGCAGCGTGCACCATAGGAGATGGGCCCGAGCCACCGCCGATAGCTGGTTCGTTCGACAAGCTTGTGGATGCTGTGTATGCTGTTGGGCCCCTGCATCACTTTCCTGAGGATGTGTCGGCGACGACTACGTCAACCGACAATAACACGTTAGAAGGCGTCTGCCGTGCATATTGGCTTGGCTCCCTACCGGCGAATCTGGCTGCAGTCAAGGACTTCAACTACAAGATGTTCCCCGCCTTGAAGAATTTTTTTCAGGACGATGAGGGCAGTTACCGTCTTTTCCTCCGCAAAGTGCCCAACGGCTTCAATGGACTTACTCTCGGAAGAAGCGGCCTCGTCGACTACGACGATCACACTCCCAGCGACCCAGACTGGGATCTCGTGCGGCTGCTTAATCACCACATGGTTCGAAGTTGGGTGCAGCTGGATTTGGAGGAGGACGGGTCAGAGAATGACTGGTTTTCGATAGGTACGAGGCGCTTGATCTTGTTCTTATGTCTGACCGGCTTCGTTGACTTCTCTCGCAGGCCTGTCAGAGCTTTACAGCATCTACTTCCCGTTTCGTTTCAAACAGCGCACGCCAGACTACTTCCGCTACACGCTCAACGGCTTCCTGACAGGCTATTTCACTAACCCGCTGATCGGATCCCCCCTTGCCGAGGTGGCCAACATGGTGGAAGCCGGGGACCCGCATGCGCCATTCGTGTTGCCCATGCGCGCGTGCATGTACATGATGCGGATGGATGTGTACATGCGGCGCGCATCAAAAGAACAAGGAGCGGGTGTTGCGCGGCCAATCGATGAAATCGTGCGCGACATCGCCGCCCGGCGCCGCCGTGGCGAAACGGTGCGGACCCAGGACTGGTTGGCTCACGTCGGCCGGTGGCTGGGCACGGACGCCGCAGCGGCGCAGTTCAAGGAGTTTGTAGACGGTGAAATCATGCGGCTTGCGGACATGGAGCGCGTGTTTGACGGACTGTACCCGACGCTGTCCGAGCGTCTGGACTTTGGTTTTGTGCAGAAGCGCGACGGCAACGGCAACACGGTGCTCCGTGTCACTCCGGGCTCGAGGGCAGCCGGGGCAGGGCTGCAGAACGGCGACATTGTCACGAATTTTGTGCGACCAAGACGGGCAGTCACCAACGGAGAGTCGAAGCAGAGCATTACGGTGGAGCGGAACGGGGCGAGGGTCGAGATTGTGTACTGGCCCAGAAGTGAGACGAAGGTAGAAGCCTGGGTGTCCAGGAAAAAGGACGAGGCATCGTAATGCCGCGTGTGGCACTCCGCAGGTTTCTGGTTTAATAATGTTACGTTGATTCTTGGTTCTCTGAGCACCCTGTTGCAATCACCAGCATGCGAGGTCATGCCTATGCTAAAATGCCTTGAAGGATGAAGACCGGCCTTTTTGTCCGTGCCGACACGAGAAGCGTCCAGATGGTCGAAACGGAAGCCGTACTTTTCGGTAGTTCTTGGAGACACCTCATTTTAGGTTTTGTCCTCTCGCTCGACAGACGACAACGAGCCCATTAGCCATCATAGGAGACCCGCTTTCGTTGCGGTAGAGGGCGCGTATTTTGCATTTCAAAGGCGTCTCGTTCAAACGGAGCGAAATACGGCCCACACACCTTTTGGTTGTTCTAATTAGTAGTTACAAGGGAGAAGCCGTCGTGGGCCTGATACGCCTTGGCATCGACCCCCTTGGTTGTTATTTTCGTGAAAACGCCCCAGCAAGCTGAACCTTTAAGCTTTCTCGCATTTAAGCCAAATGTTGGACCCGGAAGGATTTTGGTGGTGGTGGGTGGCGTTCCAGCTCTGGGATTTATTGATTTTTGGGCGCGTATGTGCAGCGAAGCCGGGCGCGTAGCCGTCTTATTGGGGGAGGGTGGGCAGCGAACTGCCAGCATTACAGCCTCCATCACAGCCTCATCACAGGGGTGCAGGTGGACCAAATCGTGCTTGCAATGCCACGGCGCTACAAGGCATGTTGGCCGCGGCAGGCGACAGAAGCGGTCCTCTCTTTGAGGAGACAACTCGTGTATTATCCCGCTGTCTCTTTCAGGAATTCAAAACATCCAAGAGCAACTTTCGTTCTTCTTTTCCTTTCCTTTTGTCATACGACCCAAAAAACACCAAAAAACTTTCTGACCACAAAGACAAAAATACACCCATCATGGCGATTTCTCTCGACGCGGAGGCTTTTGGCCAACTAAATGGCGAACAGAAAGCCTTGCTCGACACGGTCGACAGTCTGCGCAGCCAAGGCGTGGGCAACTTCGTCAATCTGCCACAGATTGTCGTCGTCGGCGACCAGTCGTCGGGCAAGAGCTCCGTTCTCGAAGCCATCTCCCGCGTCCGCTTTCCCGTCAGCGGAGGCATTTGCACGCGCTTCGCGACGGAGCTGGTCGTCCGCACGTCGCCGCAGGAAGAGGTGGTGGTCATGATCCAGCCAGGCCCGTCGTCCTCCGCCAAAATCCCGCAACGAAAAACACCCGTCTTCAACGAGCGCCAATTTGGTGCCGACGCCCTTCCCGGCCTCATCGAGCGTGCCAAGGCCGCCATGGGCATGGACATCGACGCCGCCGGCTTCTCCGAGGACATTCTTCACATTGAGGTCTCGGGGCCGAACCTGCCGTCGCTCACGCTCGTCGACCTTCCAGGCATCTACCGCAACGCCACCGCAGATCAGACGAGCGAGGGCATCCCCGTCGTGTGGCGCTTGGCGCGCAAGTACATGGAAGAGAAGCGCAGCATCATCCTCGCCGTGGTGAACGCCAGCTACGACTTTTCCAACCAAGAAATTTTGACCGAGATCAAGCGGCACGACCCCCACCGGGAACGCAGCATGGGCATTGTCACGAGCCCCGACCGGCTGATTCCCAAGTCCATCGAAGAGAGCAAATACGTGCGGCTGGTCCGCAACCAGGAGCCGCTCTACACGCTGAAATACGGCTGGCACGTGTTGCGCAACCGCGGGCCCGACGCCAACGACGAGCAGGGCCACGGCACAGCGCGGACCTCGGACGACGAACGCGACGCGACGGAAAAGGCCTTCTTTGCATCGGGCATATGGGCGGACGTGCCGGACAACATCAAGGGCGTGGACACGCTGCGCCCCAAGCTCAGCAACGTCCTGACGAAGCACATTCAAGCCCGTCTGCCACGTGTCGTTGCGGACATTGAACGAGAGCTCGCCGCGAGGACCGACAGGCTGGCGCTTCTTGGACAATCCCGCGCAACGCCGTATGAGCTTCGCCGGTATCTCCACAACATTGCCGAGAACTTCCGCAATCTGGCGCGCCTTGCTGTCAAAGGCACCTACGACGATCTTGCATTTTTCGGGGCGCCGTATGCCGAGGACTACCCCGAAGGTCCCCATGGAAAGGGCGACGCCCGCCGTCTCCGTGCCATTGTCCGAAACATGAACCATGCGTTCGACAAGGTACTCGTGCAGCGCGGAGCGAGACGCCAGATCATTTGGGACGACGGGGACGACGAAGGCGACGCGGACGACAACACCACGAAATCAAACAACATGGAGCACGTGGATGACCAGGGGCACAAAGAAGAGGAAGAGTCCGTCATGTTGTTGTCGTACATGGACTTGTTTGCTAGCTTTGACGTCAAAGAGGTGATGTGGTCGGACCTCAAAGCCGAGCTGGCCGTCCAGGCGTCGAACAATCAGAATGCAGATTTTCCCGGGTCGCCCAACGACCGGCTGGCTCTGAACTTCTTCCGTGACCAGTCGCGGAACTGGCGTCGCATTGCCGAAATGCATTTGCGTTGCGTCGTGGACTCGGTCAAAACCTTCGTCGAGTTGGCCTTGCAGCACGTCACGAACGGCGACGACGCGACGCGGGATGCCCTGCTGCGCGAGTGCGTCGACCCCTTTTTCGAGCAGCGCACGGCGCGCCTGGCGGAAAAACTGGACGAGCTCCTGCGGCACTACCAGCACGGAGAGGCCCTGACGCTGGAGACGGACTTCCTCCGGGCTATGGCGAACCGCGAGGAACAGCGCCTGGCCCGGCAGATGAAGGAACTGCTGGCCACTGGGGAGCTGGCTCTCTTTGCAGATGACAAGCAGATGAGTACCAAGTCGTCGCGCAGTGCTCTCGAGCAAGCCGTGTGCAAGGCGCTCGTGAACCGCACCAGCCAGTTCGGCCTCGAGAAGGTCGTCAACGTAGCCACCGTGTACTACGATGTAAGACAATCTGTCGTGCGATTTGTCGGCCTGCTTCTAGAAGGGATTTCTCAGCTTAACTCGTTCTCACAGATGTCTCTGCGCACGTTCACCGAAAACGTGATTATCTTGGCGGTGGAGAACTGCCTGATGACGGAGCTGCCATCCATGCTGACGTCGGCAATGGTCTACGACATGGACGAGGACATGCTGCGAACGCTGGCGGCGGAATCGCCGAGCGTGGCGCAAGACCGCCTCGATGCCGAAAGGGATGCGCGTGTGCTGGCAGAGGGCCTGCGTATTTGCAAGAAATACCGCCCACGCGAATCTTCAGGTGAGTCTCATTGATTCCGTGTCTCAACTCCCGTTTTCTGTCCGGCGTGTTCGCCGTCTAGTTGGTCGCAGTCGGCTAACTGTTCGCCTCGAACTCACATAGCACGCACGCCGAGCCATGCCGCCTTGACCGAGTCGAAAATCAGGCAAACTACGCCTCGCCCAGGTGAGTACTCCATGAAGAAGACGATGTCAGCCCTTCCCCTTTTTGTTTTTTTTTTCCTTCTGGTTTTTCACCTGAGTCTGACGAAAACTTGCGTAGAGATATCACCTAAAAGCCTGCAAGCACCATCTTATTCAACCGTAGCAATGAGAAACGGCGTAATCTCACCTGCAATGACACCGGAAAAACCAAAGGCAGTTGAGGCCAATACTGAAAATGGGGCTGCGGCCGTCATCAAGCCTGCCGGTGTCCCTGCCAACAGATTGACGTCAGTTTTTTCCAAGTCTGGACCGCCAAATGTCCAATCTGGTGGTCATGGGGGTGCGGCCAGTTCTACGTTGGGCAGCAGCATCTTTGGAGGACCGGCGGCGACTGCGGGAAACGGTCTTTTCAGTAGTTCCCTCCCGCCCAAGGCAAACCAGACCGCTGCTGGCTTCGGGGTCAGTACCGCATCAGCGCCGAGCCCGAACGTCCCGTCCGCGGGTGGACTTTTTGGTGCGAAATCGTTTATCAGCAACGAATGGAACACTGCCCGCCCAACCGGCTCCCCTTTTTGGTCCACATCATCCCCGGCAGCAAGCAGCGGGTTTACCAAGTCTCCCGCGCTGCCGTTCACCTCCAGCGACGACACGCCAGGCACCAAAGGTGAGCCCGCGGCATCTTCCAAGCTTCTCGGTCAAAATTTCCCAAGCTAAACGGCCAAAATGAGGGAATCAAGACTTTTGCTCGCAGATGTGCATTGTAGAAAAAGAAGCAATGGACCAAACGCAGTGTATGTTCAGGCACATATCCTGCCATCCAGCCTTCATCAAGTATTCGACAGAGGAGCTGCGTCTCAAAGATTACGGATACTGAGTGCAGCAGAAAATGGACATGGCGCTGGTCGCCTTTGCCAGGGTGTGTTTCCATAAGCATTGTTTGTAGTTTAAGGGGTAGGCAGGTGGTAATGCGAGTTTCATTTTGGAAACATGATAATGAGAGCGTATTCCAAACAAGGATTTTCACGTAGTGAGCGTATTATTTCCGATTATTGTACTACTTTTATTTGAATCCATACGACATGTCCGCGCTGAGTGATGCTTTTACCAAGCCTCCCACTTCTGACCACCCATGGCCACGAGACGGTTGAAGAGCTCGTCCCGCAGTGGCAGCGCCGTAACCTTGTGAGTGTTGCCGGTGCGGTCGGTGATTTCCAAGCCGTCTGCAATTTCCCGCTCCAGCGACCAGCCCACGACAATCTTCGCTTTCCAACCAAACCCTCCAATCTTTTTCAGTTCCTTGATGTCGCCGATGGGAATACTCCAAATGGGCTTGACGTCCTCATGGTTGTCCACGCCGACCTTTTCTAGCACAGTGCCCGGGGCAAAGGCCACAGCTGGGATGGTGGCCTTTGCGGTGATATACACGTGGCCCTTTTCCCCGCCATATCGCGCCTTGAACTCGACCGGGCCCGAGGTCAGATCTTCACCGAGGTTGGGTACGGCACCCAGGCGGTCCTTTGCAGGTTGGGAACCGAGCTTGGCCTTGACGCTGTCGGTGCCGATCGCCGTCTTGACGGTGCCCCTGGTCGTACCCTTGAAGAAGCTGAGTATCTTGCTGCCCTTTTTGCCGTGCTTGGTGTCTTTCGCGGCATCTATGTCGCTGCTACCCGTATCATGCGCCGTCCGGGGGTCGTGCTCGATGGCCTCGTCCAGCTCTGCCGAAGTAGCGTTGAGAGGTGGCTCGCCGCCCGCAGACCGCAGATGCTCGTCTGTGAGCTGAGCCGGCTTCTCAGGAGGTGCCTGGTCGACCCGAGGTGGAGGCGGAAGAGGCGCCTTGTTTGCCTCGCCAATCCGCAAGAGCGTGAGCGTGAGCTGCGCGTTCGTCGGGACGCCCTTGAGAATCGTATTGCGAAGCTCAAGCAGCTTCTGCCAGTGAGGGAACTTGTGGTTCAACCACGTCAGGCCGCGGGAGATGATCGGGTCGCCGAAAAAGCCAAATCCGATGCCAAAGGTAAGGCCTTTCATGAACATGTACGAAGTGACAAACAAGGACAGGAGCAGGAGCGGGACAACGAGCGCCGCGAGTCGCAGACGATACAGCTCCCGCGGGAACGGAGGCGTGGGCGACAGAGCATTGCCCAATCGTTCCCACGTGTCGGACACATCCGCAAGGCCGTGCATGATGGGTCGCATTTTTGTCCACATGGCCGTCTCCATGGGCACTTTCGTCTTGTCGTGCTTAGCGTCGGGTTTCTTCCCAGCAGAGGCGCCTTTGGCGTCGGACGCGACGGCAGCGATGGCGGTCGGATCGGGTGCGGCGTCTCCGGCATCGTCACCCGCTGAGTCGGGGTCGCCCTGTGGGTGTTTTCCCGTTGCGCTGGTAAGAGCAACCGTAGCAATGCCATTGACAAAGTTGCTGGCTTCGGCTTCAACGGCCTCGCCTTTGTGGTTCTCAGGGGCTCCTGTAGCGCTGTCGTGGCTGCCAAGGACGCCGGCCCGTGGTTTCTGGACGCCACCATGGCTGCCGACAAGTGCGATGGGCGCCGGAGGGAACATGATCGAACGTGCCTTGGGAGACATAGTGAGGGCAATGATCGTGGCGGACATAAGCGGGACGGTCAAATCCAGGGCCCAAGCGAGGAAGTAAACCTGTGCCAGCCTGTCAACATAAGATTCCCACAGAATGCCAAGAATAAATCTGGGTAGACGTACCGATGCGAAGACTGCCGTCCGCCGTCGCTCTCGCCATGAACGGAGGCGGGCTATGTGTTTGTAAACATTCATCAAGCCGATGCCGACGGTCATGTACAGCCGTTCGATGTTGGCACGTAGCTTGTCGGGCGAGAACTCTTCTTCGTCTGCAATGTTCAAGTCCAAGTCGCCCGGGACAGGTTTGGCCACTTCTTTGACGTGATACATTTGCTTACGGTAGATTTAGCACAACGCACCGCGTTGCGACGGGGTACGGCCATTTGATCTTACCTTGTTAAAGCGACGAATCAACAACCAAAGCTCTTCATTGTCCATGCCACCCACCAAGGGTGCCACGATGTCCTGCTTTTTCTCGTTCCACCCCAGGTCCGTCACCTCCTCCGTCAAATGCGCCTGCTGGGCGGCGCCTTTCTCGTCATGATCGCCAACAGCCAAGCTGTGGGACAAGGTGGGCGCATCCGCAATATGGTTTGCGATTTCGGTCTTTTGAGGGTCGGTGACGGGCTGGGTACTAGAAGGGACCGGGAGAGCCTCAACGATTTTCTGGCCAACTGTTTGCTCGCCGTTTTCTGGTCTACTAGCCCCATTGTCTTCGAGCAACGACGACGCATTGGCTGCGTTTTTGTCTTGGTGCACCGTCGGCGCAGGCGCGGTAACGTGTGGTTGTGGCTCGTCGTCGTGGACGACTGAAGAGCTTGGCTTTGACACGGCCGCCAGGCCGTCGTCAACATCCAACATTGATGTAGGCATTCTGCAGATAAAAGAGCCGACAATTCCCGGCCAGGTAAATACTGAAGGAAAAGCCAGATGTGACTTTACCGGCACGATAATCGAATGATTAGGCAGATGATAATAAAAGGAAAATAAACATCCAGATGAGTAAAAAGGGTTGCTGTATACAATACAAAAACTGTTAGTTTTAAATATATGGCTCTTCATTTCTGTGTCTAAACAGCCGAGACATGTGCTGAGTGAGGTAGCTAATGCCAACATTCGTCACCAGATGACGTCGGTGGCTGTAACGGCTGTGCAGGTCACCAAGTATGACCGAATTCGTTAAAACACGCCAAGCGGCTTGGTCGGCAATCTAGATGGGCGGATCTTCGTATTATGGATTTCGAGATGAAATTCCCCGTCTTTTTCTACCATGTTGTAAGAGAGCAGTTCTTCTACGTCGCTTTGCACTTAATTATGAAAAATGTGTGATTTTTAATAGATACATTCCGATATATGACCCATAGCGGCTTTCCCGGGGCGCATATTATTTTACAATAAATCCGTACATTCTTTTCAACTAATATATCCAGTTAATAAACATACATTTTGCGTTCGTCGTAGCAATCCTCATTAAAGGCAAGCCCTTGTTGTGATTAGCTTCGAATCCGGTACCTCAAATCCCTTGTGCCCCTGTCCCAGCTTGGGTTCCGGGTTGGGCGCCGGCCCTGGTTCCAACGGCCGGTGCTGTGGATGCAGCGTTCGCTGTACCGGCAGCTGCAGTATCCGCTTCTGTTTGCCGGGCCATTGGCGCCCCTGCGGTAGCCGTGTTTCCATATGCCGTGTTGGTCGCTGCGCCGCCTCTCATGTTCTCTGTTTCTTGGCGCGTGGACATCGCGCTTCTGCCAGACATATCTTCCAGTCCTTTCTGTGCAAGTGCGTGGTGCTTCGATTGACTCGCTGCGGCCTGTGCGTGATTCGGATCGGTCTCGAGAGCCTTGTCTGAAGCCTCCATGAATTCGCCTCTGATGGCATCGCCAGCCCCGCGAACGCGTTTGAGGCCGTCTTTGACGCTGTCAACTAGTTGGGACATGTTTGCAGGTTTTTTGTATACAAAAATAAATGAGAGTCTTCAAACAAAAGTGGCTTCTTGAGGGTGATGATCTTTTCAAAGTGTGGATGGGTGCATGTTTTGTAAGTAGAGTTCAGGTCGTGCTGACTCGCCCGAGACCTGTGGCTCCACGGCCCGGACTTCTACACATTAAATAAAATGACGTATGTGGACCAGTCTTCTCAGTATGACGCAATGGCCCTCCGGACAAAGCAACGACCGCCCTTACAAAGAAACGTGCTATCAGCGGATATGGACGACCAATAGCATCACAATAAAAACCCGAGTCTCAGTGTAGTCCCATGTTCTAAGCCCAGGGGCACTGTTGGTCATCCTTTTCGGTTTTTCTAAGAGTACTTTCCCTTAGCAGCGCTGTAATAAATAGCCCGCGAGGCTTTATTACATATTCAGGATCGTGCTACGATTTTCCCATAAAAGTATAAATCATGAAGAACCTACGATAAGCTGTATACCACTGTGCACTGGCAGCTCAATCCATGTTTATTTACGGGCCTCGATAGAAAAACATATGGTGATCTAAGGTTACAACCTGTACCCGCCGGGCTGTCTAAATTTTGTGCCTAAACATCGTACCGTAGAGCTTCACTTCACATTTGGGAAGCGCGATGAAAAAGCTTCAACATTGAGATTATGTGATTTAATAAGGCGCATTTTGGCTATGGGTGGCCAGTAAGAGGCAGCCACACACATGCTACATCATTCATCTTGTTGGAGGACAGAGACTCCCTCCCTCCAGCTATGCCTAAATCAGTAGGCAGCGTTTAAGACGAGGCTATCCCTTTAAACTTTAAACTACGCCAATGATGAATCGCTTATGATCAACGACAGCGAATATAGGTACGCATCTATTTATCTTTCTCCATAATAGCGTTTTCTTTTTTTCTTTTTTTCATTTTCTATTTAGAACCATTTAACAACTCTTGTTACTACGCCGCCGCAAGACCATTGCCATGGTTCTCTCTGCATTTCTAGCGGCCATTTGGAGGCGTGTACGCGCCTCACCACGGCAGCACAGCCGCCTACTCTCCACCCTCCCCGTCGAGGTTGTATTGGCAATCTCAGAGCAGCTCGATTGCGTTTCGTTACTCGCATTTTCACTAACCTGCCGGGCGGTCTTCTCTATGTGCTTCCCGCGCCGACGACGCGAGGAGGCTGTCCGACAAGAGAGCGTTCCTGCTGCTCTTGGAGAAGGACATGCCACAGTTCTATTATTGCGAAGCGTGCGTCCAGCTGCACCGCTGGTATCGGTCGTGGTTTCGCAATTTTCGGAACGGCTTTTGGGCGGCCTGTCGTGATAAGCATTGCAACTATGTCGAAGCGCTGCATGACATGGACACGACGTTCTGGTTTCCGTTCTGTTGTGCGCGGGTGGTGCTCAAACGGCACTTGTATGGCCTGGCACACGGCGTTCCCCTGGAGAAGTTGAATTGGCACTACAGCGGGTCGGTCTACGACCTTAAGATTGAGAAGAAGGAAGCCTGGGTGGCCCGTATCGTTGCCGACCGGCTGCTTCTTTCCTCGACCCGCGTTTATTCAGGCCAAGGGTCCGAGCTCCGCTGCTTCCTTGACAAAAGGTGGTTTCGGATCTGCCAACACATCTCGACTAAGCCGGGCCAGACAGAAGGCCTTCCCGAGCTCAAAGTAGAGCCCGCACCTCAGTACTTCACGGCGTGTCGCTCGTCGCTGAAGTCGTGCACGCAGTGTATGACCGACTACGCGGTGGAGATAGCCTGGAACGACAAAGAGAGGACGTGGTCTGTCACGGCGACCTCATACGTCCAGGTCGGGACGCGTCTGGACGAGGACTGGTACGCAATAAGGGAACGTGCCGGGTCGTCACGGCCCCCGGAGTACACACCAGGGTTTGTGAGACATCTTTGGAGCCGGGCGGACGCAGTGGTCCTCGAACCAGAAGGTGTTTGGGGGGTTACGGAACCGCCATACTCTGTCCGCCTATGGGAGCTCAGGAGCAAGCGATCAAGGAGCTAAAGAAGCCCGAGCAAGTGGGAAAATGCATTTACTACCCCGGCAGGAACCAAAAAACCGCCCCAAACGGCCAGGCAAGGATGCTCCACTGAAGCAACAAACGGAAGGGATACGAGAACTACACATCGCAAAGATAGCAGCATTGCTGCCTTGAGCAACAAGCTCTGCTCCAAAAATCATCTAAATCGGAGAGGGATCGTATCTGGATGGTCTTTGCGGGCTTTTTCCTACGTTCCGTCGAGTGTTCTCGCATGTATTTTACGTCGACGCTGCAAGGCAACTGCGCTAGAAAGCACGAAGCAGTGACCAGCGGCAACTGGAGCATTCTCAATCACTGCACCAACGACGATGTTCTCGGCAGCCTGAAGAATGTCAGTCACCTTTTATTTATTTATTTTTTTTGTTCATGACGAATTTATATTTGGGCGTCATGAGAAAGACTGACTGGGCATCCATACAGCTGAGGAAAGATATAACGGCGTCCACAATTACATTTATGAATTTTTCTATACCAAAGGAGACATCATGAGCGTTTTTAAGAAAATGAACCCAACGCGGCCACAGGTTTCCTGCACTCGAATCTGTTTCTGTAAAGAACGCGAGGATCGCCGAGGCTGGTAAACAACGAATGCACCCTCCAGCGTTTGCTACGCGGCCCGCTGCTTCTTGCGGGCCTCGTCGTCCGACAGATACCACGGCGGCACGTAGTTGTACAGCACCCCGTGGAGCATAGCAGCGAGCACGGGGCCCAACAGCCACACCCAATAGTACGCAAAATCGTGCCGCGCCACTGAGTAGCCAAAGCACCGCGCCGGGTTCATCCCGGCCCCCGTGTACCCGGGCGCCGTCCCCGTCGTCACAAACACGACGACCCCAAACACCACGCCCACCAGAGCAGGGCCCAGCTGCGGACCGAAGACGGCCGCCTGGCGCGGGTCCAGGCCCAAGCCGAACGCCAGAAACACCATGAAAAAGGACGAGCAAAATTCCAGGAGCAGCGCCTGGCCCGCGCTGAGCGTCGCCGGATCGAACCAGCACCCGGACCCGTGCGCCGCCTGGGTCTTCGGCAACCCCCACGTGCCCAGAAGCAACCCGCCCGCGAGCGTGCCGCCGACCATCTGAAAACCGGTGTAAATTACGCCGCGCGGCACGGGGCAGAGCCCCGCCGTGACGGTCGACCAGGTAATCAACGGGTTCAGGTGGCCACCCGTGGTGGTGGCCGTCGCGTAGATGCCGCTGGCGATGAGCGCACCACCCCAAATGGCGGCATTGGCACCGATCTCGCGGTCGCTGTAGGTGCCGAGGGTCATGCCGAACTGCCCGGCAAGCCAGATGAGAGCGCATGCGCCGACGCCCTCGACGACGCCGGCTTTCCAGATGCTGGGGTCGGCCCAGCCCTCGATGTAGTAGCGGCGCTGGAGGTACCAAGGTCGCGGGTGACCGGATGTGTCGACGACGGCGGTGCGGGCAAAGGAGCCAGCGAAGTCGGTGGGCTTGTTCAGGTGGTTGTCGCCGCTGGCGCCGCTAGCCATGTCTGGCGCGCCGGATGCGTAAAGCGCGGACGCGAAGCCGTAGCCCTGTGCGCAGTCTGCCGGTACCTGTACGGAATGTTCGCCGCCAGTCGCCTTGCTTGGTTGCCGTAATGCTTGCCGCTCCGGCGGCACGGCCGGGGAAAGGGCTGGTGGCAGCTCGTTGGCCTCGTCGTTGGTTGGCGTCATTGATTGTCGCGGATCGGGGGGCATTTTTCCAGTGAAGCGATTTAGATGAGGATGCTTTTTCTCTTAGAGGCAAAGAAAGACCCGCTACAACCCATTTGAGGGCACCTGGGAGGGTTTTCTTTGGAGGAAATTTTTCAAGAGGATTCATGATCCTGGGTAGCAGTCTGCACTCGTAGTGCGGTCGGCCGTGAGGGCTGCTGACGAACGCTTACTAAAACGCTGCGAAAGACCGAATGGCGTGCAGAAGGCCTTAACTTATCAAGAATCATGAACAAAACAGTGGCAAAGACCTTCATTACCAGTTCTCCAACATTTTTTAATCAACGAAGCCGCAGCAATCTCACATGCCGCTTGAATTGCAGTAGCTTTTCTCTGCATGTGACTGTCCCCCAAAAACCGTTAGTGCCATGATCAATGAGAGTTTCAACGACACACCGATGAAAGTAATAGAGAGAATGTTGCAGCAGCACCATGTTTGTTCTTCTCGTATTTTCTTCATCTCGGACGCGATAGTCAAAATTCGACATGGAGGTCGACCTGAGTAATCCAGAGTTCCCCCAATAGATCCCTTGCCGTGGATCGTAAACCGGGATCAACCACGAGCATCTTCCGGAGATACGTACCAAGCACCACCAAATCACTGTCGCTCAGCCGCAGTGACTCATCCTTACATTTGTACGAGTAGGCTTCTTTTAATTCTTGCTCAAGAGACATGTAGTCTTCTGCAACAGAATCTTGTTCGAATCAGCAGCTATCCCTATTGGGCGCGAAGTACTTGTTTACTGACCATCGGGCTCGCTTTCTAGAAGTCCACTCTCGAGGGCTTGACGAAGCCATCTCTCGGGAACACCGCCGAGGACGTGCCGAAATTGTGGTATTAATTCTCGATCGTCAAAATCAGCGTCAAACAGTATGCGACCCGTGATTATTTCGAATGTCTAGTGGATCCCTGTCAGTTGATGGACAGAGGAATTAACAAAGGCACGAGAGTCTTACCGTTACGCCGAGGTTCCATATATCGATCGCCTCCGTCAATGTGTGCCGAAAAATCAGCTCGGGCGGATGGAAAGGCAGCGGCGTGTGCACGGAATTCGGGGGATTCGAAACAAAAAAAGCTGTATGGATAAACGGTGAGGAGCTGTACCAATCTACCATCGTTTGGGCGCGGAAGCCTCGTTTCTTACATTCGCCAAAATCAGCCAGCCGCACGTCCTTGAAACGTTTGGCAAGTCCGCGGCCATACCTCACGGGCGCCACGAGATGCCTGGGAACACCTACATCAGAAGGGGAGCCATCTTTCTTTGACACGACTCCGATTTGCGGAGGACCGAATTCTTCTATGATACGCTGTGGAGAATGCAAATTTTCATCGGACAGTTGAAAGAGCAAATTGCCCATGTGCACATCTAAATCGTTCATGCATTAGTCGAGAAGAATAGCCATACGTATCAACAACAAACACGGATGCGAACAACGGAACTCTACTCACCTCCATGCGCCACGCCGCATGAGTGAAGGTAGTTGACAGCGTGGAGGGCCTGTGCAGACACTCGGCGTGCGAGGGGTGCCGGGAGGCGTCCATCTGGTGATCGCTCGGCGACCAACGATGTCCGCGGACCGAGAAGCTCTAAGACAAGGCAGAGATGCCGTCCGTTTGGGCCAGTGACATAGAAACTGTCAAACAGCTGCGCCACATGTTCGTGGCCAGTATGTTGCGGCGTGACACGATCGCGGAGGCGTTGCAAAACAGCCAGTTCTTGGTTATCCGGTCCCGAATTGTTGGCCATCACAATCTTGATGGACACGCCTCGTCGATAACTAAGGGACATGTGAGAAGAGGTACTAGGTATGACGAAAGTTAAATGAAGGCGCCGAGATTAGAAATTCCCACAGCTTATCCCAAGCGAGCCAGACGGTCGAAAAGGATCCGAAACCGAGCTTCTGGAGAACCTCATATTTCCCGTCGTCGAGGATGTCGTTGATATGAACGGGGTGATAACCACCAGGACAGTAGCGCCTCAAATCTTCAGCAGGAACACCAACAGAGTATTGCAATGGGTCAATCATTCTATGTCGGGAGTGGCAACGTGTAGTTGTACGAATTAAACTGAAGTAGAAGCGCTGCAATTTTAACTTGGACCAAAAATTGGAAGAATACGGACTACAAAATATGGGAAATCGCTGGAAGTGTGCTGTCCGATCATGCGCGTCGAATTATATTGGTCAACATCTTCGTCAATCTTCATTGATGCCTTATATCTCAGTCATGTATAGAGTTACGTGGTACGTTATTTCACCTCGCCCCAACCGGTTAGCAACCATGACAGTGTCGTGATGCATCCCGACAAGAAGAAAAGCGTTAAAAACGCTGCACCAGCTTTGTCACCCTGGCCGATGGGACTCTGGTATGCAAGAAACGATGTCCCCGTCCCGGCACTGGGGTTGCCCTGGCTCGTGCCACCTGTTGAGTTGGTGTAGGGCCCGGGCGCCTTGTCGAGCAGCAGGGAGAGTAGCGCACCAAGCACATTCATCTCCTGGCCGGCCCCATTGGTCCCGTCGTATGTGCCCTGAATCCAACGAAAGCCGCACACGCGCCCTGTATCCCCGCCCGTGCATTGCCGCACGGCCGCCTGCGCCGACGTGCGCAGCGTGTTGTAGATGCGGTCGTGCGTAAACGGTGCCAACTGCGCCGTGACGGCCAGCCAGCGATGAACGTAGCCCTTGAACGACAGCATGTCCGTGGTGCAGGTAATTTTTTGTTCACTCTCGCACGATATTTCTTTCGCGATGCCGTTCGGGAAAAAGACCGTCAGCATGTTTGTGAGTAGCCCTTCGGTGCGGGTGCGCCATACGGGGTCTTGGGTCTGTGATTGTTAGAGCGGCGCCTCTAAAATACATGATGTAGGTCGCGCGGTAGAGAAACCAAAACATACATAATCATACATGAAGGCGGCGCCCTGAAGAAAAATGGCCACATTGTATGAGAATTGCGCGCGGTTGATGTCGGTGCAGTTCTTGTCCGTGTGGCCGCCGTCGTAGATGTTGTAAGAATTGTCGATCAGGCCGACACCCTCCATCCAGTCCCAAGTCTTGGAAGCCCATTGCGCGTAGGTATCGTTTCGCGTGTAGCGCGCCAAGCGGGCCCCAATGTTGAAGAAGCAACCGTTAGCAATAGAGTTTTTGTAGTTGTAGCCGTTGTTCAGCGGCGTAATTTGCCAGCGGAGCCCGCCGCCACACTGGTCGTCACGGCGGGCGGGCGTCGTCTGGGAGTTGAAGACGGCCTGCGCGAGGGCGAGCCACTGAGGGTCGGCGGCCGGTGGGTTCTCGAAAGACACCTCGGCGGCCAACAGGGCAGACATACCCCAGAAGGACTGGTCGTCGTTGCCGAGCGAGGCTGTCCAGTTGTAGGGCATGTACATGTCCTGCGGCGGACCGGTCTGGAACTGCATCGCCTGCATCACCTCGTCGTTGTATGTTGTGTCGCCGGTGTAGTGCCAGTAGTCGATCATGGTGCCCCAAAGCGCGCCGCCTTGCCACCAGTAGTAGTCGCCGATAGGCGGCGGACCCGGTAAGATGCCAGGAATTTGCCCACTGAGGTTGCCGTGGTAGTAGGTCATGACATCGTATGCCTTGAGCTGGGCGGCCGCGCGAATTGAGTCCGTGGAATCAAAGTCAACATCGAGGGCAGCGAGGGCAAGTCGGCCAAGGGACGCTAGAACAAGAGACCCTGAGAGGGCGTATGGTATGCGGTGCATTTTATTTCGGAGGCTCTCGTGTGGGGACGAGTGTAGGAATTGTAAGTGATCGAGATCAACGGAAGTGCCAAAATTGATGGAGAGGAATAAATGACGACGGCAAGGATGGATGATCGCGTCGGAAGAAAATGCCGTGAAGTAGACTTCTTCGACAACGCGAACTGTAAGATGCCGTCGGGCTTTTCAGCTTTTGTCCTTTTTGACAGTCTCAAATATCTCTTCAAAAAGCGTAACAGTCGTGGACGGTTGCATTATCCACATCTCTCCATGCTTCACGGTCCATAGAAGTTTGCTGATGTCCAAGGATGTGTCCAAAATATTTGAACGAAACCCAGTCCAGACCTTTCCTACTAGCCGGGTAGTTGGATAAGGCGCGTTTAGGCCGGTATCCCTGGGATTGGACAATTTTTCTCGCTCGAAATCAATGGAGGAACTATTCCTTGATTTTCAAATAAAATAATCGTCGGTAAGGGCATCTTTGTGGTATATGTTGATGACAGATGTGGTTGACGTCGTTGAATTGAGAAGCAAGAAAAAAACGGGATGCTATGTTTTCTTGTAGCAAGATCGCATTCTGCCCACCGAGAATGTTCAATGCAGGATAATATATCCGGGTTGCTCCTGTTTTACCGTCAATGCATGCTCGATTTCGGAAATGCACAACAGTACGGCAGTGATATAAACGAGGATGAAGAGGATATTGCTTTTAATTTAGCCGCTGCTTCCCTGCCCTGATCTGAATTCGATAGATATTAGCCCGGTACAAGAATTTATTTATCTTACCATTATTATCTTCTTTGAAGGACCATGTACCGTGTTCCTATGATATTGCCGTA
Source organism: Niveomyces insectorum RCEF 264 (assembly GCA_001636815.1). Lineage (NCBI taxonomy): Eukaryota > Fungi > Ascomycota > Sordariomycetes > Hypocreales > Cordycipitaceae > Niveomyces > Niveomyces insectorum. Next base: position 722,468 of record AZHD01000005.1, on the reverse strand, counting down.
GAGCCTCGTTCTGGGTCAGCCCATAGACGCGGTGCAATAAAAAGCCAACTTTATTTAGACACAGCTACGTCAGCATATGTTCAATCTCCGTCTCTGCTACATTGATCGACGTAATTCTTCTTTGTGTTCCCAATTTTTCAAAATTTGCTAGATTTTAATGGTTGAAACTAGAGTTTTTTTTGTTTCTCAATCTCCTCTTTTGAGAATAATCCTTTGCCAACCAAGCAATGGCTTACAGCTTGATTAGACTTTATTAGGCATTGGCAGCTTTCCCTTCCAATACAAAAACCGGCGTGGAGAATCATAACGATGCGCTTAATGGTTTCTTAATTATCTAGATCGCCGTAAATGCCCTCCCTGTTCTGGAACCGACAGATTTTTACTAGCTTCTCATCCGTTAAATGAAAAAACCCTTACTCTCTGGCCGAATAGGTTTTGATACTGAAGCTCTGCAAACCCCAAACCAAGCGCAACCGTGCCTAGATACCCGCGCGTCTAACACAAGACCTACAATACGTAGGTCTCAAGGGAGCTTGGCGCAAACAGTTCCTCGGGTTTGAATAGCCGTTTCGCCAGACCCTGCTTGTGGGAGTACTCCAGAAACTTTTCCAGCACATGCCGGTTTTCTTCAAAGCCATCCCGCCACCACCTATCTTGGCCACCCATCAAGGCCGTTGTCTCCTCTACATGATCTTCGAGCCACGGCAGCATGTACCGCAAGGCTGCCCGCTCGCGCAGCGGTTCGTACGCCAAATTCAACGCCTCGCCGAACGCCTTCGTCAGGGTCTTGGCGATCCACGGATTGGCTTCGTACACGCTGCGTTTCAGGGCCACGACGTGCATGATGGGAAAGATTCCGGTGCGTGAGTAATATTCGGCCTCGACCTCTTTGAAGTTGGGAAAGAGGCGCGTCACAACCCCGTTGGGTGACGGGTCAAAGGTGGAAGGTTTGGTCGCGGAGAAAATGGCGTCAATCTCACCGTCTGCCAGCATTTGTGACAGGTTCTTGCCCGGCTCGATGGGGTCGACCCGCACGCCCGGCGGGTATGTGTGGGCGACCTTGCTGTGACGTACGCGGTCAGACGGCTCAATGGCACCGGTGAAGAAATGCACGCTGGTGGCGGGCACGCCAAAGTCTTCCTCCATGATGCCGCGCTGCCATACGGTTGCCGTTACTACAAAGACAAACTGTGATTAGTATCTAGCAAACAAAAAAACAAACCAATATAAATCGTCAAAAATATGAACAGAACCCATAGCATATAAAATGGCTCACGTTGATACTCTGGCATCCCAATCCTCTTGCCCACGAGGTCCTGCGGCTTGGAGATGCCGGCGTTCGCGTTGATATACATCGACTGGTGACGGAAGAACCTCGAAGGGAACACGGGGATGGCGATGAAGGGCGGGTTTTCTTGGTTGAGAGTGAGCACGTACGACGACAGAGACAGCTCGCACAAGTCAAACTCTTGAAACCGCAGCTGGCGGAAGAACCTGTCTTTGCGCCGAGCGCCGGTTAGCTGGACCTCCCCCTTTCATTCTGAACCAGATGACACAAAGCTAGCTTACGTTTCTTCTACACGGTAGTTCAGGAAGATCAGGTCTATGCCTTCCGGACGCACGCGCCCATCCTCTATGGCCTTCATGCGGTCATAGTCCCAACACGCGAAAGACAAGCGTAAGACCATTTTTGCCTCGGATTTTTGCAAAGCGCAAATTGGATGTAATTTGGATTACAAAACCAATACAATACTGCTCTGTACATGCCGGGGCTTCCTAAGGCTTTAAAGCCTGGCATCCGTTGCCAGGCTGGGCAATCTGCCAATCTCCCCCGCAACGTCTCGTAAGCCGGGGCGTGGAGAAAAAACCGGGGAGAGATGGGGAAAGGGGGGGGAAGGTGGGCCGGAACGGAGCCGCGGGTCGATGCCGCGGCTAGACCACCCCGTGAAGAAAGTTACATATATGAACCGATCGACCTACCCCACAGACGCCGGCTTACTATCATAGCAAGGTCGTTTGATGGGCCCTTCTTTAGTTGCTGTTATTTGCCCACCTCGAAATTTTTATTTTTTTTGTTAGTCTTCCATAGAAATGTCGGAAGACAAATGCAGCAGCGAGCGTGTTGAAATCGCGCCAGGCGAGGACCGCAGTGCCTCGGAGCCAAATCCTGGAGACAAAGGGACCGTGGTCTCACGAGATAGGCATGGCTTGGCTCTTGTTCCCCAGCCGACGGCGTTTCGCGACGATCCCTTGGTGCGTACCTGAAAGGCATTGCCTGACATATTGAGAAAACCATCAAGTAGCTAATATCGGGCTTCGCAGAACTGGCCACATTGGCTCAAGTGGCTCGTTCTGCTTCAGGTCTCGTTTCTGGCCATGCTTGGACCTTTCAATTCATCCGTGGTGAACCCTGCCTATCTGCCGCTCTCGAAACTCTTCCATATCCCTGTGACCAAAGCGCCTCTGCAGACGACGACGGTTATCATTACGGTGGGCGTATCGCCCTTGATTTGGACGCCACTGGCAAACATATACGGACGCCGGCCGATCTACCTCTTCTCAACACTCATCGGCATTGCCGGTACGATCGGGTCCGGCCGGGCGGTGACATGGAGTGGCCTCATTGCCGGTCGCTTCTTCAGCGGCTTCGGCATGGGCGCGGCTATGGCTCTGGGCGCGGCCACAGTCAACGACTTGTTCTTTTTGCACGAGGTTCGTCCCTTTTTGTTTTATCATCAATTGCATTTGACAGGAACCATCGCTGACATGACGCTTATGTCGTGTAGCGTGGAGCTAAGATGGGTGTCTGGACGGTGTTCCTCACCAACGGTGCCCATGTGGCGCCCGTCATTGGCGGCTACCTAGCCCAGCGCGCCGGTGTGCGATGGTGCTTCTACCTGCCGGCCATCGTCAATGCGGTGACGTTCTTGGTCATGCTCATAGCCCTGCCTGAGACACTATTCTCGCGGTCTGAGCAGAACCTAGCACGTCACAAGGAGCGCACATACCTGCAGATGCTCTTCAGCTTCCGCCGCAATGCCCTCCTTGACCGCAAGCTTCGCGTCCGGGACATTGTGCGGCCCTTTGAAATGCTTCGCTATCCGTCTGTGACGCTTACTTTCATTTACTACATTGTGTCTTTTGCATTCTCGTCCATCCTGCCCGCCGTCACGGTGGCCATCCTATTCACCAAAATCTACCACTTCAACACCGGCATTATTGGCCTAATGCTTGGTCTTCCACTGCTTATCGGCTCTGCCCTCGGCGAACTTCTGTCGGGACCATTCTCAGATTATGTGGTGTACCGGTATGCTTCGCGCCACAACGGTAACCGCAAGCCGGAGGCGCGTCTGCCAGCATCGCTTGGCAGCCTTATTTTGTGCCCGGCGGGCATTATCATCTACGGTGTTTGTCTGCAGCACCAGACGCACTGGATGGGTCCTGTCATGGGCATGGCCATTTCCAGCTTTGGTTTGCAGCTGATGACGACCGTGAGCTACGCCTACTGCAGCGACTGCTACAAGCCGCAGTCGTCCGAAATTGGCAGCCTTTACAACTTTGGACGCCAACTCTTTGCTTTCCCTCTAGGTTTTTACGCGTAAGTTGTTCATCATCCTGTTCTGCGAGTAGGCGTTTATGGCGTGTATGTCTTCTCTGCATGACCCCCGTGACTTACAAATTTGTTGTTTGTTTCTAGAATTCCGTTTGCAAATCGTATTGGTATTGAATGGGCGTGGATTACGCTGGCATTGATTACAGCCGTCACCTCGCTTAGCACCATTGTTTTGATGGTCAAGGGCGAGCAGTGGAGGGTGAGATTGGGCCAGCCCCAGTTTCACAAGGACCTTTGAGCTGCTGTTTCTCAGAGTAGTTTGATACTAGGGTATTAAACGTGTCGTCCCAGGTGTGTAGAAGTTTGGTAGTTTTTAAACCTTGAGAAGTTGAGCTGTAACCTTCAACAACTTGGGGCGGGATTTAAATAATGATGGTCAGCTACTAATTACGTGTCTGGAAACCATAATTTCACTAGCTTTAACCTGTACTCTTCGTTATTTTTCTGTAAACGAGATATTGATAAGCGTAAGCCGTACCAGTGTTTTTTTTTCTCTGCATGAAATAGAAAACGTAAAATTTAGGCATAACCAACGTCGTACTGACGCGTTATCTTCTTGGTCTCCTTCACTTCTTGCTACTTATCTCGCCCTTTCGATTGCGACATAAAACTCTCTAGACCGTAAGATGATAAGTTCGGAAATATATCGGTATTGTTAATGCATGTTTCTTGATACTCCACACTCACCGTGAAAAAGTACGAGAAATAAAGACCTTACGTGTGGTACACTCATACTCCCGCTTAAAACACATAAAAGCCTCATATTGGGGGCATGGGTAGCCCATAAAATCATCGATGTTCAGGTGACCCACGTTAGCAGCTGATGAAGCCTGCTCGCCGCCAATAAAAGATGTCCAGATTCCAATGCTCTCCGGTCAGCCCGTAAGATAATATCTTTCTCCAAGCCTACTTTAGTCGTTCCCCACGAAAACTGGACCGCCCTTTGCGGGGAACGATTGCACTACGCCCATTCGAGTGTAGGTCAAATGAAGCCCAATAAATCAACCAGCAGGCCTACCCGTCTCCGTAAGCTATTTCGTACAGTGATGGAAAAAGACCGGCTACCGGATCTTTCCTTGCTCCTGCAACTACGCGTTCACTATTGAAGCAAACGCAATGGATCTGCCGGTCATAACGAAACAGCGCCTCCCCTCCGGGAAGGCCTGCGTGAACTGTAGGAAACGCAAGAATCGATGCTGCGGTGCCCGTCCGCAATGCAGCACGTGCATTGCGCGCGGCATCCTCTGCTGCTACCCCGACATTGCTGCAGAAAAACTGAGCGTGGACGAGTAAGAGGCGAGAACACTTGACGACACGCAGAGATTTTCTCGCGGCTGATGCGGTTCTTTTCTAGGCTCCAGAAGCTCATGACGGCCAAGCTCCGAGAAAGCGGCGTCCATCCGCGGTCCACGGATTCAGCCCGAAGACAAGGGCCACAAGCCGACTCGACGGACTCGGTCCATGGCGAAGGACATATTGCTCCCACTGCTCCGTCCATGGCACAAAGCTCGTTCGGATATGCCGACAGCATGGCATCCGCTGATCCGTCCGATGCTGCATCCAGAGGCAACTCACCAGCCATCAGCGCCGCGGCGACAGCCAGAACGGGCAGCACTGCCCGGGACTCTTCGCCCCGGGAAGCATCGCCGTCCGATCCCCAAGAACCCGATGGCTACTTTGGCGAATCCTCGACGTTTGCATTTGTGTCAAACGTCTCGTCCGGGCAGACGCAGCAACAACGGCGGAAACGACGGCGGCTGTCGCGCACGGCGAGCGCTCCGAGTCCTGGTTTGGATGCCGGGTTGACTCCGGGAACAGACACCACAGCATGCTACGAATTACCGCCAAAACACGTTGCCGATGGTCTTGTGGATGCATTTTTTGCCCACGTCCACCGTCTCTACCCCTTTGTGCACGAGCCGTCGTTCCGCCGCGACTACGAGCGCATGTGGGCGCTCCAACCGCGGACGATTGCCGAGCAGCAGCAACATCCGCTGTGGTTTGGCCTGTTGAATCTGGTCTTCGCTCACGGCTACGAGTTTTGCGACGCCGCCCCGGTGACGGAGCCGGTTGTGCTGTCTTCGCAGTTTCTGCAGCGCGCGCGACGGATCGTCTTCGCCCACCTGTTCACTGCTGGCAGCTTCGAGCTGGTCCAAGCTCTGCTGCTGCTCTGCCACTACCTCCAGAGCACTCTAGAGCTGAACGAGTGCTGGGCGCTGGTCGGTCTGATGATCCATACCGCGGTCGGCCTCGGCTTGCACTTCAATCCGCCGGCTGCGGATGGTCTCACGGCCGTGGACCGGGAGATCCGGAAACGCGTTTGGTGGGGCTGTTACATCATTGACCGCACGCTGAGCATGAAGTTCGGCCGGCCGCCGTCGATGCAAGGCCGGAGCACGTTTGACATTGACATGCCGGTGGAAGTTGACGACCAGTACATCAGCCGCGACTTCGTCGTGCCCCGGCAGCCCGAAGGCCGGCCTTCCCTGATCGCGTTCTTTACGCAAACCATCAAACTTGCGGACATTGTCGAAAACGTTTTGCTCGATTTGTATCAGCCACGACGGACCGTCGACGCCGGCGACAAGACGGCACCGCAAGGCACCATGCATTCCCAAATCACTGGCCGCGCTGTTCTGCTGGACGGCAGCCTCCTGGCGTGGTGGGAGGCGGTACCTGCCCATCTGAAGGATGAATCGCTATTCTTTGACGGCCCTGAATTTCGTCTGCAGCGCAACGTTCTACACATTCGGTGAGCCGAGTCTAGTTCTGCGTTGTCGTACTGTCCGGTTAAGTTCAAGGGGACACAGTTACTCACGGTTACTTAGGTTTCTCAACCTCCGTCTCATCATACACCGACAGGCCTTCCTCGTCTTCAGCAAGCAGGATATCAACGATCCTTTACAACAAGCCGTCGCCGTCGCATCGAGCCGGGCCTGTATATCTGCTGCTCGTACGACAATTCGCCTTATACATTCGCAGTACCGCCATCGGCTGCTGAACTCCCTGTGGTATAACTTGCACTGTAAGTAGCTTCCACCTTCTGTTCCTGTCGCGTTGGTGCGTGGCTGACCGGCTAGATGTCTTCACGTCCATGGGTGTCCTTCTGGCGCTCCGTACCCTCGATACGCAAAAAATGGAAGCTCTGGGCGAGACACACGAAGATGATACGCTAGACCTTGGCATGGATTTTCTACGAGCTGCGAGTACGACAAGCGCTCTGGCTGCCCGATACACGTCCATGCTGCAGCGCATCCGGACACGGCCAATCGACGACGCAGCGACCGGACCCCCCCAAGCGGCTGCGGGACCAGAACCTACTGACAACATTCATGCACCACCATTGCCCCTAGATCCGCAGAACGGAACGACACCCTGGCTACTGGGACCCTCAGACGATCTGGGATTCTTTGGGGACCCGGCTCTTGTCGACTTGAACGACCTCTTGTTTGGCACCGGCCTCCCGCGCGATTTACTCTCCACGGAATGGCCTACTTTCAGATTGATGCCCTGATAATTTATAACTAAGACCCAAGCGTTAATGTACTATTGTCTCAAAATCGAAGACCGATATTCGACCCTCGTGCAAGCTGTTAGTACCATGTAGTGATTCTCTTTCAGTTAACATTGACCATTAAGATTTCTATGTGCCCTTGATAAATACGATTTGATTATTCGTGCAATTTATTTCTAAGTACAACCGCCTCACGAAAATTCTCACCCTATTTTCGTAACTTACACGACAAAAGGCTGGAAGCAGGCATGAAGATTATGGTAAGAATAACAGGAAAAAGCGACTCGGGAGTATCTAAGTGCTGTATTGACTATTGCAGCAGCCGCAACTTTGACGACTGATCAAGGAGCCTTGCCCGAATTTAACGCTATCTACATCATCGTAATGGATGTGGTCTACATGCAGGCTAGGTATTTGAAGAATCAACAACCCCGTTTGCAAAAATTTCATCGTAACTCATTCTGTCCGTGCAAATCACATGCATGATTTCGCGGGGCAAATTTACATTACTCCGTCTAGCATGCGTGGGGGTTTCCCCGTCCTTCTTCATACGAGCATTGCTCATGCTGGTTTTGTTATCTGTCGCCGCAATCATAACCGCTACGATGCCGAAGCCGCGCACTTTCTCTGACGAAGGCTACAAGACCGTGGATGCCTCCACCGCTTTTGAGGAAGAGAACCTGCCGCACTACACGCGCGAGGCTTTTTACCCGGCGCGCAACGGCGAAATCATCCATGGCCGGTACCAGTTAGGGGCCAAGATGGGCTACGGCACGAGCTCGACCGTCTGGCTGGCCCAAGATCTGCAGTGCGTCCCTATCAGCAACCTGGCGATTGCCTCCTCGTCCATCCTCTTACGCTGACTTTTTCTAGGGACGGCTCGTACTGGGCGATGAAGATCCAGGTCAACACAATACCCGAAGAGTATCGCACGAGCGAGCTGGAAGTGTACCGCCACTTGAAGGCGCACGGGTCCCCAAACCACCCCGGCGAGAAGCACATCTGCGAGCTTCGGGACGCGTTCGTGCTGCAAGGGCCGAATGGAACGCATCAGGTCCTTGTACTGACTGCTGCTGGTATGACCTTGAGCGAGTTCCGCTACCGGCCTGGTAACGTACTTTCGCCTCTTATGGCACGGCTGGCCGTTAAGCAGGTACTTTTAGCTGTTAATTACCTGCATTCAGCCGACGTTATCTATACGGGTACTTTTCTTTTCGTTTTCTTTTATCTTGGTGTAAAATAACAATTTTTTAATAATCTTACTAACTATACAGACCTCCATGCGGACAACTTACTTATTGGGGTCACGGACCAAGCTGTGTTTGACAAAATCGCTAGTCTCGAAGCAAAGACGCCGTCGCGGAGAAAATATGTCGATGACACTGTGATCCACTCAAGTCTCGGAGTGGTGGCCAGCATCGGCCCCCTGGTGCTCTGTGATATGGGCCAGGCGCGCATTGGTTCTCGACAAGAAGGAATAGCTATGCCAGCGCCCTTCCGGGCCCCAGAGGTGATTCTTGGCATGCCGTGGGATAGTAAGATCGATATGTGGAACTTAGGGGTTCTAGTACGTTCCCTCTTTCAATCTTCTTAAATATCACGAATTTAAGGTTGTTTTTATAATGACTAACTCTAGAATAAAGGCATGGAATCTTGTGGAAGACGATGTTTTATTCCAGCTGAAGGCCTATGAATCGCGGGACGAGAGCAATGCCCGCCACCTTGCCGCCATGGTTGCTCTTCTAGGGCCACCGCCCACTGAGTTTCTAAATCGAAAGAGATCCGAAACATCCAAGTACTGGGACGATCAAGGTGTGTCGCGGTCCAAAACCACCGCTGCTAGTTGTACCCAAAATAACTCACGTATCTTTTTTAGGAAACTGGATTGGATTGCCGGCTGTGCCTACGGGCGTGAGCTTCGAGTCGCTGGCAAAGAAACTGGAAGGCAACGAAAAAATTGCATTTATCGACTTTGTGCGGTCCCTACTTCGATGGCTGCCGGAGGAACGCCCCATATCGGTTCAGGCATTCTCTCATTCCTGGGTGCAAGGGAAGAGCACTGCAGACGATAAAAAAGAACAACGGGAGAAAGCTGGAAAATAAAGATTTTATTTGGCAGAGATATTTGAAGTGCTTATGCATGTAGAACACTGAAGTCCAAAATCACAGATAAAAAAAAAAACTACGCAAAACGGAGTCACTGATGCAGTACAAAATTGGTTCGAGTCTACAGGTGTAAAAATGTCTGGAGATATGGGTACCGTTTAAAAGCTTTGCTGTTGACTCTCTTACCAGCTTTCGACTCACGTATCTTTTTAGGAAACTGGATCGGAAATGCACCCAACACGTCTCCAATCTGGGGAGCGGGCATAAGAAAAATGTACATCGAAAGAAGGAAATCCTCAAAGTGGGTTTTCATCTTTTATACATGCCGTTAAAAAAAATAAGTAAATAAGTCAAAAACTCTAGATCAAGCATCGAGATGGATTTTCAATCTGCTTGGGGAAAAAATGGGTCGTGTATTTGTGGGCGGGAAGGAGACAGACATCATCTTAACATCACAGTTAAGAAGAGTACTGAAGCTGTGATTTGGTCCATGCCGAGAAAAAACGAAAGACGCCATCGAGGAGAAAGCAACGCTAAAGGCGGATCTCGAAACGCAATGCAGCATACTTTTGTGTCCACGGTGCACGATCGCATCGATACCTAGAACGGCTGTGAGCCGCGGCTCCCAACCGCGGCACAGACGTCACCCACCCCCTTGCCCATCCGTAAATGGAAATGCACCCCAAAACACCTCGAATCTGCGGAGCGTTCTTGTATGGCTTTCGCTCGACCTATTATAAAACAGGCCATCGACAAAGGAAGCCTACAGTTCACACCACGGCTAAGCGCAACGAAGGTGGGCAGCTGAACAATCACAAAAACGAAAATGGGAAATCTCAGAGATATGCTAGAGGTCAAGACTGGCGGCTCAACTAGCTGGCTGCTCGACCATGTTAGCCGCTATGGTTTCTTTACAGTTGGTTGTGTTGCAATCGTCAGCATGCTCTCTGTGTATGTCGTTTATCAGAGATTCTTCTCGCCGCTCGCAAAAGTCAAGGGCCCGTTTCTTGCGTCCCTGACGCCGTTTTGGAAGTTGCAAAAATTCAATCAGGGCAATTTTCACGAAACAATCCTCGCGCTTCATCAGAAATACGGACCCGTGGTTCGCATTGGCCCCACGGAGGTCATTATTTCGGACAAGGTCGCCGTGAAGGAGATTTACAGCACGGTCCAAGGCCGGGACTTTCTAAAGGTAAGACACCAGGGTTAATGTGTAGCAAAGATCTTTCCAATTGCTAACTCTTCTACTAGACCGATTATTACGAGTAAGTATCTCTTCCCTGAAAAAAAAAAGTCCATGTTATTTTGTTGCGTATTCGACACGCTGACATGCAGCACAATAGTGCTTTCACTGCCTTCCGTCCGACAATTTTTGGCCAGCGCGATCCCCATCTGCACGCCCAGCGCAAGCGCATTGTCTCCCATGGCTACTCTATGAGCGCGTTGCAGGCAATGGAAAAATATGTGCAAGAGCGTCTCCAGCTGTTCATGCGCAAAATGTCCTTCTTCTCGACCTCGGGTGAGGTGTTTAACTTGGCCAAGTGGTGCCACTTCTTCGCCTTTGATGTGATCGGCGAGTTGGTAAGACTTTCTGTTTTGTCTCATTTTTATGTTCTAATTTGGGGCGTATGTACTGACTCCATCTTTACGCCTAGGCCTTTAGCGAGGGATTCGGTATGCTAGAGAGCGGGATCGAAGACGAGCATATCCGCCTTATCAACAATCAAATGGAGTTTGGGTCGACCATTGGTATGGTGCCATGGGCCATTCCGTTCACAAAGTGGACGTTCTTGCCCATCCCTTGGCTTCGAAATCTTCAGGCAGGCCGCGAACGGCTGAAGGAGGTCGGTTCCACGCTTACTTCATGCTAAAAAATCTGCGTGAGGATATTGTCTCTAACATTCGATCGCAGCTTACCCGGTCTCGTGTGGAGCGACGAAGGGAGAAGGTCAGTGACCGCAAGGATTTGCTAGGCCGCCTCATCGAGGCAAAGGACCCGGTCACGGGACAAATGCTGGACGCGATCGACTTGCGCACGGAAGCCTTCTCGAGCATGTAAGTACATGAGGAACTCCGGCAAGTCCAGTCGGACCCTCCGCCTGCATGCCCGTCGGCAGAAGACTAACTTAGGGGTTGTTTAAGTGTGGCTGGATCCGACTCGACATCCTCCGCTTTGGGCTACACGTTCTACCACATTCTCGGCCACCCGGATGTATACCGCACCCTGACCAAGGAACTCATCGATGCGTTTCCTGGCCGCAAGTACTCCACCGACAGTCACCCACCGACGTACGCAGAGCTCGGTCGCCTGCCGTATCTCCAAGCATGCATCAAGGAAGCGCTGCGGATCACGCCGCCTGCCACAATCAACTTGCCGCGCTACGTGCCACAAGGTGGCCGCGTCGTTGCCGGAACGTATTTGCCGGAAAAGGTATACGCGCTCCACTTGACCATTCTTCCTGCCTCCGTCGCTAACTGAAGAATTGTAGACGACAGTGGGCATGTCGGCCCTGCCCGTCCACATGGATCCCGCCACTTTTGGTAGCGACTGCGACCGTTTCAATCCCTCTCGCTGGATAGACGGAACCACAGCGCCCGATGGCTCTCACCTCGCCCCCGAGGAAATGACGCGGTACTGGATTCCATTTGGCCAAGGGAGCCGGCAGTGCATCGGCAAAAACGTGGCCATGCTGGAGGTTTGTGCAGTCCCACGTTGTCTCACGCACCTGGTTCGTTTCTTGTTTGGCAAGTACTAACACGTAGAAAATAGTTGATCAAGCTCGTTGGCACTCTGCTGCTCTACTTTGACATTTCCGTGCAGCCCAACACAAACCAAGACGAGAAGTCAATTCACCGTGAGGTGCCAGTGTCAAAGTCATACTTCTTCGCACGGATGGACGCTCCGCTCGATGTTACAATCACGGAAAGAAAATAGGCTTAGATCTGGTTGTTGACAGACGATGACGACAAAAAAAGAGGAGGCGGCATCGTTGGATTTTTATTTGGATGCTACTGCTTTCGTATATACACTCCTAAAAAACGTCCAGCATGTGTCGGCAGATATGGGAAATATGATGACAGCAACCTATGGAAATTTTGTCCCTTTCCTTGGAATTTCTCAGCAGCAACAAATGCCCAATTTCGAGACTGAAATCCTTATCTCTTCAGTGCAACGCCTCGCATAGTTCAAGTAGCGTACAATGATCATCTGGTCTCAAACTTTACATTTTTTCCCCTCCTAAAGGCTCAATGGACAAACAGACCGGAATACCGCCGACACCTATGCGACGGTAGTTTTTGGGCGTACGTTTTCGGCGCGTGTACAGTAATTCTCGGCGGACATCTCCGTTCGTGCTTGATGTCTCGGTTGAAAACCGAGTTGATTGCATATGGCACTCCCTTGATTGGTGCAAACGAGACAGAAAACCTCAGGGGCCGCGACCAAGCTCTGACCTACAGCTCAGCGTGAAAAAGAAATACAACAAATTGCTTGCACGTGGCATTTGTATTTTCTTTTCCTCCTGCAGGACTGGGAAGTCAAATAGTTCGGTGAAAGAAAACGGTTTAGATGCAAAGCTTGCTCATGGTCAAGGATGGATTTTCGGTTGCACATTTCGTGAAGTGATATCGCTGACGCTGACTTCCTCGATGAATACCAGAACCTCTGCGGTAGTGCCCGCCACTAGGAGATTGATCGAAGCTAAATAAAATTACAATACTCCCCTTTTTTCTGCTTTTTTATATTTTGAAAGGCTCCTCTGGGACTTCTTTCCCAACCGGCACACCCACGTGTCGAACTAGCTTGCAAGGAGCCTCATCTTACCATCTCCACTCAAGCACGTGGGACATGATCCCTTGCAATCGAAGCTGAAGCTAGTACCATAAGAAATGGGCTTATGCAGGTACAAAAACAATGGCCTGCCGCGGCTGTGGATGAGCTTAGTTTCGGTGTTACTGCAAGGGACGAGTGGAAGGCTACCGGTCCGAGCAACAGCACCGCTTTCGAGACGCGCATTTACAGGCATTCACGATGAGGACGGAGGTGCTAACACTGCTGGCCGCAGTTGCGGTCTCGCCAGTTGTCGGGCAATGGGACTGCGGCGGCACGGAGTACGACGTGGGATCCTACCGGTTCTCACAGAAATGCACGCAAGCGGCACAATCGTGCGTAGCACAGTTTGCCGCGAGCGCCAGCGACACCAACTGCCAAAGCCCGGCCGGCGACCTCTTCATGCAGCAACAGCCGTCCGGCGGCACCAACAACAGCCATCTACAAACCGCATTCAGTGATATTTTAGATCACTGCTTGAAGAACGGCTCGACAACCGCCACATGGTTTGTTGACGGTCAATGGTACTGGGCCGCCGCCAACTCCGCGTGCTTCAACTTTTCCCTGCCGGGCATCCCGGCCGACCGGACCACGCCCATGCAACAGCGTCTTACGGTGCACAGCGAGAATGGTGAGTCTCAAGTCTTGTCTTGCCTCGGCAAAGAGAAAACCCCGTTTAAGACTAACTCACGTTGGGTTCGACTGCAGCTGTCTCCGTTGGCTGGAACACATACGAGGAGCTCACGCAGCCGTGCGTCCACTACGGCCTGCGGTCGGACGCGCTGCTCTGGAAGGAGTGCTCGAAATCCTCGATTACCTACCCGACTGCGCGCACGTACGCAAACGTAGTGACGTTGCCCAATCTGTTGCCGGGGTTGACCTACTACTACAAGATCGACTCGACAAACTCGACCGTTCAGCAGTTCCTGAGTCCTCGTGTGGCTGGTGACCGCGAGCCTTTCACCATGGCGGCGGTCATCGACATGGGCGTGTACGGGACCGATGGCTTCACTCTTGCCGCCAACCAAGTCAAACGGGGCGAGCCCATCCCACGCATCGATCCCGAGCTGAACCATACCACCATTTGGCAGTTGGCACAGTCGGTCGACAAGTACGAGTTCATCATGCACCCGGGTGACTTCGCGTACGCCGACAATTTTGCCGATGTCTTCGGGTTCCCCTCGGACCCGGCCAACGCCTACGAGACCATCCTGGAGCAGTTTTACGAGCAGCTGGCCCCCATCTCCGGCCGCAAGTTGTACATGGCCGGTCCTGGCAACCACGATGCCGACTGCACGGAAAACACGTCGAATCCGGCCGAATCGTGCCCCGTTGGCCAGACCAACTTCACCGATTATGTGAACCGTTGGGGCCGCATGACGCCGTCGGTGTTCCCGACCAAGTCCCTGTTCCCGACAGCACGGAACAACAACCACAAGGCCCAGACGCTGGCAAACACCCCCTTCTGGTACTCGTTTGATTACGGCATGGTTCACTTCATCATGATCAATACCGAGACGGACTTTGCCAACGCGCCTGACGTCACCCTGGGTGGCCCGTTCGGTTTCCCTAACCAGCAACTGGAGTTTGTCAAGGCCGACCTGGCCTCGGTGGACCGGACCATCACGCCGTGGGTGGTGCTGACCGGTCACCGCGCCTGGTACTCTACCGGTGGCAGTGGCAACATCTGCAGCCCGTGCCAAGACGCCTTCGAAGACCTGCTGTACACGTATGGTGTTGACCTGGCCATCTTCGGCCACGTGCACAACTCCCAGCGATTCTGGCCCGTGTACAAGTCCACGCCGGACCCCAAGGGCATGAACGACCCCAAGGCGCCGATGTATATTGTTGCGGGCGGTGCGGGCAACATTGAAGGCTTGGCTGCTGTGGGCTCGAATGTTTCGTTCAACGCCTTCGCCTATGCAGATGACTTTAGCTTTGCGACAGTGAGTTTCTTAGACCCGCAGCACCTGCGTGTGGACTTTATTCGGTCGTCAACTGGTGAGGTCCTGGACTCCTCCACGCTTTACAAGTCCCACAAGAAGCAGTTTGTCAAGCAGAGTCACTGCAAGCCCTAGTTTTCACTGTACATTACCACACCTACTGTAATTAATCTACATAATGTGTAATTTTACAATACAAAATTCAAATATAAATAGTACATACACAAGTCGGTCATACGGTCTACCGGACGTTCGGGTCCACGGCCAGATGCTCGCCTCAGCTACCGCATGCAACTCTGCCACCCTATCTAAAAATTTGCACCAGTTGTAAACTCCATAGGGCGTTCAGACTCCAATACACTATATCTCGCGCTGAATTTCAAGTGTAGTGACAGAGTGCGTCGCGATTATCCCGACAGATGGCGAACTTACCCACTTCCATGGGGGTTCAAGCCTCTCTCTATGCCGTCACACCCTATTTTATTCCAGTGGAACGCTCTGACCGCAGACGAACGTCTACATTTAGCGTAATGAACACGTATAACGACGTGTACGAATCTTGTCCCTCTCGATTTCACAACCAGGTTGAGAAGGGCTGCGTCATCACTCGCTTAGGTTGAGCGACGACGCCCAGTATCTCTACAACTGCATCAACTGATGGTCCTAGCATCGCGAATACCATTTGTATGGCACTGCTGTAGGTTCTTTAGCGTTGTCTCGTGTATTATTTACATGTTCCTGGAATGCTACGTGTCGAAAAATGGCGAGTGTTCCAAAACATTGCCGGCGAGGGAAATCAATTTTTCTGTGTCAGCAGTTGCTATCCGTTGTTTACCCTGTGAGAAAACATGGCTGGGAGAGGCACTTAGGGACAGAGTAAAACCAAGAGGTAAGCCTCGAAAGGATTTTGGCGATTCCAAATTCGATAGTGATGTAGAATACAGGCAACGAGGCAGACGCGTTACATTATTCCAACCCTTTTGAGTCAAACGCAAGGATTGATTGAAAGCGAGAAATTTTTATTTAAAATCATTTTTAAAATAGACTGGAAGGCGTCGGATAGTCAAAGCATACACACTACCATGCACAGTGGCCACCGTCAACCCGCAGATCCGCACCCGTCATGAAACTACTCCCGTCACTCAGCATGTACACCACAGGGGCGCGGAACTCGTCCGCCGTGCTGAGACGCAACAGCATGTTGTCGTTGATCCACTGTTTCTCCAGGCCCGGCCGCTGCAGAGCTTGTGCCGTCGCGGCAGTGCGGATGTAGCCGGGCGAGAGCGTATTGACGCGGATCAGCGGCATACCGACGCGTGAGCCCCATTCGGCGGCCAGCGAGCGGCCGAGCTGCTGAACTGCGGCTTTGGAGGCACAGTAACCGGCCGTATTGGAGCCCTTGTGTTTTATTAGTTTGGTGCCCGGACGTCTCGAGGTACCACGTTTGCAAATCCATCTCCCTCTTTTCTCAGATACCATACCTTGTTCGAAATGTAGCCGCTCATACTGGCGACCAACACAAAGCTAGCAGACTGGCCCGACTTCTGGACTTCTCGAGCCGTGGCCTGTGCGGTCAAAAACGTGCCGATGAGGTTAACGTCCACGATCTTGTGGAGATCGCTCAGCGGGAATTCGATGGCGGGGCCGCCAATAGACACGCCCGCACAGGCGACGAGGCCCCGGATGGGCGTCTTTATGCTGGCGGCAATTTTCTCAAAGACGGCCGCCACGCCGGCCTCATCGCAGATGTTGCATCTATAATACTGTAAGGATCGACCGTGTTTTTTGGCAGCCTCTTCTACTGGGGGTATTGCATGTTAGAGGTCCGGCTGTGAATGGTATTCCCTCGAATCACAACGCCCTCGAGTCACAACGAGTGGTCAAGACTTATCCCAATGCGCAGCAGGCGGCGTCTCGCCAACGTCCAGCCCGACCACGTCGCCGCCGCTCTCGAGTATCGCCGTCGAAACATGGATGCCGAGGAAACCACTAGCACCAGTGACTACATCAACGTTAGGGAACCCGGCCCGTAAAGGAAAAGGGAAAATAAGCCCACGTACCGATAATTGTTCGGTCGTTGAGCTTGAACAGCTCCGTCACGGGCGCTGTGGGATGCCCTTGTACCGGTTTTGTCTCCCGGAATTCCGGGTTGTGGACATTGACGTTTCTTGGTGTGCTCATCTTGCCGCCCTTGATTATGGTACCAGTAGCTGGAGATGGTTTCCTAAGCTGTCACTTGTTGTACGTTGCACTGTCGAGTCGGACCAATACACGCGGGTATTGCAAACTGCCTTTCAGCGTGTCCAACACTGGATGGCGAAGAACCCGCCATATACATCTTCCCATGTGACGTCTCCAGGAAAATTGCCTTGTGTCCAGCGCTGGTAGAGACATAGCTCACCCCGAGATCGGCCATCTCGAACCAATAATACAGTAACCAGTAACGCAGTATGACGACGACGTGCGGAGAGGCTTTAGGTTCGTTGGGGTTGCTGTGACCAACCGGGAAATTGAAGCGGGACTGTGTACGGGCGGACCTTGCTTTCACCACCGGCGTAAATGGACCGGGTCTGCCGTCGACTCCGCAACAAGCTCCATCGGAACGCTAGACCAGCCACGGCTAGGCCAACCAACGTCACTAACGCATGTCCAAAGCATCCGGGTAAAATCAAAGTAAAGGAGCGCGGAGAAACTGTAGGGTTTCCCCGTTGACATGGGAAAATCTCACGGAAGTCTACCGTGAACCCTTCAAACCCAATGAGGCTAGCCGAAGATGGAAAATTGTATGCAACGGAGTGATCTCATTACGGCATGTTCTTACTATTCGCATTTGCTCGAGCCGGCTTCGGCCAGTCAACGTCGGCGTTGTGTTCTCGTTCGCTGTTCATTAAGGCAGTAGGAACCTCGTCCATAACGGGGGGAGTTTGGGGCGAGCCTTGATGCTTGACGAGACTCTGCACCTGCAACCCCCTGAGCACACTTCCTCTGTCGATTTGCGTACCCGGTTGCAATCATGGACCAACTAGCAATCAACACGATCCGTGTCCTCGCTGTAAGCCACCTCTGGCAAACAGACAGACGGGGCCTTGCTGTTACTGACCAGCTTTGATATCCAGGCCGATGCGATCGCCAAAGCCAAGTCCGGCCACCCCGGTGCGCCGCTGTAAGTATTTCCACAAACCTGTTGACCACAGCAGTTTACCTGGCGTATGGCTGACAATACACCCACAGAGGCATGGCTCCCGTTGCCCATGTGCTCTTCAGCCGGTTTTTGAAGTACAACCCCAAGAATCCGCAATGGCCGAACCGCGACCGTTTTGTCCTTTCGTGAGTAAATTCGATAGCTTCGATGTTATCAGGATTCTCGAGAAACAAACACTGATCGGAATTTTCGTGGCAGAAATGGCCACGGTTGTATGCTCTTGTATGCCATGTTGCACCTGGCAGGCTATGCCGTCTCCATGGACGAGATCAAGCGCTTTCGTGTGCGTATATTTGTGCACTGCTGGACTATCCGCCTAGAAGACATGTGCAGTGCTTACAGTGACATCTAGCAACTGGATAGCTTGACTCCGGGCCATCCGGAGGCCAACCACACGCCGGGCGTTGAAGTTACTACAGGTCCCCTGGGCCAGGGCATCGCTACTGCTGTTGGCCTGGCGATTGCCGCCGCCCACTCCGCAGCGACTTTCAATAAAGACGGCTTCCCTGTCTTCGACAACTATACCTATTGTTTTGTGGGCGACGGCTGCTTGATGGAAGGCGTGGCTAGTGAAGCGTGTTCTCTGGCAGGCCACTTGCAACTGGGAAACTTCATCGCTGTGTGGGATGATAATCACGTCTGTATCGACGGCGACACGAACAGTGCCTTCCGCGAGAACGTTGTGAAACGCTACGAGGCGTATGGCTGGCACGTGCAGACCGTTGATAACGGCGACAGCGACCTCGATGCTATTGAGGCCGCCCTGGAAAAAGCCCGGCAGGTGACCGACCGTCCCTCGTTGATCGCCCTTAGAACCACCATCGGCTTCGGCTCACGGAACCAAGGCACCCACGGCGTCCATGGCTCGCCACTTTCGGCGGATGACATCGCCCAGATGAAGACCAAGTTCGGATTCAACCCCAACGAATCCTTCGTTGTTCCCCCGTCGGTATACGCCCTTTACGAGAAACGTGCAGCGGAGGGCGCCGCCGCCGAGGAAAAATGGGATGCGTTGTTCGCCCGTTACGCCGGCCAGTACAAGACTGAGGCCGATGATATCCGGCGCCGCCTGCGTAAAGAGCTCCCCGATGGATGGAACGCACACCTCCCGACGTACACAGCTTCCGACAAGCCCCTCGCCTCGCGTAATATGTCTGAGAAGATGCTAAACGTCGTCGCTCCGCGGATACCGGAGATGGTTGGTGGTTCGGCCGACCTTACGGGGCCGAACTTGACGTTTTGGCGCGGCGCCACGGACTTTCAGCCGCCCGCCACGGGTCTGGGCACGTACGCAGGCCGGTACATCCGGTATGGGGTGCGCGAGCACGCGATGGGGGCCATTATGAACGGCCTAGGATTGTACGGGACCGTGCTACCGTACGCGGGTACTTTTGTCAATTTCGTCTCCTATGCGGCACCGGCCGTGCGTCTCGCGGCCCTCACGGGTATCCGCCAGATCTGGGTGGCCACGCACGACTCCATCGGCCTCGGCGAGGATGGTGCTACGCACCAGCCTATCGAAACGCTTGCGCACTTCCGTGCGCTGCCGAACTGCATGGTCTGGCGGCCAGCCGACGGAAACGAAACGAACGCTGCGTATATAGCGGCTCTGACTGCCCGAGAGACCCCGAGCATCCTCGCGCTCTCGCGTCAAGATGTTCCCGCACTGGTGCCGGGAACGAGCCAAGAGTCAGCTGCAAAGGGCGGATACGTGCTGGCGGAGGCTGCTACCGGCGGTGCGGCCGACATCACGTTGGTGTCTACCGGTTCAGAGGTCTCTCTCTGCGTGGAGGCAGCGGTCTTTCTTAACGAAACGCACGGCATCCGGGCGCGCATCGTCTCCATGCCGTGCTGTGATGTTTTTGACCGCCAGCCCCTGTCCTATAAGCTCAGTGTGTTGCCCGACGGCATCCCGTCGCTGTCGGTGGAGGTGATGGCGACCAACGGCTGGGAACGGTACACGCACGAGCAATTCGGGTTGAACCGTTTTGGTGGTTCGGCACCAGCCAAGGATCTTTACAAGGTAATGTCCAGTAAAGCGTCAAGCTGTATATTCAGTTAAACATATTCTCTCACTAACAACCCTTTTGCAGAAGTTCGATTTCACGCCCGAGGGCGTGGCCAAGCGCGCGGTTGCTACGGTCAATTTCTGGGCAAAAATCCCCTACATTATCTCGCCGGTGAATCGGGCGCTGCAGCTTCACGCCGACTGAATCTGACATAGACCATAGACATTTGTAGAAGACGAAACAAAAAAAAAGAAAATCTTGATGACGGCTTCGTGCTCGTTTTGGTAATCTTTTCTGTGCAGTGAGCTACATGTTGATCAGTCATTTTTCTGCGATGTTTGATTCGTTTAGTGGCACAGGATAAAGACACATAATAGGAGTAATTAACTTGAAAATTATGTTGGTATGTCTTCGAGATGTCGTTCTCAAACGTTGTTATTTTTTGATTTTAAATTATTCAGGAAGAGAGCATAAAAAAGAGCTGCTACCCAAAGAAAATAACAACAAAAACAGATAAAGCGAACATATTCCGTGCATAAGTGGAAGGAATCAGATCGACAATAATTTCTTAATATTCTATTTTATTGACTGAATCTACCAATACTGAATGCAATCTAGTTAACGTAGGTGTCCTCGGGCATACGGAGGCCATCGTTGATGCTGCCAGACTACATGCGAGAAATAGTTTTATTAGCCGATATTATTATTTTGGAGTCACTTTCTTCATACGAGATACGCACCATTAAGCGACCGCCGTCAAGCACGAGATGACCGCCGTTGATGAACTGTCCGGCCTTGGAGCTCAGCAGGATACACGGGCCCGCAATCTCGGCGGGCTCACCGCAGCGTCCTGGGGAACATTTAGCGTTAGCTAATCCAACACGCAACCTATCTGGTCTACGGTTTGAAGGGCATAGATGGGGAACTATGATAGTATGCGCCCTGTGGAAGACTCACCCGCTGGGCTTCGCAAAGCGGCCTTGCGAACCATCTCGTTTACCGCGGAGGCATCGTCGGTGTTGTTCGTCGTGGTCATCTCAGACGGGAACACGCCGGGGAGGACGGCGTTGACACGGATCCTTAGCCTGCCACACAGAATTAATACAACATAAAATAACTGAATAAAATCTCAACTCTTTCAAGAGTGTTTCTCTTGAAAGAAGTATAACGCCGTAGATAATTGAGGCGTGCCAGAAACTCACGGAGAGAGACGACCGGCAAGTAGTTTCGACAGATGCAAAGCTTCGCTAATGTCAATAACGCAATCTCAAACGTAGAGAAGTAAGACTTCCATGTTAGTTGGAATGGGTTCACAAACCGGCGGCCTACATTATGTAAAGTTAGTGTTATGTCGCCCATCTGAATATGGCGCGTCTGATGGACTACAGGCAGCCTACCTTGGAAACACCATATGTAATCGAACCGAGAGCTCTGTGTAGGAGAAGTCAGCTTCTAGACACCCCGGCTACCACTTTGATACTATGGTTTCCTTACCTCTGGTTGGCAAGTGCGGCCAGAGACGAGACAACAATGACGCTGGGGTCTTCCGCATGGCGCAACAACGGGACAAAAGCAGTGGTCATGAAGTAAATGGCGTTCAAGTTTACTAAATGGATGGTCGTGTTTAGTCATGCAAAAAATGCGGATGGGCAGCAAGGGGTCAAGCATACCCGAGTTGGTGAAGGTGAAGTGCTCGCTTGTTTCACAGTTAGTATAACATTCAAGACACATGCATACGGGGGAAAAGCAAGCAAAGAAAAAACGAACTCGTCCACGCCCTGCCACAGGGCCTTCTCCACAGAATCGGCTAAATTCCGTCATACATCGTCAGTCACCGCGTTCAATCCGTGAATCCTACGGCGGGATACCCTCGATGCAGCAACTGACCGTCGTTGTGGTCCCAGGCAGGGTAGTCGATCTGCCGGGATACGCCCGCATTGTTGATGAGAACATCAATCTGGTGTTCAAGAGTCAGAAGCTAGTTGTGTCTCATATGCGAGGACACATAGGGCCAGCGTACGTATTTCTCTTTCTCGGCAATCTTCTTGTAGATGGCCTCGCAGCGGTCCTTAGTGCTGACATCCCCCTGAACTCTGCAGTTGGCAACGTTAGCCAGCAACCTCCGCAACAAAAACAAGAAGAGTATTGTGTTCCATACGCGATGATCTGTCCAGCCGTCTTGGAACCGAGTGTCTGAAACTCGGTGACAGTCCGCTCGAGGGATGCCAAGCGGCGGCCACTGATGTAGACCTTGGCACCGTTGACGTAAAACCCCTGGGCAATGGCTACACGAATCGCGGTATGAGTATCATGGCTTTGTAAGAGGATGCAGCAAGTGGTACAAGAGATATAAGCCAAAGGATAGGAAGATAACAAGGCTGTGTTAAACTTACCCTTCCCGAGACCCGAGCCGCCACCAGTGATGACGACAATCTGTTGACTTGTTAGTGATCACGAGGACAGGCGGAAATATAAGGGCTTCCTATTCTTATTTACCTTGCCCTTCACGCTGAACATGTCGTTGAGTTCGAGGCTAGCCATTTGGACGGGTAGTGTTTGGTTAAACAGAGTTGTTCTGGAACGGGATGGGATGGGGGTGTTGTCAGTACGCGGGATTGTCTGAACGGGGCGCTTCTTAGTAGGTCACAAAGGTTATGCTACTTCAAATTGTAGTGTTCTGCCACTCTGTGGTGAACCAAAACATTGTGCTGGTGCTTGACTTTTATGAGTAGGGCGATGAGACTCCGGTAGTACTGAAGCAATAATAGTGGCCGGTTTCCGCAGCTGGTAAACCACGGACGCAACTCCCCGCCAAGGACTAACGCGCATCCCACGCCGCTAGACGACGGAGGTACCCCATTAGTGTGGAGGAATAAATCAATGCTTAGCGGCACCGGGGAAACTCAGCGTTAAGAAAAGGTCCGGCGGCGGCGTTTCTCTTACGGATAAACCCCCTGAGACAACACACCGGTAATAGGGGCCGCTCGGCTACCCCAGACTTCCCCATTACGCGGGGACGTGTCGCCACCGTGGGAGCCCACCGAAATTCTCACCTAATTCTCTGAATTTGAAATGTGTATGAAGTAGTCCTACAATCTTCAACATTAGCATCTGGTTACGTCGTTGTATCCCCCGTGCGTTAGGTGGCAACGACGGCAGGACACTCATAACTCATATGAAATATAACCTCATATGTTGTCTTTGACTTGTCGAACTCTCGTCTTGTTCACCCAGTGCTATCGTCCACCGCCAACTTATTCACTACATACTTAGACGGAAATTCTCTTTTAGCTATTGAAGACAAGTATATTCGCGTAACATACGATAAATCCCCAGTCTGTTGGTTAACCCGCAGGTTCCTGCAAGGGAAAATTAGTGAAGTAAAAAAAAAAAAAAAAAAAAAAAAAAAAAAAAAAAAAAAATCTTATATACAACCCGAAGAGTCTCATTGAGAATTTCCCTTCTTAGACTGCACTTCTACCGTGCCTACTCGAACCCGTTTGCTGGAACCAACGAGGTGCGTTGGACGGAACGGCGTGCAGGCAAGCGGATTGCGGCAATACTCATTCCGAGCGAGTCGTTGGAGTCAAGAGGGAGACATCTCATTGACGAGGACAAGGGGCTGCTTATTGCGATGGCACAGAGCAGCATACGCTGGTTGCCAGAAAAACGACCGTCGGCTAACAAAATAGCTCACGATGACTTTCTTATGTATCCGTACTTTGCTTCTCGGGTGGCATATTCTCAACAGAAACCAGAAACTATGAATCTTTCCGTGGGGACTATTCCTTTATCCTTTATTGTTTATTTTTAGTTTCTTATTTGGGATTTCCTATTATCTAAGAAATAATTAGAAATATATCTTTCGAGTCTATTAGATTTATAGTTACGAAATAAGCACTTTTAAGTATAACGTTAATAAACATCGTAGTAATAGTACTTTAAGTCGAGCGAGTCCTTGTCTTTATAGCGTACCTTAGCCACACACAGTGCAGCTTGATTTATCCACACGTCACACAGTATTTAGAACCACCCACGCCGTGGTTGCTAGGCAGCCCAACATTGAACACACTGTCGAGGAATAGTGGGGCGGACTACCCCTACGGTGGGGGTGATGGCGGGTGGCCCCGTAACCCCCATATCTCGCCAGTTTTTCAGGAAGTCAGGCACCGCCCACTCGAACTCTCACACAATCAATCATCCCTTCCGTCCAACATTATCTTTTAGGCTGTCCGTTCTATCAAAGCTGTGTCGTTCTGGTAGAACGATTGTCGAAAGAGCGCATCATTTCCATCATGCCACCAACGCAAACGGTACCAAAGGCTTCCGACAAATCGGACGAATCGGACACGTCGGATCTCAGTTCTGAGGCCAGCATTCAAGAGCTGAAGAAGGCTCTCCGAGCCTCTCGGGCTGAAGCGAAGCAGGCAAGAGCCGACGCGAAAAAAGCAAGAGCCGACGCAAAAAAAGCAAAAGCCGACGCAGAACAAGCACAAGCCGATGCAGAACAAGCACAAGCCGATGCAGAACAAGCAAAAAAGCTCTTAAGAAAGACGACATTTTCGAGATTCCTTGACATTTGCCATGAAAATGTCTTCTTGCAGCTTAAAATACAGAAGAACACGAACCTCGTCACGGTTGGCGGGATGACGCGCGTCGACGGAAAGCTATACCCTCGCCGTCTGCGATTGTGGACGGCCTTTGAGAGCCTGCGGCAAGACGCCTTTGCCCGCCTCCAAAGCGCGTTCCAGCAGCAGACGCTGTTTCCTTCGACGGCGGGCCTCGATTACCTCGTTACAAAGTTGGCCGGGCGGCAGCTAGCAAGCGAAGAAGACTTGAAGAACTTTGAGTGCCTGGCCGTTGAAGGCTGTGCGCTCGACGTTCTCCCTCACTTTATCGAGCTTGTCAGCACCGGTGCCGCAGCGTTCCCGACCGGTGTGTCTTCGACTCCTGGCAGCGACGATGCCGCCGCGGCGGCTGTGACGGCCATCTCGTTCAACAACTACCCCTTCGGCGTGGTTGCTGCCGATTCGGACCTGGTGCCGAGCGAGCCCGACGACGGGGGTTCTCGAGGCCGCAGCCGCAGCCGCAGCAGCATTCGCACGCGCTCAACGGGCCGCCGTAAGGCACGGCAGCCACTCATCGTACGGGAAGACCGCCCGGCATACATTGGCGCGCTTGCTGTCGCTAAGGACGACATGGATGCAGCTGCTAAGTGGGCCGCCGAAGCAGCGGAAGAGCGGGACGCGTCCGGCCCGCCGAAGAAGAAACAGTCACCCGACCGGACCAAGGTGCACCCAGACCAATGGTGCTTCCGCCACGGCGCAGACGGCGCGATGCGGCCCGTCTTTGTTATCGAGTACAAGGCGGCACACAAGATCAGCCCGGAAATGCTGCGCAGCGCGCTCCAGCCCGAGCAAGCGGCCTCCTTAATGGAGGAAGCGATCCGCACGGTGGCCAGCGAGATCACAGCCGACGACGACGTGGCCGACAGGCTCAATGTTGCCAGAGTCTTGACCCAGACCTACTACTACATGATCGATTACGGGCTGCAGTACAGCTACGCCACGACGGGCGAAACCTTTGTTTTCCTATTTCTCGACCCCGACGACCCAAGCACGCTGCACTACCACCTCGAGGAGCCAAAGACGGCCGTGAAGAAGGACGGGGTCGACCTCCATCGCTCGGCGGTCGCGCTGGTGCTGTCCTTTGTGACCATGGCCATGGCGGGCCAGCACATGACACAGGCGTGGAAGAAGAACGTGCTCAAAACACAGCCTGCGTGGCCCAAGCCGTACAAGGATATGGAGCCCGGCACGCCCAAGGACAAGGGCACGCTGCCCGGCGCTGCGATGGTCGTCTTGGCTCCAGGAGCGGGCGCCGCCGCAGCGTGCGAGGATCCACAGAAGCAAAAGGGCGCGCGCTGGCGAGACCAAGACGACGACAGCGAGAGCGGCGACGGTGGCGCCGGCGGCGACGGCAGCTACCGCGCCAGCAGCTGGACACGCCAAGCGGGCAAGACGGGCACCGATACGAAGCGCGGGACACGGCGTGATTCGGCGATGCGGGAGGCTTCCGGTGCAGCTTCCGGCGCGACGACGGGAACGCGCCAAAAGGCCATGGCCTATTGCACGCAGACGTGTCTGCTCGGTCTCAAGACGGGCAGTCGCTTGGACCCGCGCTGTCCCAATGTCGAGCGGCACCGAGGCGGCCGCGATGGCACCAAGAATACCACCAACGAGCGGCACGCCATCTCCGCGGACGAACTGCGTGTACTCCTGGTGCAGCAGCTGGCGGCCGACCTGGATCACGACTGCGACAACCTGGAGCGGTACGGCATGTACGGAGCGATCGGGGCGCTGTTCCGACTCACTCTGCGGACGCACGGCTACTGCTTCCTGGGCAAGGGTGTGCAACGGCCGCACCAGGAGCGGCTCGCTGGCGAGGCTGCGATTTACGACCAACTGGAGGCGTGCCAGGGCCGGGCCGTGCCGGTCAGCCTGGGCATGGTGGCGCTGGAGGAGGAGTACTGGACAGAGTGTGGTGCGCACATCTCGCACATGCTGCTGCTGTCCTTTGCGGGCAACTCGCTGTGGCACTACCAGCAGCACTGGTCGGGGAGGCCGACAGCGATGGCGGCGACGGCGACAGCGACGACGTTGACAATGGACCGGCGGCGGATTAACGCCGAAGTGGAACAGACGCTGCGCGAGCTGGCGTCGCACGGCGTCGAGCACGGCGACGCGTTCGACCGAAACATGGTGTGGAACGAGGAGCAGCAGCGCATCATGGCCATCGACTTTGACCACGCAGTGGTCCGGCAGATCGACGAGGCCCGCCAGGCTGAGAAGCGAAGGGCCGACAAGGCCGAGGCCCTGTGGCGTGTCATGGCAGAGGAAGAGAGGCGCGTAAAGCGTGTCAGGGCGGACCAGGACGACCAGCGTCGGGCCGTGCAGGCTACTTGAAATCCCGACGAGATACTTTTTTGTTTTTTGATTGATTATTCATGTCTGCAACGGAAGCAAGCGCCTTTTGAAGTAGTCTTTCTTCTTTATACCTTCACCATTTGAAATCTTGTTCATCTTCTGCTGTGGGCTTTTGGGCTATGTAAACGGCCATTCTTTCTCTTATGAATGCACTCCTCTTCTCCAAATCACTCCTTCGAGGACTATGCCAACCGGCTTCCCGAAACACGATCGTCTTCTCACGACAGTATGAACACTGCATTGCGTACGGACCGGATTGCCTTACATACGGCAGATAGATGTGGTGAACGCCTTCGTTAACGCTGACCTCGACGCTTTACCATGTGGCCGCCAACGGGATATGGGGATCCTCTTTAAAGTAGAGCAAGGAAAATTTAAATGCTTTTAAAAGTTTCCTCTTCTCTGCACAAGCATACAACTGATGTTCTAAAGACATTAGTCCAACATGGTGAACAACTGCAATCGTTGAAAGCTCGGTCATAAGACTCTGGGTTTCCGTGTCCTACACAGACAACGTCAGAGGTATATTAGAGGGCGAAAACCGCACTTTCGGCGGCACGTTGTTCAGGATCTGATTAATGTGCGACAACGTGTGGACGTGGATCGATGGCACTCGACGATGCAGAGGGACGTGCCAGTCAATATCAGTCTACAAGCCCCCCCCAAAAAAAAAAAAAAAAAAAAAAAAAACACAGATGCGGTTAGACAAAGGACGAGGAAAAGAACAGAAGAACCCGTTTGGTTTTGTACGAAGAGGACGTACCTGGCTCAAGATGTTGGTCTGGCCCGTTGGCATGTCCGGCGTGGCAGGGCTGTCTTTGGCGTGACGTCGGTACTACCGCTGCGGGTCTTCGTCGAGCGAGGGATCCCGACCTCGGCGTCCGAGAACCCGGGGAAGAGCCCGTAGCCCAGACGAGACCTCGCCGGGTTGGCTAGACATCGTGTTCAAGAGATACGGATGGCGTCGATGCTAGAAGATGCAAGGGCGGTGTCAGCAGTGTGAAGCAACAGCAACAGCAACAGCAACAGCAACAGAAAAAAGGGCCTGTTCGGCTCCGCTGGGCAAAATATTCTGTGGACAGTTCAACGGGACAGCGGTGCTCTATGCATCTCGAAATAGATTGAAGCAACGTTACGTCGGCCCGGGCATCAAGATTTCCTACACCACGCGGGCCCGGACGCTGCTCACGAACAGCCACCAGCAAGAAATGGCTGCTTACATGGCCGCAGACTGAGCCATCCGAGCCGATGCTTCCAATATGAACGAAGTCGTCGGCTTCGCCTAGACTGACCACTCGGCTAACTTTCATTACCACATCATTTCGAAGTGGATTCTTTTGACACGTCATACGAGTCGGTGGACATTTGGGGCCGCATGGCCGGCTTCCTCTAACTCCCCTGTCTTTTTATCCTATAATAACTCCATAACCTGTAGCTCTATCGAATTTTTTTTTTTTTTGGAATTGCACCTGTTCCATTCCTGCCCCAATCTGCTTAGTAGATGTGCTTCCGTATAGACTCCGGTGTTCCCAAGGCCCTTTATCCCCCCTTTGCACCTATGCCTTCCAAACTAGGCGAAGATCATGTAGTATGTAGCGCTGGATACGCCGCCAACTCATCGAATGTGTCTGGTTCTCCGAGCGACAGCGGCCAGTTTTCTAGTGGGTCGAGCGCAAACGCAGTGTTGTCGGGCTGCGGTATGAAGTCGAACGCCGGATCCCGAAATTCCGACGGCTGCTGCCCGACGTCGGCGTTGTTTCTTGCTTCGTTTCGTTGCGCTACAGGCATATAAGACCGTTGCTGCTGTTCTCGTTCTTGTTGTGGCGGTTGGGCCTGTGTCCTCTCGAAAGCTGGTGGGTTCACAATCTCTGGCAGCGGCTGTGTGCCAGATACTACAGATGGCGGAGGCGAAAACTGTTGTAGCGTCTGTTGACGGCGTCAGAATAACCTGTCAAATCAAAGAAAAACAAAGAACTATGTAAAAAGAAATCTGCAACCGCATATGTACATTTGAGCTCGGCGACGATGTAGACGGGTTCTGCCAACATTGCAGCAGCGTCTGGCCCACCGACCGCAGACCCGGATCCGGCTGCTGCCGGCCGGTCTTGCGCATGCACTGGTCGATGCGGTCGATCTGTGTACGAAGTTTCAGCGACAAGTGGGCTGGCAACGACCGGGCGGCTTCGATCCTCTCGAGAAAGTCGGCTAACACGCGCAGGATGCCCCGGACTTGGAGGTAGGTCCACGCAGAGAGCGGGCCCTGGATGACGCTGGCCAGCATGTGACCCACATGCGCGAGGTGACGAAGCTGGTCAAGTTAGCACACGATAATGGACGGGCACAGACAGACACGAAATCAGAGAAGGCAAAGCTGCTCTCTACCGAGGACATGTTCGTGGCGTGGAAGAACGCCAGGGGCACGCTGCTGAGCTCGTCCAAGAGCTCGCTCGCAATCGCACAGCACTGGTGCACGCTCGATTCGCCCGTTCCCAAGAGGAGCAACTTGAGCATTTGCGTTGTAATTAAAATGTTGCAGGCTAGGAGGTGGTGGTGTTAGCATGACGACTGAATGCGACGCTGCCTAAGAGGGAGACCTAAGTCGATACACACCAATGAACGCAAACCGCGCTGATTGGGGGTCCTCTGTGATCGCTTTCACTTGTGTCAACTCCGGCGGAAGGTCTGCGTAGAGCGTGGCAACGAACTGCAGGCTGTCGGGCGTAAACGACCGCGGCGGTGCCAGGCGTGCGAGGAAGCCGTGGATCGCGCTCTCTGGATCGTCGCGGGCGACGCCGGGTCGGGCCCGCGCCGCGCTTTTGATGTTCTCGAACAAACGGTAGAGATTGGTGCAGAAGTTGCAACCCTGTAAAAAGGACACGCGGTCGGGTCGTAGATGGACCGCTGTCTCGGTGATGTCCTCGTCACAGAAGACCTCTGCCGGGTAGCGCACCGTGGCCTGCGCCTCCCGCTGCCGGGAGACGATGCCAAAGTCGCTGGACATGTACTGCTCCTGCTGGTAGACGCTCCAAAACTACAGTAAGGCCAGGAAGAACAATACGTCGTCAGCCAAATCACAGACGTGGAGTTTGCTAGATCTGGGGGCAGGGAACACGCACGAGACGACGGCGCTCTTGCCGTTGGATTTCGTTCAGGTTGCTGGGCCAGTTGGCTTCGTTGTAAAAGCCATGGAGAATCGACAGCGTGCCGTAGTCGCCCAGATGCGCCAGGGTCCTCTTCAGGTCACTGTTCTGCAGGGAGATTGAAGCGAGGATTGCGCTCGCCTTCATCATCTGGAAGTAATCGGCCACGGCAGTGACGTCGGCGGGCAGCGCCTTGACGGCGGCGGCATAGCAGCGTGCGGCGATGGCCGATGCGTCGGCGTGGTTGAGGGGCGGGTCGGGCGGCATCGTGAGTCCGCTAGAGAGCCGATACGCGCTCATGGCGCAGACCGCCATGGTCACAACAAATATGCCCCAGTCGGACCGGTAGATCTGGTTTTTGATCTGCGCTTGGTAGGTCGGCCAATGGAAGTAGGGGCGGCTGCACGAAGTATAAGCAGAGAACGGAGGATATGGGGGGCATGCTGGGGGGGTCGAGGGAAGAGGACGAGTCGAAGACAACCGGCTCACATACGTGGGATACGACGCGTAGTAGAAACTATGGACGAGGCGTTCAATGAGTTCTGGCTTGATGATGGTTTCGTTGTATGCTGCCCGCAACAGTTGTGTCTCGTTGCGTGCGACGGGGGTTGGTTCCTGAGATGCGGGCGCGGGTGGGCTACACGAGGATGCCAACGGCGGCTCCGGAAGCGGCGGAGCCGGTGGAGGCTGCTCTACGGTGATGCTGGATATGCCTTCCGCAGCGGCAGCTGCTCGCGCCCGCAGAGAGAGAGGCTGCCCGGCACGGGGTCAGCTTGGTAAAACCAGAGAACAGAATAGCGCTCCAACAAAAACAGAGAAGGAAAAAGACGCAAACAGACCCCTCGACGTTTGACTTGCCGGGTATACGTGCAAGACATGCCGCCTTCGCTGCAGCGGGTGCAGGCTATGCCTTCGATGCCGGGCGAGCACTAATGTATGGCAGAATGAAGTTGTTGTCAGATCCCGGCAGGCGGACAGGTAAAAGAAACAACAGTTTGAAGATGTTAGAAAAGTCTTCTGGTCCCAGAGACACATCCTACCTTACATGCTTTCCGGTAGCAACGATCGCAGGCGCGCTGGGTTTCCAGAGGTTGTTTGTATCAGCAATGTTGTGTTTACAACGAGAGAGACGCGGTGTTCCAGCAACAATGGTTTTGAAGAAGGAGGGAGAACAGACAAGGAGGACTCACCGTGCTCCTCTTGCTTCTGGGCCCTTTTGACGCGGACAGGAATGACATGACGACGACAGTCAGGTTGACACCCAGCAGCTCGGGTAGAAAGACAGTCTCTTCAGGGACGTCAATGGAATAACTGGGGATTGCAGTTGTCTCCACAGACGACAAGAAAATCAGGCGATGGTTTGAGCAAACTGCAGGAAGCTGGGTGGATGGGGGGCTCAGCAAACTAATACGGAGTACGTGCGCTGCGAAAAAGGCCGGGATTCATTTCCCCCAGCGTACCGATTGCGGGGGTTCTCCGCACTAACTAACCTATAGCGGCTTTTCCGACAATTCGGGACGTGCGGAGAATGGGAGTAGAGTCGAAGAGGAGCGGTTATCCAATTTAGCATGGCGGTGTAGGGAGTATTACAGAGCACGTACAAAACAGCGCACATCTACGCGCCCTAAATCTACTAGCTAAATCCCCCCCCAAAACCTCCTTTCCTAGTGGGCCTTTTCCTAAACCGATGAGCGATTTTTTTCAGCTATTATTGATACAACTGAAATCCATTGTTTCTTCATTCTTGTGTACAGACCGAAATGTTCTAATAATATGCGTAGTAGTCAAGAAAAAAATAAAAATAAAACCATGTCACAGTCGCTCCACGAAAGCATCCTGGAGCTTCAATTTCTTAATACGAAACCAGGCCGGCCAGTTGCTTAGCACGATGCGACAACACAGGCTGCTGGACAGGCCGCTTGACCGCCGCATCGTATGAAGGGTGGTCCTCCGCCGGCAGGCGGGGCCGGGCCCGGGGTGCAGCCGGGTCGTGCGTGGAACTTACTTTTTCGTCGAAGCACGAGCGCAACACCGTCTGATCCGGTACCCTGGTCACGGGCTTGTAACAGACGTCTGGATGACACAGTCAGCGGCGGCAAGTGGCATTAATAGTTTCTGCGACAGGGTCAACGACGTACATGCAGCAAAACGCGGGTTGGTGGACCGCGGCGGCGTGCCATAGTGGATCGTTCTCTGGGGAATCGTCAGCGCAGCTCTTTCGACACAACGGCCGTCGTGAGTGAACGGGGGACCAAACAGTGCGGCATCAACGTACCGAATCCCACAGGAGGAGATCGCCCGGTTCGGCGCACACTTTCACCCACTTGCACCCCTTTGACTCGAGCCAGGCGACCATCTCTTCATCCACCAGCTGCTGCGCCCAAGTGTTCCAACCCGCAGCGGGCTTCTTGTGGTCAAAGTGCTCCCAGAGCTCCGTGTAATACTTGGTAGAGCCGTCGAGGACCATCAGGCCGCCGTCCTCGGGCCCATTGGGCAGCATGTTGAGAATGCCCTGGGCACAGTCGAACCGGGTATTGAGGGGCGCTTGGTCGACATGAGGCCAGGGCGTGAAAGCTGCATCGGTCTTTGGAAGTTCTGGGTCGGGGACAGAGAGGTTGACGCCGTCTGGTGGCCACACAAAAGTATCAGTAACGAAGTGAAAAAGGGGCGGCGTGGCGGCGTCCTTGTAGACATCTTGACGTACCGTAGGAGACGAGCAGCTCGTTCGTGCCCCAAATCGTCTCGAACTTCTCGATCAACGTCGGCTCCGACTTCAGGTCCCACAGAAACTGTTCATGGCCAACGCCATATCTGCAGCGAGATGGTGTGCCTGGTTAGCATGCCCGTATCCATATTATGGTGCCACGGTGAACGACGGTGTGGATGGTGAACCTACAGGAAGTAAAGACCACCACGCTGGTGCGAGGGCAGGTACTTTGCTTTGTACGTTTTGGGGTCCTTGCGGTCGAAGCCGAGGTCCCAGCTCTCCAGCCAGTCGTAACCCCGGTCGGCGTAGGCAAGAGCCTTCTCCTTGGAAATGGCGTTGCGCACAACCGTCCAGCCGCGCGTGCGGAACTCCTTCAGCCAGTCGGGAACCTGCACGTATGCGTATTAACACAGGATGACCAGAAACGCGGAGCAAAAGGCAGTCGACGAATGCAGTGTGGTGTATGGCGTAAATACCTCGTCGGGGCCCTGAAGGTTGAGGGCCGCTGCAACTGATTGGGTGAGGGTCTCCGTAGCCATTGTGGGTTGACGTTTTCAGTGATCCGTTTAAGCTAGAAAGAATTTTAAAGAGGCAATGGATTTCTGAGATCGAGTGATTTCGATGGTGATATCGAGACTGAATCCTACAACGGTCGTCGTTCTTGTCGTCGTTCTTTTATAACCTTCGTTGCATGCACGCGTGTTGATCAAGGCTTCAACGTTTGTCGCGACCGAAGGTCAGCCGACCGTCGCACAGGTTTTCTTACATCAGACATCCCATACGTCGAAGAGGGTGGCAAGAGGTTTTGCCTTTGCCTGCGTGGCCCCCCGCTTCCGCGTGGATCTCCGCGATGCCGCCGGGAGAGATTCGCTGGCCGGCATTGTCGGATCCGGGCCGCTAGCGACGCTTCGAAATACGCCAACAACCAATAACAAGTACGATGAGAGGACGCTACGACTACGGTCCCGGGGTTTCTCCCCGGCGTGCCGTGGATTCCAGCGGTGTGCCATTTTCTCCGGGTGGTGGTGTGACTTGGTGCGTCGTGGGTTTATCCGCGGCTAAACATCGGCACGAACCATGACCACGCTCCACAATGGCACAGAGGCCATCTATATATGGGAGGTCTCATGCTAGTTTTTTTTGGGGCTTCTTTCTCGTCACAATAAAACGGTAGGTTTTTCCGAAAGCGGAACTTCCGGCGACTACGCCCCGGCGTTTGGGGTGCCCGGGGGTAGTCTGTGGGTCTTCCTACGCTTCAGTGCAAATTGTTGAACCTAAGAGAAGAATAAAGTTACAGGACGTTTCGTGCAGAGGCAAAGAGCCTCGCCGGCATCCCCTAGATCTTTAATACAGGGCGTACACACAACCAACCGTTTTTCGAAAGAAAGTACAAAATTTATATGCCAGTCATTATCTAGTCAAGTCGCTGGCCAGCAACAGAATCTGGAGAGCTTCTTCATACAGACAACCTTTTATTTTAAGTCACTCAACATGACTGGCTCTCGGCGGCACCGGGCCAGGCTATGCCGTTTTTTTCTCTCGACGAGGCTGAAAGCCAGGTTTTCTCCATCTTGTACGAAAAACCTGGCCTGATACCAAGGAAGCTGTAACGCGTGTTCATAAGCGAAATCTATCCGTGAAAGTATATACAGCGACCTTTTTAGAAGGCGAGCCACTGTAAGAGGAAATGCCGCCTCATAAGGGCTCACCTTCTGGAGTGATGGAGAAACTGGGGAGTTTGACAAGACGAACCCATCGGCGTAACATCTAATGAATCCGGGACAACCCCCGGCCATCACGATATCCACTTAAATATGACTAGCAATACTCCGGGGCTAGACCGTTTCCCCGCATTCCTTGCTCCGGGGTTAGCGAGGAGAGGCAACGGCGAACTGACTTTGACATCGCCTGCACGCCTGCGTGGCGTCAAGGGAAGAGGAAAAGCAAAAGCATCTCCCATATATAGTTCTGTGGCTTCCATCAGAAGTCCTCCTCTGTGAGGATCGCCACCAACCTCTGTTGAATTTGAACATTCGCTCTCCATTTTTAACAATTTTCTCGGTAGCTGGAAATTCGTCATGGCGAAAAACATCGATCCCAAGGACAACGACAAACCCCGTGTTGGTGATGGCCCTGTCATGAGTTTTAGCCATCTGCGCAGTACGTCCACTGTGGCATGTTGCCTCGCTCCACAAAATCCGGCTTCGACGTGTATCTGTGACAGCTGACGGGCATGCCTAGACAATACCAATGCTTCGTGGTGGAAGGATCCGTGCCTGCGTCTCAATGTGTTCCACTGCCTCGGGCTGTATCTGTGCGTGTTCTATTTGGGATACGACACGTCGCTCATGAACGGCCTCCAGGCCTTGCCACGATGGCAGAAGTATTTCAACGACCCCAGTGTGAGTTCGGCGATCAGGAATCAACTCATTACCATGACTCTTATATTGACAAAAAAACAGAGCAGCCGATTGGGTCTGATTGCTGCCAGTCTTTTTCTTCGTGAGTGATCATCCCGCGCAGGTACAAATCAAAAAACCTGACATGAGGCTAACTCTTTTTATTCTGCAGCGGCCATTGTGTACGTAAATACATTAGACAGATTTTCGCGGCCGAGTGACTGACACGCTGCCAGCACCTCGTTCATGAGCTCTGCCGTCAACGATCGATGGGGCCGGAAGCCGGCTCTCATGATCGGCTCCATTCTTATGGTAGGTAACCGAAACAACCGACTAGGCCTACGGTGCACCCGAGATCGATGGCGTTAACACAACTTCAGATTGCCGGCGGCTTCGTCAATGCGTTTGCGAACAGCGAGGGCATGTTCATTGCCGGTCGTGCGTTGATTGGGTGAGAACCAGCAGCCCTTGACCTTTCGTGTTTCTTCCGTTGTATTCTACAGGTTGCTGATGCACTTTTAAACTCACTAGTTGCGGTGGCCCCTTTGGCAAGATCACGGCCGTTGCACTTCTGCAGGAGCTCGCCCACCCCCGGCTGCGCCCGTACGTCTCAATTTGCTACCGCGAAAAACTGTGATACTCCGAGAATATGTCCTTAACAACGTTGGATACAGAATTCTTTCAACATCCTACTACTGCAACTTCTACGTTGGATCAGTCGTCTCTGCGTGGATCTGCTGTGAGTTACCGCATTGCAACTGGTTCAGTCTTCACCGCAAATGCAACGGCGTGATTCAGAACTAACTAGGTGGATGTCCCACAGTCGGTGCTCTCAAATGGGATTCGGACTGGTCCTGGCGGCTACCGTGCTTGGTTCAAGTCGTTGCGCCGTTTCTCGTCTTGGTGCACATATTCTACATCCCAGAAAGCCCGCGTGTATGCCAACCTGACCTAAGTACCCCTGACGGATTCAGTCATAGATGCTGCTTGCCTCTGTTTATACTCAAATGGCTAATACTCTCTGCGTTCCACAGTGGTTGATCCATCACGGACACCAAGACAAGGCTCTGGCAATCCTGGCCAAGTACCACGCCAACGGCGACTTCGACGACGAGCTGATCCGTTACGAGTACGAAGAGATTTGCTTCGCAATCCGCCAGGAAGAAGAGAACGCGCGGGCCCAGTACATCGATTTCATCAAGACACCTGGTAACCGCCGCCGTTTACTCGTGCTGGTGGCCATGGCTACGGGAACGGTACGTATAATACTAAAAATAACGGCTGCCAATTTCCTACATTGCCTAACCTTTTTTTCTCAACACACAGATCTGGTCCGGCAACAACATCATCACGTACTACCTAGCACCTGCGCTTCGAATTGTTGGCATCACCAGCAGCACCCAGATTTGTACGTTACCCGCCTTCCCCCCAAAAACAATTAAAGCTGGATGAATCAAAAACAAGGGCTTACATAGTAACAGCTGGTATCAACGGAGGCCTCGCCATCTGGAATCTCATCATGGCCTACGTGGGCTCTTTGAATTCCGAGAGGTTTGGTCGCCGGAAGCTCTGGCTGACATCGACTTCTGGGATGCTGGTGTCGTTTACCATTTTAACGGGTCTTTCGGGTGGATTTGCCACAACGCAAAAACACTCTGTCGGGTTTGCAACGGTGCCGTGGCTGTTCATCTACTACGGTTTCTACGATATTGGGTGGACGCCGCTCCCATGTAAGGCTCCTGCTGCCACAGACGTCGTGCATGCACAACCCTTTCTTATATACTGATGACCTTTGCAGTTTCTTACGGTGCCGAGATTCTTCCGTACCACATGCGTCTTAAGGGACTGGGCATCCTGTTGTCTGTTCAGAGCGTGGCCCAAGCATTTGTATGCCGATTTTTTTTTTTTAAACCGACTATGACTCGTACGCAGAAACACAACTAACCGGACACCATAGAACCAATGGGTCAACCCTGTAGCCCTTGCATCCATCGCCTGGAAATAGTGGGTTCCAAATACGTTCCACTTCCTCCGTATCGTCGTGCTGTTGCTAATTTTGTAGCTACATTGTTTACCTCGGTACTATTTCAATGTATCTTACATTGATTATCTTTTTCTTCCCAGAGACGCGGTAAGCTCCCTTTCCATAGCTCGTCGACTTTGTACGCAGCACTGACACCAGCATAGCCACCTCACGGTCGAGGAAGTATCGGTCATTTTCGACACGGGTCGCCTTGGAACGGCCAGCGCCGCCAGGGAGAGATTCCAGCGTTCCCACGACGACAAGACGGCGGTACCACTCTCAGGGGGGCAAAACGACAAAGCGGCCGACGCTTCTCATATTGAAATTGGCACGGCTCCCGCTTAACGGGCACATCGGCTCACTACGGGTTTACATGCCCCTCGTGGTCCGTTCTGAACTATTCATGCTGAATGTATTTTGGACCTGATATCGGTAGTACACAGTAGTAAAGGCAATTGATCCGAGAAACAGGCAGATTCACCAACATAGGCAGGTTTACAGTCCTTCAACAGTGTCAGATATGTTGAAAAAAAAAAAAATTCTGAGCAATGGATTGATGAACCAAAAGTAGAGAACAGTGTTGTGAATCTCACATACGACCCCTGATAAAATTTCCTGGTAATTAAATATGTTGACAGCCTTTTCGCGGCTCACCCCAACATGAGCAGCACTGCCATGGGTTTAGCTTTCCACAAGCAATAGCATGGCCTGTTTGGATGTATCAGAACATTCTGACCGACAACAAATACGAAGGTGAAGAACTCAACAATGCAACAGTACGGTCACTGCAGCTAGTGAACCGAATTACACAGATTAATTTCCATCACTTTGGTTTGGTCCATGCCCTTTCTTCCCGCCATACGGCCACTTAAGCTAAGCCATAGCCCGCATCTCCAATACAGGTTCTAGGCTAGGCCGACCGCCCCCTTTTCTTTACGAATGAATCATGCTTGTCCAGTTTTACCCTCTTTTATGCCGATGTTATATTGTTATGTGAACACATTGGATTGACGTCTGTTTCGCATCTGGATTGAATGAAGAACTTTTCTCTCCGGTGATTTGATCACAAACCTTCCAATTGTCGTTGAGTTGCGCCGCCAGGAGGCCGTCTAATGCCTTAACGATGTCGCCGGCGTTGTCGTATTGCTCGGCCCAGCAATCCCGGACGATCGGTGCCACTGCAGTGACGTCGCCCTTATCGAGAGCGGGAAACTGTTCGTCGGCGTACTTGGCCTCGATCTCGTCTTCTTTGAGGCCCTCGTAAGGCTTACACCAAGCCACAAGCTCGAAGAGGGCTGATCCCAAGGCGAAGAGCTCACGTTTGCGCGGAGGACGGCTGGCATAGTCCCCACGCCCGCGTAACGGCAGTTCGTAGGCCTGTTCCTCGTAAATGTAATTGAGATATTCGCCGTTTTGGATGTCGCTCTCGACCACTGCCCCGCCGAAGTCGCCCAGCTTGATGCACCAGGCTCTGGGGTCACTGATATCTCCGCACAGAAATAGATTGCGGCAGGTCAGGTCGCAGTGCCGGACGCCGCAGCGGTGTATGTAGGCCACGGCCTCGGTCACGTCACGCGCCAAGCGCAGCCGGCAGGAGAGTGGCGGTACGGCCCCGGAGCCCCGGATAAACCCCCGCACGTCGCCGCCCGGCGCAAATTCAATGCGCAGCGCGTGGACGCCTTTGCCCTCTGGGTGGACGTCCTCAAGGCCGAAGCAGCGCAGGACATGCGGGTGCGGGCCCAGCAATGCGTAGACGCGGGCTTCGCGCGCAAGCGAGTCTTCGCAGTCGTCTTCGTAGTCGGCCCGCAGCTTGCCATCCTCCCAAACCTGATGACCTTTAAGCGCAGTGATGCCGTCCGTTGTTGTGACGAAGCTGGAGGCACCA
Organism: Niveomyces insectorum RCEF 264; assembly: GCA_001636815.1. Taxonomy (NCBI): domain Eukaryota; kingdom Fungi; phylum Ascomycota; class Sordariomycetes; order Hypocreales; family Cordycipitaceae; genus Niveomyces; species Niveomyces insectorum. The sequence goes on along the minus strand of AZHD01000005.1, from coordinate 683,112 downwards.
CAGCCGACAATCGACCGCCACCAGCCCTTGCGTCTTAGCTCAGGGGCAACAAAGCGAGTTGGCGCAGCAACAGTCTCTACAGCCCCATCGTGTTTCACGTTCAAATCCATTCGATGGAGGTAAAAAAGACGACAGCCAGGCGGTGAAGATCGGGCCAGGGAATGCAGTTGCGAATTCAAAGTGTGTAATGGGGTTGACGAATCCCATGGGTGGGACAGGTCTAGGTGGTTTGGCTGATTTGGCGGTCTAGCTCACCCTGGATGCCGTCTGTCACTGTCATATCTCAACGAAGTACTGCTGGTTAATAGGGACCAATCACTGTAAACGAAACGTTGTGGCTAGAATTGGGTGCCTGTGCGCCACCTTTTCTGGCAGAGCTTCTGGCCGTGGTTGGCCTACGACCAGTCCCGCGCTTGTACCAAGCGACACCGAATCCTCTCCACGCGCAACAACCATTCGAACTTCACACCTTTGCAAAGTCCATAGTATTTCCACACGGCCACGACAACAGTCTAGGCTGTTAGTTATCAAGAATTTATATTCAGAATATACATCTTCGGCCTTCCCGCCGGTCTGTTTCGCGTCTTTGTCCCTCGAGACTAGAACAAACTGCGCTTTGGAAACATGGCCGCCGAGTCAGGCTCGACAACGGCAGGCAATGCAATTCGCCCTCGCCTAGACCATCGCGGCTTTCCGTTGGCTACGGATGACCAGCGCCGCCAAGCAAACCGTGAATGGATAAGCCGTATCGACCCGGACGCCGTCTGTGCGTTGGCTGCCCGGTACTACGAAGGTGGCAACACAGGCAGGCATACACGTTGCCGTGTGTTTGGAAAACACAACGGAAGCTTCAACGTGTGTTTCTTTGTGGTTTTTGACGACGGAAGCGACAACGAGCCCAGTCTGGTAAGCCAGCCAAGCGAGCCGCCTCCTGGAGTAAAGTGGGTGGTCCGTATTCCCTTGGCGCCTGCTATCATGGACAACGACCCGTGGCTCCGGCTACAGAGCGAAGTGGTGACGATGCGGTATGTATGCACACTGCGGTTGCGTCGACCATATACACCTCCTGTTTGTGCTGATGCTGTACAGGTATCTACAGCTGCACACCCGCATACCCATCCCGCACATTCACGCATTCGGGCAGGATGCCCGCTTGATGAAGACGGGCACGACCTCCAGAGCAGACCACAAGACGCAGTCTTTCCTCATCACCGACTTTGTAGAGGGCGAGCCGCTGGAAGTATCTAAGCTGGAGAAGCTCGACACGGAGACGCGGCAGTTGTTCTTAGGCCAGGTTGTTGATATTCTGGCCGACCTGCGGGCGCTCGAGTTTCCGCGCATCGGTTGTTTGCTACCAAACGAACCCTACGACTCCTTCCCGTCTCAGCCCTCCTTGGGTCCTGTCCAATTCCTACCATCTACAAATCTCCTCCTCCCGCAGCCACCACCAGCTCCCTTTTCGTCCGCACGTGCCTACATGCGCTATCGCTATCGCATGTTGGTGGCCCACTTCCAAGAGCCCTACCGCGACCACAACATTGACGGCGTGCGCCGCGAGATCTTTGCGCTCCATCAGCTGCAGGCGGCCTACGAGGATGTCGTGGGTAAGCACGATAACGGCCCGTTTGTGTTGAATCACGCGGACCCCCACGCCTCCAACATCATTGTCGATAGCACGTGGCGCGTTCGTGGCGTGTTGGACTGGGAGTACGCAGCTACCGTGCCGCTGCCCGTTTTTACACCGCCGTCCTGGGTCACTGGGCACGACGCAGGGCGGGCGAGTCGACTGCAGCGGAATCGACAGCGCGCGGTGCACGCAGACTTCTATGCGGTGCTTGCCAAGAGGGCTCAGACAAACACCGTCTGTGCCACGCTGCTGACCGTGTGGTATAAAGAAGCGGTTGTATGCCCGGGCCCTTCTTCTGCGGAACCCCAAGGCGCAGATGGCCCTACTGCCTTCTGCGTTGCCCATTGTTTGCGGCGTTCAGCCGAGGCAGCGCACACGTTCTACGAATTCCTCGCCCCAGAACCTATGCGGCCGCAGAATTGTGACGAAGACGACGATAACAACGATACCAACGAATCCGGGGAAAAACAAGTCTGCGAGGCTTCTCGCTTACGCGAACAGCTGCGCGGTTTTTTTGATGAGAATGACGACCTGGCCGCTGATGCGCAGCGACTGGCAGACACATGTGCACGGTATACAGCGTACCTCAAAGAGAACGGCCTGTACGAGACGGAGCGCGACCGGCAGTTAGCGCGCTTCCACAAGCTGAAAAAAGAGTTTGATTTAAAGATGAAGCTCATCAGAGAACAATGGGCGAACTCAAAAGGTCCCGCCTAGTTTTTCCTTTAGTGTTCGCTCCTACTCTTGCAAATCGTGGATTTTAAGCCACATGCGGCCCAGAGATTGCTCCTTCTCCGGACGCAAAGCTTCCAAGTTTTCAATCTCTTGTTCGCGCGACTTCACGTCCTCCATGCCGCGGTTTTGATGCGAGCTGCTAGCGTTGCCCACGAGGAGCTGCATATCGTCCGCCTTAAGCGTGCTGACGAGCTCTAAAATGTTGTCAAGCTCTTTCTTTTCTTTAGATACGTACGTAATGATTTGCTGATGCGCTTTTTCACAGCACTCAGTTCTTCGTAGGTCGGATCGTAGGGGTAAGTCATTAGCTATCAAACGAAGTTTGAGGGGACACGACGATACATACGGCAAGGATTTGGGTAGACACGAGCAGAGCTTGCTTGGTATATAAATTGAGATGCGCGTGACCATATTACGTCTCTCCTCCTACTTTCTACTCGAGCGATCGAGACTTTCATTTTTTTTCTCTCATTCTCCAGGCAACACTACCCAACGCGGGCCACACATGGACCGCCGAATCATATCGCTGGGAGGGTGGGATTCGCTTAACGATGCCTATGCGGATTGGTTGGATGGGCATAACGACAACAAAGTACACCATGATGAGAAGAACCAGCTGGGTCGTTAACTGTGATCAAAGCTCTCCAAAAGAAGGTTGACCCCTCCTTGAGTCATGCGTGGTGGCAGCCGCTTGTGAATGTAACATCACATTATTCTCTTCAAATTTTAGTCTGCTGAACACAGCTGGCGGCGTGCTTTGCGCGCAAACACATTGGAAGTCCAGTAATAACATCATTACTTGATCTGTATATATCGCTTCATGATCTTCGCGGGAGACCAAAAAAAAAATAAAATAAATAGAAAAAGCGAGGTTCCGCGGCGTTAAAAGGGAGTCAATTAGAAGAAAGGAATAATTATCTAATTAAGGCGGCCAATAGGAGAAGGTAGTGGTACAGTAGTAGTGGCGGTAGCCGCCTAGACGATTTCCGTCCGCCGAGGCCTCTTAATTCCGATATTTTAATATTTTACCGTTGTATAATATTAAGAATAATTAATTAATATAATTCTTATAATAATCGATAAATATATAAAGGTAATACGCTTTATTTTAATATCTTTATAAATTACGGTGGAAGAATTAATATTAATATTTAAACGAAAAGTTAAGATATATTTATTATGACCCTTAAAGCGTATATATATATAGTCGACGGAGAGTCAACGGCGAGCCGTAAACGTACCGTAGGCCCGTCTATTACGCGTATACGTACACCGCCTTATAGTATATATATACCGTACGTAGTATATTACGTAATCCCCGTACGGCCTAGCCTAACGCTTATATACACCCGCGGTAGTATAGCTTATTTATACGGCTATTTCCCCTTTTCTTTCTCACTATATTTTCTTCCTTTTTTTTTTCTTCTTTCTTAAGAATCTTAATATACACTTTTTATTATATAGATTATAATATACGAATCTATATTTATCGTATTCTCGTACTATAGTCCTATAAGTCTTTAGTATTATTTCCGTATTCCGACCGTTAACGGCGGCCTATACCTTACCGTGGTCGGAATACGCGTAGTCCCGCCCGTACGTAACGGCTTATATAACGGGCTAGGCGACGAGATACACCTAAGGCTAAGGCTTAAGGCCCGTATAAAAGTAATACCGGGCTTAACTATTATAACCCTTAATACGTATATATATAGTCGACGGAAAGTTAATAGCGAGCCGTAGGCGTACCGTAGGTCCGCCTATACGTAACGACCTATATAACGGGCTAGGCGACGGGTTACGCCCGAGGTTAGGGCTTAAGGCCCGTATAAAGGTAATACTAGGCCTAGCGTACCGTATATATAGGATATTTATTTAATTACTCCTTTTTTTCGTACGAATTAAAAAGGGGATAAGACTTAGTCTTATTATAAATATAATTTTACCTTCGCCCTTATATACGTATTATTAATATAACGTATTCGTTACGTTATCGACTACCTATTTTACTAACCTTTATTATATTAATATACTATATATATAAAATATTTATTACGTTATTAACTACTTATTTTATTAACCTTTATTATAATTTTAAGTCTTTTACTCTAGAATATTTAATTAAAATAATTAACGGGAGTTTTATAACTTAAAGGCGCGTTACGCGCGCCGTATCGTAGGTTACGATAAAAGCGTAGTAATTAAAAGAATTATATAACCCGTCCGCGGGTATAATTATAGTTACGGCCCCGGATCCCCCGATAATTATTAAAAACGAGAAGACTATAAAAACTATAAAAGTAATAAAGGCGGCGGTGGAAGAAAAATATTACGTCCTCGAGTCGACGGAAGATAAAGGTAAGCCGACGTTACCCCCGAATATAAGGGCTAAATAGGAGTAAGCGTTTAAGGTTAAACTTATAACCGTCCGTCGTAAAAATTAATTACGTTAATAAATCGCCCGCGAGTTATAAGCGGCGTTTTTTTTACTTATAAAGCCGGTCCGGTTAACGGTTATTAAACTTATACCGTTTATATTTAATATAAATAAATTTAACGGGAAAAGTTACGATATTAAGTTTAAACCCTTTAAATTATTATTAAAATTAAGTCTATTAAAAAGTTTGTTATTAAAGGGTTTAGTAAGTAAGGGTAGGATAATATAAGAATATAGCTTAAATCTAAATTATAGGGGGTAAGTATTATTAAGACTAACTCTTACCCTTCTTTTATTCTATAGAAGTGGGCGGTGCCCGATATATATAATAAGAATAACTATAGACTTTAGGTGGAATCTAGGTGGATTCTACCTTAAGTCCGATACCCACTTCTTTTAACCTAAGCCGCGGGGTAATCCGTAGGGTTTCCTATAGGAATAACCTTTATCCGTGATAATTATTCCCCCTTCCTACGCGTATAGTCCTTAACGCGCGTTAAACGAGAAGACGATAAAGAATAAAGAAAGAGTAAAAGTAAAAGAAAATAAAGGAAAAAAGAAACCCTTTAATAAATAAGGAAAAGATAAGAAAAACTTTATTTTTAAAAATAAAATAAAAAACCTTTTAGGGAATAAAAAACTTAATCGCTTTATCGCGTTAAATTTTAATAAGAATTTAAAGGAATCCCGTAATATTAATAAGTAGAAGTAATATATAAAGAATTATAAAGGAATACGCGTAAGTTAAAAAAAAGCGATTATAAAATAGTTAACGGATAAAATATACGTTAACTCTTCGAGAGAAAGACGGGAGAAAGAAAATAACGATCTCTTTATATCTTAATAACTTTTTAGTAAGAAAGACTTATAAAGAAGAGTAGACTTTATTAACGTATTTAATAACTCTCTTTATTAATAAGAGTATCGTAAAATTCTTTAAAAAACTTAGTTTATTTATTTTACTGATAAAGGCGAACGGGTTTAACGATAAACGTTAAGAAAACTAAATATAATATTAATATCGGTTTATAGTCCGTTTACGTACGTATTAACCTTATTTTCGTCGTTTATCACTCCTTCCTTATTTAACGAAAGTTCGTTTATCGTTTTAGTAATAACGAGCTTCGTTTATCCGTAAAAACTTATAAAAGAACGTATAATATTATTTATTTATAAAACGTTAAGAATCCGCCTAGGTTTTATTAAAAATTTTCTCTTTTCTCTTACTTTAACTTTATTTATTTTTTAAAAAGAACGATTAAAATTTCCTTATTTTTTTTCCTTCCGTAACTTCCGATTTTTTTTTTTTATTATTAATAAAGTCGTCTTAATATCGTTTATCCTTTTTCTTTTTTAACTTATTTAATTATAATAAGTTTCTTATAAGATTTTTAATAAAGTACGCGGTTAAGTAAAAGTAGGAAATATAAGAGAATCCGATATTAATATTTATTATTTAAAATATACCTCCTTTCGCCGACGCGCCCTTCCCGTAAAGGAAGAAAAGTAAAAATAAAAATAAAAATAAGAATAAAAAGAAAAAGAAAAGTAAGAAGTCGGGTTAAAATTTTAATTAAATTCTAATTACCGCTCCGGCGGCCCTACCGCCTCCGCCCCCTACGCCCGCGCCCCGGCCCCCGCGCCCCTAGCCCGTTTTTACCGGTATCCCGACGGTGTCCGCTTATAAACGGAAATACGCGCCGTTAACGGGCGGCGGTAACGATAACGGTTAAAACGTTAATTAAGCGGTTAATAGTAACCGTAGTTATAAACGCCGTAAGACGGCGGCCGCCTTAAGCGGTTAAAGGAATACCGTTAAAAACTTAACGGTTTCCGTATTACCCCCGCCTACCCCGTAAGCCCCCGTCGTCGCCGCGTAAGGCGACGACGACGAAGACGATTACGACGACGGTAATAGTAATAATAATAATAATAATAATAATAATAATAACCGCCGCCGCCGCCGTAATAATAATAATAATACCGTCGCGGACGGCGACGATAACGACGACGACGAGGCGGACGTAGATCCCTCCGTCCGCTCTTTCCTTTAGCGTCGTACCCGGGTAACCGCGCCGGATTTTTATAAAAATCCGGTAACGGTACTGGACGCGGTAAATAAGGACGAGGACGCGGCCGAGGGGGCCGCGGACGACGAGGAGGGTAACGTCGGTAACGATATACTACCGGCGTTACTCGCGTTAATAACGCTCTCCGAGTAAAAGCGTTAATCGAACTTCCCGTACGCGGGATATTTTTCGGCGGGTTTTTATAAGTCTTTTACGGAACCCTTAACGTTTCTTTACGAACCGGTCTTAAAGCTTATTAATATAAAATATACTAATAAGATTTACGGGTCCGGCCTTTATTAACCCGTAAGTTTATTTTTTTTTTTATTACTTTTTTTATTAATTTCTTTTTATTAATTAACGTAGTTAAATTTTACTTAAATTTATAAGTTAATAGTCGGAAACTACGCCCTTTTATTACGCGGCGTTACCGCGGTAAAGAAGTTATATTCGGAGCCGTTAACGGCGTACTCTAAACGTTAAGCCTTTACCCGGTATATCGTATTTAAACTAGCGTAACTTATCGTTTATATTATATACGAGTATAATAAAGTATTCGGCCTTTCGGAGCCGATATAAAACTTACCGGTAAGTCCTCTTAACCTTATAATATATTAAAAAATTATAAGATTAATATAAACTTAAACTCGGCGCGCTTATTAAGCGTTAGTCCTAACCGCCCGGAGGGCGTTACGCGTCGGCGGTACGCCTTTAAAGGCCTTTATATTACCGCGGTTAAAGCCCGGCGATTTATTTTATACCCGTTTCCGGGCGGGTATAAAGCGGGCGGCGGCCGGGCTCCGGAAGAAGCTTACCGGGTACGTAAATAAAGAGGAATAACGTAAAGTATTAATTACGTTTAGTTTAACTTAGGTTTAAAGGTTTTTTTTATTCTTTAACCCGGGAGGGTACGTAGTTTTTAAGTTTTTTATTTATAATTTTAATTTTTTATTTTTTATTTTTTTTTTTTTTTATTATTTTTTCCGTTTACGGCCGCGCGGCGTACGGGAGGCGTTTAATATTTTAAACGTCTCTTTTTAACCCCCTTCGGGGAGGAAATTTTATTTTATTTTTATTTTAACGCTTTTCGGTCTACCTCTTTTCCCGTAAGATTTATTATATACTTACTTTTTCGATTTTTCCTATATAATTTTAATTACCTTCGGAGTATTTATATCCTCTTTAGGTACCTACTAATTATACTCGTAAGGTTAATCCTTTTATTTAATTAAGAAGTAAGTTTCGCCTTCGTACTTCTTTTCTCGTAAGACCGCCTTAACCTTTTATATATTCGGATCGTTTTTTAAAGTTAATATCGGTATATTTAAGTTAAATCCCTTTAGTTTCTTCTAAGGTTTTAATAAGGACACCGAGAATACGTTATATAACCGGTGGTATATATCTAGTAACGTTAACTTATATACTTAATTTCCTATAACTTTTAAAACTTTAAAGGGACCGACGAATTTAAATATTAATTTTTTCTAAGGTACTTTTAAACGAATATTTTTTATCGATAATAAGATTAAATCCCCTTTAACGAACTTTATCGGTTAATATTTTTTATTATAGTACTTCTTTTACGATTTTTAGGTTTTTTCTATACGTTATTTAATAAGTTCCTTAACCGTTACGAGCTTTATTTCTTTTAACGTTACGGCTAGCACCCCCCTTTTTATAAATACGTCCTCGGGGCTTATATAGAAATCCGGTCGGAAATTAAATAATATCTCGTTAAGTAATATACCGGTGGTTTCGTTAATTACGTTATTATACGTAAACTCCGTAATTTAAAGTAATATTAATTAGTTATTTTAAAGTTCGTTAATAAAAGCGCGAAAGTATTATTCTAGGGTCTAGTTTAATCTCTTTATTTATTTATCCGTTTAAGGGTGGAAAACCGTCGAGAGTTTAAAGCGAATCGAGAGGTTACGGTAGACTTTAACTTAGTATTTACTAGTAAAAATCGGGCCGCGATCCGAGACGATTCCTTTTAGTAGATTAAACCTTAGTTAAACTTTATTATATAAAAGCGATATTAATTCGGACGTAGTAATCGTTATCGATATTAAGATAAAGATAACTATTTTAGTTAATTTATCGACTACTACGAGAATAACGTCGAGCTCTTAAATCCCGTCGAAAACCGGTAAAAGTCCGGTAATAAAATCTATAGTAATTTCTTATTAAAGTAACTCGGGAATTAATAAAGGTTTTAATTATCCGAATAGTCGATACCTTTTTAATTTAATTATTTAATATACCTTATAACGATCTATATATTTATAAATATCCGTAGTTATTCCTTTTTAATAAAACTTTTTTTAAATTAAATTTAACGTCCGTTTCCGTTTATAATAGCCCGCGAAAGGGTTATCGTAATACCGTCCGAAAACCTTTTATTTTATCGTATCGTTAGTAAGAACGACGGTTCGTCCTCGTTAAAATAAGAGATCTTTTTCTATTACTTAGTTCCTTTTAAAAGCGGGATCGTTATTACGGATTATTTCGATAATCCGCCGGTATTCTAGGTCGTTTTTTTAACTTTTAACTATTACCGTTATTAACGGCCGTAACTCTTTAAAATTTATAAATAGTATACCTATAAATACTACTTTTATTATTATAGTTAAAATTAACCGTTTTATAATTATAGATCTTAAGTCTTTAAATATTATTATACTTATATTTACTACTTATCCTTTAATATTAAACGGCTCGTCCTTTAAGGGAATTCTTAGAGTAATCTCGACCTCGTATAGGTCGTTACTTTAACCCCCTTCGGTGGTTATAATTACTTAAGTTATTAATTAGGGTAAACCGTCGTTTACCGGCTTCCCGTCGAAATCTTACCGAAATCCTAAATTAATTAACTTTCTTTATAACTTAAAAAGGTACTTTATCGGGTTTTAATCCCCTTTATAATCTAGTCGACGTGATAACCTATTAATTAAGTTTTTCGAACTAGGACGATATAAAATCTCGAACTCGAACGGTATAAAGTATATATATTAACGTATTTAACGGTTATTTAACTTCGTTTACGTTATAAAAGTTCTTAAATTAATATAATTCGATAAAACTTTTACCTTTAAAGTAACTCCCTTTAAATATTACCTTTATTCCTTAAAGGAGTATATAATCGTTATTAACTCCTAATCGGGTATTTTATAACGTAACTTAACGCTTTTAAACTTTCGAAACTAGAAAATTATAAAATACTACCGGTTATCTTTAAATAATTACGATAAAATTCTTATTATTATAAAAACGGACGCGTCCGTTTTAATTTTAATAGGTTTCGTTAAGTCGTAATAACGTAAGAGCGGCGCGTAAAGAAAAGAGTCGCGTAGCTCTCGAAAAGCTTACTTTTCTAACGGGCTTATAAAGGTATTACTAGGTTTCTTATTATTTTTTAATCCGACTAGCTAGTCCGTTAATAACCGCGCTTTTTAAGCGTTATAGTAGATAAACCGTCGGTAAAAGTTATAAAAACCGAGAAATATTTATATATTATAAAAGATAATAGGTATCTCTTATTCCGAAATAGTTTTAACCCGTTTAGGATTTATAAAGATTCTTTCGGAAGTTAAGATAAATTTTAAAAATTCGATTTCCTTACGGTAAAACTAGTACTTTCCCTCGTTTACGAATAACTTTACCTTCCTTAAACGGTTAAAAACTTATCGTAAATAATTTATATATTTATCTTTTAACTTAAAGAAAATAAATACGTCGTCGAGGTACGTAATATAAAAAACGTTAAGGAGTCCGTAAAGAGTTTAGTAGATATAACTTTAAAAAGTAATTAAAACGTTAATTAACCTAAACGGTAAGACTAGGTACTCGTAATAGTTATAACGAGTACGAAACGTTATCTTTTATTTATCTCCTTTTTAAATACGAATACGGTAGTAAGTATTTTTAATATCGATTTTTAAGAAGACTTTAAATTTTTAAATCTTATTTAAAATCTTAAAGATTAAAGGTAAAGGATACCGATTTTTTACCGTAATTTTATTAAGACCCCGGTAATTTATATAAAGTCGAAGAGAGTTATCCTTTTTAAAAATAAATAAGATAAAAGTTTTAATTAAACTTCTAGACTCTCGAATTTAACCCTTTTCCCTTACTTTTAAGAGATATTCTCGAAAAGCTTTAAGCTTACGCGGCGAAAGCGGATAAATAATACTATACGGAGGTTAAGTACTTAAAATAAACTTAATTATATAATCTATTCCTCGATATAAAAGGGAGAGACGCCGCGCTTTTAAACGAGAAAACGTTTTTAAAATCTTAAAGTCCGATAAGAATCTTATCGGAATCTATCGAGGCGTTAAACCTATCCGTTTCGTAGTTTAACTTATCGTTTTCGTCCGGTAAAGTTAAATATTTAACTATTATTAACGTAAAGAGTATAACCGTATTAAACGTATATTTAACGAACCTTCGCGGAGTATTAATCCGAATTTTAATAGTATCTAGCCCGTACGTTTATTTTTTTATACCCGTATAAAGCGAAATATTATAATCGATTAACGTAGGTATTCCTAATAGAATCGGGTAATCTTCCGGTACGCGGTTTATTCCGACGTAAATCCGGGAAAATCTTCGGATAGCCCCGTAACTATTAGTAAAGATTAACGAAACTTAAAACACTCTACGTCCTCTAACTTATTAATTATTAATAACCCGGAGTCCCGGGATAGTCCTACGGACTTTTTAAAGGTTTTACTTCCGAGTAAAGGTAATAAAAATAACGTCGATTTTACCGTTACTATTTAAATTTATAAGTACTCTTTAATAATTAAAAGTATTAAGATAACCGTAAATAAAGAATAATCGTCTTATAGGAATTATAAACGGGTTTAGGTTAAGATTACTTAACCCGCTTTAACTTTTCCCTTTTTTTTAACGTTTATCTCTTTTTACGTTTTAATCGATTAAATAACCGTTAATTTTCCGGCCGCTTTCTTTAAATAAATACTTAAATAATAATTTTTTTTTTAATAATAAAAGTAAATTACCGTTCGAAGGTTTAAAGGTCGTTTTAATATTTCCGTAAATAGTCTTTTAAAACCCGAGGATTACTACTTCGAGCTTTAAAGGTTTTTAAAAGGACGGGATTACGTCCTTCGCCGTTTAAATAACCGTTCTTCGCTTTAATTATTAAGGAAACTCTTTTTTTTTAATAGGCGGTCTCTTTATACTTTACGTATAAAGGTATTTACTTTCTAGATTTCCTCCGTACGTTATAAAACCTTAGTCCGGGGGGAATTTAAAGTAAATCCGCTTATAATTAAGTTATACTACGTTTCTTTAGTTAACCCGAAGAAGAAACGAGTATAAGTAAACCGCGGTAAGAGCGGGTTAATTTTCTTTTCGAGGGAGCGTAATATAGTATTATACTTTATCGGGGATTACCTTAAATTTTATTTAACTTTAAAATACCGAGATATAATAGTAAGATAAATATTTTCCGATTTTAAGGTTAAAGTAATTAGTTAAATTTCGAACGTTACCTACGATTTAACTATTATTACTTATTCGTTTAATTTTAACGCTTTTACGTATTATTCCTATTACGTTAAATACGGAGCTTTTATTAAGTTTAATATTATTAAAATTCGTTACTTTTCTAGGCCGAATTTCCGTAAAGCGGTTTTAAATAAACGAATTAACGCCGCTTTTTAATCGTCCCGTTATTAAAATATATAATCTTTATAATATTTTTCGGGCGACGGTAGGGTAACGTCTTTCCTTTTATCGCGCCGCGATTCTCTTTTTTCGTTCGAAGAGGACTCGTCGTTAAAGTTTTCGTTAAGATTATCGTTAGAGTCGTCTTTTTTTAATAGTATAACCGTTCTTCGGGGCGCTCTCGTTACTTAGGGCTCGTTTATTATATTAAACTCGGGGGTTTCTTATTAGATTCCGAGTTTAATCTCGAGCTCCCTTACTTAACGTCGAACTACTTTTAACTAGGTTAGCTATTATACCCGTACGTTTTCCCTTTCGAGTTAGGTTTCGACGGAAGATATCGGAAGCGGTACGTTATTTATTATAGATATAAATACGTTACCCCCTTCCGTAACGGTTACTATAACGTTAAACGGTTAAAACGGTCTAACCTTTACGGATTTTACCGGGAATAAAGTACTTTTAACGGGGGTTCGTTTTCCTCTCGAATTTCCCTTCGATTAAGAAGTTATACTTTTAAAATTCCTTACGGTTATTTAGTTAGTAAAAGAGGTAAAATTATTAAAGGGTTTAATAAGTAAGAGTAAGATAATATAGGAATATAACCTAAATTTAAATTATAAGGGGTAAGTGTTATTAAGACTAACTCTTACCCTTCTCTTATTTTATAAAAGTGGGCGGTGCCCGATATATATAATAAGAATAACTATAGACTTTAGGTGGAATCTAGGTGGATTCTACCTTAAGTCCGATACCCACTTCTTTTAACTTAAGCCGCGGGGTGATCCGTAAGGTTTCTTATAGGAATAACCTTTATCCGTAATATTCGCGAAGACTACCCGTAATAAAGTTATAATATTTACGGTACTCGTTTATATAATACCACTTTAAGGACTAAAAACCGATAAAGAAAAAGATATTTTTCTTAACGATAAACCGTTAATAAGTCGTTAAGGAGTCGAGCTTCCTTTAAAGTTAAAAAATTTTTAAGATATATTTAATACGTTTAAAACGGTTATATTTTTAACGCGAAAAGAAACCGATTATATTATAGACTTAATAAAAGAAGGTTAACCGCCGTATAAATTTATTTATTTACTTTTAAAGTTATTAATATTATAATAGTAAATTAATATTACTACT
>AZHD01000005.1:446542-668783 GCA_001636815.1 Niveomyces insectorum RCEF 264 | reverse complement strand
ATAAAAAAAAATAAAAATAAAAATAAAAAAAAAATCTATTTTTTTTCTTTTTTCTTTTCTATTATAGGAGGGATAAAGTTTTCCGGCACTAAGCTTTTAGGCGCTAAAAATTACGCTATTTAGGTAGTTAGAGCCTATACGTACCTTTATAAAAAAGAAATAAGTAAGGCTATAGTATACGATTATAGCCCTACCCTTTTCTCTTTAACGCTTTTAACCACTTTAACGCCCTATCTTTTAGGGGCCCTTTTAGGGTTTTTAGCACCTTTAGACCCTTCTTCTTTAGGGCCTACACCGCCTACACCGCCTACACCGCCTATACCGCCTATAACCGCTAGACGACGGGGACGGCCCCCTAGTGGCCCATAGCCCTCACAGCCTACTTAGGCCTCTTCTTCTACCCATTCAGAGCCCCCTACTTCTATAATAGAGGCTGATTTATCCCCTAAGGCTTTAATAACCTTTAAACCGGTACTTATAATAGGTGCTCTTTCTAACTCTCTAATTTAAATAGAGGGCCCTCCTAATTCTAATTTAAGTATTAGAAGGGAGAAAAATAAGAAGGCTTTAATAAGCCTTAAGGGGATTATTTTAGACGGTCCTTTAATTTAAATCCAGTACGAAATTAGTACTTTTCGTACCTAGAAAAAATTAAAAGACCTTTATTTAAAAGAAGGATTTAATTCTAATTTTATCCTTATTAAAAAATTTATTAATTTAACCCCTAAAGGGTCTTCTCTTTCTAAATTTATTAATAAGACTAAGTCTTATTTAGATAAATTAACCTTACGGAAGTTAAGCCTTCCGGAACCGGTCTATATAGCTTTAACGTTATATAAGTTAAATTCTTTATTCGAATCTTTTATTTCTTATATAAGTTAGTCTCTTTTAGAAAATAAAAAGTCTTATAACTTATCTAAAGTTTTTAAGGCTATTCTGGAAGAAGAAAGAAGGTTAAGCCTAAAAAGAGAAAAAAGAGAAGAGAAGGTTTTTACTACGGTTACTAAAAAACTATAAAAAAAACCAGCCTTTAATAAGGCGGATAAAAAAGGCCGGTACTGTTCCCACTGTAAAAAACCAGGGTATAATCCAGACGCTTATTTTTAGTTATTTCTAGAGAAAAAAGCGTCTTATTTCGACCGTTTTCCACCTAAAAAGAAGAAAAATAGCCCTACTAGAGCCGAAAAAAGGGAAGAAAAAGTCCTAATAGCTATAAAAGCTAGTAAGGAAAAAGAGGCTTCTTCTACTTCGTCTTCTTCTAAAGGGTCACCTTTTATAGCCCCTTCTACCTCACCTAATTTACTAGCTTTCTTTTTAGCCGGTAAATCTTCTTTTCTAGATAATATAGATATTTAGGAGGTTAGTTTTAATTCTACCCCTTTAAATAACTATATTTTAACCGCCGTAGCTAATAAAAATATAGGCTTAAAGCGTGTATCTAAAAAGTATAAAAAATATATTAAAAAGGTTAAAATATTAGAAAACTTAGATAAAAAAGTTAAAAATAATAAAAAAGAGGACTAGTATTTAACTAGTTTTAAAACTTAGCTACTTTCTAAAGACTCTATTAAGTTAAAAAAGGGTTATTTAACTTTAAAAAGTGAAAACTCTATTAAATTTATTATAGATATAGTTACTATATACCACGTTATAACTAATAAGAATTTATTTCTTAACTTTCTTAACGAAAAAACTTATATTAACTAGGGAAAAGCTACTAAAAAGCTTATTACCGGTAAAGGAGACGTCTTATTACGTTTTTAGGATACTAATTTAATACGTCTTATTAAAGACTATGTTTATATACCCGAACTCGGTATTAATATTATAAGTATACCGAAGTTAGTTAATACGGATACTTTATTTAATAAGTATAACGTTTTTCTTTTTAACTATTATAATAATACTTTATTAACTAAAGGGGGTAAAATCTAGGACCTTTATTAGGTGCCTATTACGGCTCTAACTAAAAAAGAGTCTTTATTTTTATTAAACCGTACTTATATTAATTAAGAGAAGTGTAATAGGGTTTGGTGGAGTAGGTAGTCGATAGCGTAGCGAATACGTCACATTAATGGCACGTATGTAAGGGCGAAGGTAGGTCTATATTCATGATAAGACTAAGTCTTATCCCCTTCCTAATTCGTACGAAAAGAAGGGGCAACTAAATAAAGGATATCCCATATACGGTACACTAGGCCCGGCATGACTTTGTTGCGGGCCCTGAGCCCTGGCCTCGGGTGCGTCCCGTCACCTAGCCCGTCACGCCGCCCGTCACATAGGCTGTTACGTAGAACGGGGCTCGCGGTACGCCTACGGCTCGCCGTCGACTTTCCGTCGACTATGGGTGTACGTACCGAGGGTTATGACAATCATCCTCCCCCCTTAACGAACTGGTCCCTCAGTTCGTATTTATCCTACTAGTCTCCCTATTTATAGGGAGTATTAAGAGAACGTCTTAGTACTTCTTTGTTTAACGGTAGAAGTATGGCGGCCGGCGACGAAGCGCCGGCGGTCCGTCTTAGACTCTCTAGTTATATTTACGGAGTACGGGCTTCTCGTTTCTCTAAACGATTTGTATTTAGCCGGTTACTTTATACCTCCTTTATCTCTTCTAGTGTCTACCTTTATTGCGGCTCGCCCGTAATACGTAGGCGCTTTGTACTCGTACTAAACAAGTATCTTTTAGAAGCCGGTCGCTCCTTCCTTCGTTTATTTATTTATTTGTTTACTTTCTACGAGTAGTCGTCGGCTCTATATATAAATACGGTCGTCCCCTTTACTTTAGGGAGAATTTTTCCTTTCTTATCTTTGTAAGTTTTCCTAAGTCTATATTCTAAGAGTAAAAGTTCGTTATTTAATCTTCAATTTAGATTTTCGTTCTTTTACTACGATAGGTAAGCCTTCGAAAGAGGCTCGGCGTAAGCGCCGTAAGGAGAATCGCTAACGAAGTGCTAGCGACTCGGTACCGGTCCCGGGGCCGCGGCCTACTTTGGCTACTACGAACACGCCGTCCGCGCCTATAGCGATCACTTCCGGAACGCCTATTATACCTTCTACTTAGCGATACGCCGCTAATGAATTTACTGGGGCGGTTAGCCTAACGGTAGCTCGTCGTCGATACGCTAGCGGCTCTACGCCGACTCCGGGTCCGCTACCTTCTTTGTCTACTACGGCCATACCTTCTATATCTATAACGACGATACCCGCGGTATTAGTTACGCCTTCTCTTCGGCGATACGTCTCTATTACTCCTATAGAGCCCTTTAGCCCGACGGCGGCCCGCCTTCGGGCCATTGCCGGTACGCCCCCTACTCGGACGCCTCCCTCTATAGAGTCGCGATCTTCTATACGCCCGGATATATCTATTCGAGATAAAATTACGGTACTACTCGCCGTACGTCCTACTATCAAAGCTACGGCCAGTACGCCTAATCCCGCGTCTACTCCTATTCGTCTTCGCGCTACGGCAAGTCCCTCTAAGCGCGTCTATCCCGCCGAGTAGACGGCGCCCCCTAAGCGGGTAACGGGTAGTACTTGACCCGTCCGTTCTTCTACCGCGGCTCTCGCCGCGCGAATTTAAATTGAGCCAGCCACTCGGCCCGCCGTCGACGCTCTAAAGGGCGACAATAGAGACGATATAGTCAACGAAGATATCTACCGCGCTAGTGACATCAACGCCAACGACGGCGGTGGCAACGACGATAGCGGTAAGGATACCGACGGTAACGAAAATAACGATATCGAAGGTAGAGAGGACAATAATGACTAGAGTAACAACGACCAAGATAATAACGCTAGTAACGATAACGACGAAGGCTCGGTTACTTCGCGCGACCCTAAACTAGATATTATAATTAATCCGTAAATCTACGCCTACGAGATCTATATATCTCGTACTATGGGCCGCTATCGGAGCGCTAACGCCTACTAGGCGTTACGCTATAAACTTAGTTTAACGTCTCGTTATATTATTTATATAGCGTCCAAACGGCCGTACGAGCCTTAACCGGCTCTTATAGCCGGAAATATCTAGGCGGTGTTATATTCGGTAGCGCGGTACGTTAAGTTCGAATAGTCCTTCGAACGCGAAGATAGAGCGCCGCTAACTTTCCTCCTTCTTAGAGGGGAGTTGGCTAATACTATACTTAAAATTTAGCGCCGCTATAAAGTATTATATAGCCTTCGGGGTAGCCTTGGCGGCACCGTCGCCTACGCGCGTTACGACGCGTTGATTTAAGAAGCTAGGGCCGGTCGCGAGCGCCGCCTACTCGCTTCGGGCCGGGACACCGTCGACCCGGCGGCGCGGCTTTTACGCCTCGAGCCGGGTAACCGGCTTTACGATATCTAGACGGAGCGCGTAGCTACCTTCGTTACGGATATACGCTCTATATCTACCGCCGAAGGTCTTTCGATCTAGCGGGTCGAACGCCGCGTCGCCCATTTAACTTCGATGTTAGAGTAGTTCCTTTTATTCTATCCTTTATTTTTCTTCTTTGTTTTCTTTATTTATACGACTCTTTATCGCGAAGATATAAGTACTCTTTCGGTATACGCTCTCTTTATTTTCTATTTTGATTTTTATTTACGCGACTCGCCGTCGCGGAGAGGTGGTTACTTTATCGGTACGCGCTAGATAGTTTTATTTAAATTTAACTATTTCTTTTCTTTAGCTTTTGACTTTATACGCTTTTAGTAGTTCCGTATCGCCTCTTGGGCGTTTACTATATCTTCTTCGGATATCTATTGATTGTACTCTACGGGCTATCCTACCCATTTGATTAAATAGTAGACTTCTCCTCTACGAGTCGCCTTATCTTTTACTACTTCGACCTCCTATTCATCGGAGTCGTTATCCAAGTCCGGTATACGTATCGCCGTCGCTTCGTTAGCGTCTCTTACTCGCTACGGCTCCAGTAGCGTAACCGGGAAAATATTGTATAGTCTTTGGTATTGCTACGGTAGTACTAATCGGTACGCTTACTTTCCTATTTTCTCTAGTACCCTAAACGGGCTAATGAATTTTGGTGCCAACTTCTTTTAAGGGACCTTGAGGCGTATATTCTATATAGATAGTACTACCAAATCCCCAACTTTGAATTCTATAGACTTATATTTTTTATTGTAGTACTTCGCTTATAACTTTTACGCGGTACGTAGGTAATCCGCTACCTTCTTACGTAGTTCTTATAGCTTTTAAATTCTATCACCGACTACCGGTACCTCCCCTTCGTATACGTCGGCTTCGACGTCATTAATAGTACGGAGATCGTATCCTATTAAAAGACGAAAAGGGGTTTCTTTTATAGAGGTATTTTATACATTATTATATACGAACTCCGCCTATAGTAACAGCGACGCCTAGTTAGTTTACTCGGTGTTGACGAAGGCGCGTAAGTAGTATTCCAACACTTAATTTATACGCTCGGTCTAGCCATCGGTTTGTAGATAGTATACGGTAGAGAGCCGCCGGCGTATTACCAAGATAACGTAAAATTCTCGCTAAAATACGTAGGTAAAAACGCTCCCTCTATCGGTGACGATACCGTCTAATATTCTATAGCGTATTCCGACTTTTCGCTCAAATACGGCGGCCAATTCCTCCGCCGTAATCTACGAAGATACTAGAATAAAGCGTATTACCTTCGTATACCTATCGACTACTACTAGGATCGTATTAACGAGCTATCCTTAATACTATACGGCGAGTAGTCCAACAATAAAATCCATAGATATCTCTTACTACGGACGCTTCGGAGGTAGTAGTAGTTACAACTGGCCGTACGGCTTATACCTTCGTAAAGACACTTTTTGGTATACTGGGTACGAAGCCATATATATATTAATATCCTTTTATATCGTTGGCTAGTAGAATTTTCTCTTAATAATTTTACTAGTTTTTACCCTACCAAAGTGTCCCGCCTACGGATCGTCGTAGTACCGACGGATAATCTTAGTTCTAAGCGTAGTATCTTCTAAAACGTAGACGTAGTATCGGTATCGTAATAATCCCTTCGTCGTAGTACGCTAGCGGGAGTTCCGCGTATCGTCGGCGTCTTTCTTTTTAATATAGAATGGGTCACTTACTTATAGTACTAATAGCGCTCTTTAGAGCGGTTCTTTGATTTCTACCGACGTTATATCCTTTCGTACGGTTACCGACTATACTAGGGTACGATAGAAAAATTGTTCTAGAATGGGCGACTACTTTATAAGTCGGCCCTCTTCCTTACCGCGGGTACGTCGCCGGCGCTTCTTTAGCGGTACTCGTACCTTGATGGCTTAAATCCAAATAGGCTTAGCGTTTTTTGGCCCTAGGCTCTCCGTAGCCTACCCTTTCCCTATATATAGGGTTGGGATTAATACTTCTTAAATAGAGACTAGCCGTTGCCTTAGATCGGGTAACAAGCTCTGATCGATACGCTCCTTCTACGACGTCCAATAGTCGGGGCGGCGCGACGGAGCGTCTACCGGGTTACGCTTGCCCGCCTAGTGTTTAATTTTAAAGTCAAATAGTATTAAGAACATTACCCAACGCGCTTAGCGACCGTTGAGTTTTTGCTAGCTTATAAAGGACCGTAAATTAGTATGGTCCGATAAGACTTCGACTCGCTATCGGCTCCCTTCTAAGTACTGGCGCCAATGCTTAAAGCTTTCTATTATAGCCATCATCTCCTAGTCTAGAGTACTATAGTTTAGCTCTAGCCCCTTCTACTTCCTTAACTAAAAGGCGATAGGGTAGTACCGCCCTTCGTCGTCTAGCTATAATAGTATACCCGCTCCTACCTCCTTAGATATATCGGTCTCGAGCCGAAGTAGGCGAGCGGGATCGAAGTACCTTAGTAGTGGCGCCTCCTAAAATTTTTACTTTAATACCTCGAAGGCTTACCGCTAGCGAGGCGATAGCGTAACTTTGCCTAGCTTCTTACTATTCTTTATCCCTTTTATCATTTCGTTAAGGGGCGCTACCAGCGCTAAATACTTCTCGATAAATCTATAGTAAAAATTGTAGAAGCCGAGGAATACTTAGACTTCTCTATATGACTTTGGTTCGGGCCACTTCGTTATAGTAGCGACTCTACTTTTATCTATTTTAACGCCTTCCGTAAATAGTATAAAGCTAAGGAATTCTACTTCCTTTTCGTAGAAGCTATACTTGCCTAGGTTGGTATATAGTTAGGCCCGACGTAGACGTAATAGGACTTCGTAGAGATGCTACGTATATTTCTCCCTAGTCTTAGAAAATACCAATACGTCGTCGATGTAGGCGATATACGTAACGTCAACCAGTCCCCTAAGAGCGATATAGATATAATACTAGAATATGGCCGGGGCGTTAGTTAAGCCAAAGGGTAATACCAAATATTCAAAATGGCCGTACCGCGTACGAAACGCCGTTTTCTACTTATCGCCGCCCTTAATACGGATCCGATGGTAGGTATCCTTAATGTCCAGTTTAAAAAAGAATTATATACTATTAATCCGGTCTAGGATCTCCGAGATTAACGGTAAAGCGTACCGGTTCTTTACGGTAACTTTATTAAGTCTCCGGTAGTCTATATATAGACGGAGAGTTCCGTCCTTTTTTAGTATAAATAAAATTAGAGCCCCTATAGGGCTTTTAAACGACCTAATACGGCCGTTCGCTAAGTTTTCGTTAATATACCGCCGGAGTTCCGACAGTTCTCGCTCGGAGAGTAGATAGATAGACTCGTACGGCGGCTAGCCCTCTTTTATCAAATCGATAGTATAGTCGGTCTCCTTCCGCGCCGGAAGTATGGTCGCCTTAGACGTATCGAATATATCTTAAAAGTTTCGTAGCTCGAGAGGAAGCTCGGCTTCCTAACGACTCTCTAGCGCCTCGTTAGCGGAGAGGAGATTATCCTCTCTATTAGACTCTGGTCTCCGAGGCGGCATCGCGTAAGCGAGTACCGCAAATATTATAGCCTTATTACGGATGGTCTTCGCGAACTTCCTAGCGGATTCAATTTATAACTTTTAATCGCTATAAGTAAAGCGCTACTAAGTTCGTACGGGTATATCAATGTTTAGGGCGTTGAGCCCGGTCACTACCAATAAGACTAGGCTAACACCTGGTGCCTCTAGCCTATCGACCGCGACATATTAGCGAGTCGCCTTTTTTGACCGACCGCGAAAATCTATTAATGTAAACGAGACTTTCTATACGTCGTATAATTTTATCGTTTATAGATTGGCTAATCCGAATATTAATCCGGGGTGTTTAGCTTTATAAAGCTATATACGTCTAGCGAATTGGACGCTAACGATATCTATTTCTACTCCCGTATCGAAATCAATCGTCGACTCGACGTCGGCTTGCCCGTAGTATACTACCGTAATATAACGCCGCGTCCCGATTTCAACGTATAGCTCTTCGCCGTTAGGACTAGGGCGAAGGCCATCTAGTTTTTTGACGATAGGGTTAACTCTTTAGCCTCTATCGACGTACTTTATACTTTAGGATTATTTCGGTAATCGTTCGAGTAATACCCCTTCCTATAACACTTATAGTACGTTACTTCTAATAATAGTCGGCCCGTAGGCTTCGCGCTATCGGCTCGCCGGGGCGGCCGGTGGCCGCCTTCTAGCTTTCGCCAATAGCTTTTCTAATGGCGGCGCTTAGACTTACGCGGGAAAGAAGCCTTGGAGTCCTTGGTGCCTCTACCTTCGTCGGGCCGCGATTAGAGAAATCTCTTTGATTGGGTTCTCTCTTCGGACTAAAGATAGAAGTTCTCGGCCTTAGTAGCCACCTTTCGAAGCGACGTCGACTTAGTGTCGATTAACGCGTTAAGTAATTTTTGGATTAACTCTATAAGCCTTAAGAAAAAGGTCTTCTTTCGGAAACTCTCTATTAACGGATCTATCTATACCTCTAGCGACCTAAAGTAGCTAAGGAAGTTAGACGGAGCTTGGCCGTACCGCTAACGGGCTCTCTTATATACTTTATAGGCTTATAGACTTAGATCGCCCGCCGTAGGCCCTAAAGTGTCCGTCTACTTTTTAAACTCTACCTAGAAGGCCTCGGCCTAATTACGCTCCTTTTACGTCTCAAATAATATAATATACTATTGCTAGCGTCTCTATAACCCTTATTCTATATTTATATATACAATAGTAACCTTACGCCTCTTCGAAGTATACGTTTACGGTACGACGTCGAATAATACTTTTAATTCTTTAATCTAGAATTCTTTATTTTAAAAAGTAAACTTTAACATTAACTTAGAGGGCTTAAACTTAATGTCGTAGCTCTTCCCGCTAGATTCGTCTATATCGGAAGTGGACGGCGCGGGCGTAAT
Organism: Niveomyces insectorum RCEF 264; assembly: GCA_001636815.1. Classification (NCBI taxonomy): domain Eukaryota; kingdom Fungi; phylum Ascomycota; class Sordariomycetes; order Hypocreales; family Cordycipitaceae; genus Niveomyces; species Niveomyces insectorum. The sequence continues at coordinate 659,463 of AZHD01000005.1, read as the reverse complement.
AGCCGCTAACCGAATTACTTCCCCGTCTAGAGAGAGTACCGCTTACGTTTCGCGGACGATTAGACGGCGTAGCCGATTTTTACGACGAACGGCTACAAGCTAGACCGCGAGCCTTTGTTCTTCTTTATCTTTGAGAACCGGAGTAGCCGTCGGCTCGTCTTCATCCTCCGTCGACTCTAGGACGTAACGTTTATCTTCGGCCGCCGCTTCCGTTACTTCGTCTACTTCGTCCTCCGTATTTTCCGGTGGATTCTGGGACGCGACCGTAATAGTGCCCGCCGTTTGGTCGAAGGCTTCTTCCGTCGCTGGCACTTCTGTTGCCGCCCGCGATGTAGCGCGCGTAACGCGCTCTTGGGTCGTAGAACTCTCGCCAGCCATTTCGACTAGGTACTCCGTGGATAGAAGACTTAGAATTGTAATAGGGTTTGGTGGAGTAGGTAGTCGATGGCGTAGCGAATACGTTACATTAATGGTACGTATATAAGGGCGAAGGTAGGTTTATATTTATGATAAAACTAAGTCTTATCCCCTTTCTAATTCGTACGAAAAGAAGGGGTAACTAAATAAAGGATATCTTATATACGGTGTACTAGGCCCGGCATGACTTTGTTACGGGCTCTAAGCCCTGGCCTCGGGTACGTTCCGTCACCTAGCCCGTTACGCCGCCCGTTACATGGGCTGTTACGTAGAACGGGGCTCGCGGTACGCCTACGGCTCGCCGTCGACTTTCCGTCGACTATGGATGTACGTACCGAGGGTTATAACATTACGAATGGGTGTAGGGTTTACTACTCGGCCATTCGTAACAAGAAGTATAATTTAAGTACGCTATATAAGCGTATAGGGTATATTAATTACTACGCCTTAAAAAGGCTACCTTTTAATTTAGAAGGTTTAAATATAACGGATTTAAATAGTCCGTTAGAGGCTTATTCTAATATTAAAGCCTATGATACGTACTTAAGAGCTAAGTTATATAATAAGGTTAATAAAACCTCTATTAATAAAAATAAGGCTTATTCTTACTTAGAGAAAATCTTTTTAGATGTAGCTGGACCTTTTATACCTACTACCTTTAAAGGGTATAAGTATTTTATTACTTTTATAGATAAAAAGACTAGATTTATATATACTTATTTATTAAAGTATAAGGCCGAGGCTTTAATAACCTTTAAATCTTTTAAGGCTAAAGCTAAAAATAACCCTTATAAAACGTTTATAATAAACCTTTAAACCGATAACGGTAAAGAATATATTAATAAAGCCTTTAAAAGTTTTTTAAATAAAAACGGTATAATACATTTAACTACACCACCTTATATTAAAGAACCCTTAGGTTTAGGTGAACGTATTAATCGTACTTTAGTAGAAAAAGTACGTAGCTTATTCATAAGTAGTGAAGGTAAACTTCCAAAAGCTTTATAGGGGGAACTTTTATTAATAGCGGTTTATTTATATAACCGTACACCCTATTCAAGTCTAGGTTTTAAAACACCGTATAAATTATTAAATAATTTAAAACCGAATCTTAGTAATTTAAGAATTATAGGCTCTACGGTCTACGTTTTAAATAAAAGACCGAATAAAAATAAATTGTCACCTAAAGCCTTAAAAGGTTATCTTATAGGCTACCAAGAGGGTAGTAATAATTATAAAGCTTATATACCTAAATTAAAATAGGTAGTTATTTCGAGGGATATAACTATTTTAGAAGAAAAAGATTTAAAATCTACTTCTACTTTTATTAATAAAGAAGATAATAAGGAGGATATAACTCTACGTACCCTCGACGGCTCTACGTACCCTCGACGGTCTAGCGTACCCTCGATGGCTCTACGTACCCTCGGCGGCCTTAGCGTACCCTCGACGGTAATAATAATAAAAATTCTTTTAATAAAGAAAAATTAGTAATAAATATACCCTCTCTTCCACCTAATAATAATAATAGTTATAATAACTATATAGAAGAAGAAGAAGAAGATTTAGAAGAAAATAAACTTAATCTTATATTATTAACTAATATAGAAGATAAGCCGAGTAATTATAAAGAGGCTATAAATAGCCCGAATAAAGAAGAATAGCTTAAGGCTATGAAAGAAGAATATACTTCTTTAATTAAACAAGAAACCTAGGATTTAATAGACTTACCGCCTAATAAAAAAGCTTTAGGTAGCCGCTGGGTCTTTACTATTAAAAAAGACTTTAATAATAACCCTATACGTTATAAAGTACGTTAGGTAGTACAGGGCTTTCACCAGGTACTAGGTATTAATTACTTAGAGACTTTTTCTACTATTATACGCCCTAAAAGTTATAAAATAGTATTAATTATAGTTATTAATTAAGGCTGGGATTTAACCTAATACGATATTAAAAACGCTTTTCTATACCCTAAAATAGATAAAGAGCTCTACGTTATTTAACCTATAGGCTTTAAAAGTCCTAATAATTTTAATAAGGTGTATAAATTAAATAAAGCGTTATATAGGTTAAAATAAGCACCCCGTTTATAGTATAAATATCTTAAAGATATTTTACTTAGTATTAAATTCGAAGTCTTTCTTTATAATAGCGCGCTATTTATATATAAAGAGACTAAAACCATTCTTTTTATTTATATCGATAATATATTAGTTACTAGCCCTAATAATAAGGCTATTAATAAATTAATTAATTTACTAGTTAGTAAGCTAGATTTAAAGAGGCTCGGGCCCGTTAATAAATTTTTAGGTATATAATTTAACCGTATAAATAAATACGAGTTAGATATTAACCTAGATAATTATACTAGGGAGTTAATTAAACGTTTTAATAAAGAAAACGTAAGGTACTCTAATACGCCTTATATAATAGGGTATAAATTAAAGAAGGCTATTAAAGAGCCTAGCCAGGCCGAAATAAATTTATATTAGAGATAAATAGGTGGTTTATTATACCTAGCCTTAAAAATAAGGTCTGATATAACTTATAGGGTTATAAAGTGCTCTCGTTATATGTCTAAGCCCGATACTACGTATTTTAAAGCGTTAGATAAAATTTAGGGATATTTAAATAAAAACCCTAACTTCTATTATAAAATTAAAGCCGATAAGCTTAATTTAAATAATACTTTAATAGTTTATTTAGACTTAGATTACGCGTCTAATTTAGACGATAGAAAGTCTACTTCGGGTTTTATAACCCTTTATAAAAACTTAGTGATTAACTGGTTATTTAAAAAATAGGAAGTAGTAGCCTTATCCACTACCAAAGCTAAATATATAGCTTTAAAAGAGGCTGGTAAAGAAGCTATTTATTTAAATTATATACTTAAAGAATTAAATAATTTATTAGAGTTTAATACTCTATATAATTTAACCCCTACTATTTTAATAAATAACGAGAGTACTAAAATACTTTCGGAAAGGGATACCTTCCACTATAAATCTAAGTATATAGATATAGGATACCACTGGATAAGAGACCAGTTAGATAAAAAGCTATTAAATATAGCTCACGTTCCTAATAAATTACAGTTAGTAGACCCTCTCACTAAGCCGGTAGTAGCCGATAAGCTAAAATGGTTTATAGAAGTCACTAAGCTTAAAAACTAAAACACTATAAATTTTTAGGGTTAAAGGTCCTTAAAATAACGGTGAAGATCTACCAAGCTTATTTATAAGTTTAAAGGTACTTTAAAGTAAGAAGGCTAGGGAGTGATTTTAATAATTACGTGGTTATAAACTAAGGGTTTTTTAATTAAATTTTCCCTTACTACTATACTACCTATTTATTATTTTAAATATTTAGGAAAGGATTCTTAATCTTTTTTATCTATACGTATAAAATTATACGTTAGTTTTTTAATTAAGATCCGAAAAGCTTTATTAATTATAAGCTTTTATAAATAATCTAGTTATTTTTTCCCTTTATTATAAGAGGGTTTTTTATTATTTAAAACTAGATATAAAACTATTATTTATTTTAAAAATTTTTTTTTTCCTTATAAAAAGGTTTTTTAATTATAAAAGTCTAGTATTTTTCTCCTTTTTAAAAGATAATTTTTTCCTTAAAAATAAGGTTTTTACTTTATAAAAGGTTTTTTACTAAACTTAATTTAACTAAGTGTAAATTAACTTTATAGGGGTATATTAATATTATAGTAGTAAATTAATATTACTACTTATTAATATTATAGTAGTAAATTAATATTACTACTATTAATCCTTTTACTATTAATAAATAATTTATTAAGGATTTAATTATATAAAGCCTATTTATTTATTAAAGAGCTTTTAATAATAGCTTTCTAGTCAGGTGACGATAGCTAGCTATACGAAGATATGGTGTGATATACCATATAACCCCTCTTCTCTCCCCTCGTATATACGCTTACTTTTAATCTTCTTTTTATATAACACAACGAATTCACCATCAACCAACTTCATACTTTTCCATCAAGATCTCCATCTTTTTCTGTATCTATCGATATATTTTTCATCAGAATACGACTACTTTTCATCGACTTATTTCTATTTCTATCTTTATTTTATTATTCCGTATCGTACGCCGTATTCTTATATTTATCAACTTATTTCTATTTTTATCTTTATTTTTATTATTCCGTATCTTCCGCCGTATTTTTATAACTTTTTCAACCACTATATATATTAACGTTTTTTAACTCTTTTCCGTTTACTTCTCTTTTTTCTTATTTATATATAACGTCCTAGTCGACGTTAACTCTAGGAGCCTATACCCTAATTTTTTATTTGTTTTTTCGTACCGATTCGTATATATGTATAGTTAATTTTAACCCTTTTTATTTGTTTTTATGCTGTGGCCATGGGCTACGGGGCAGCGTTATGTGGGCTGGCACGTGACGTATGTCACGTGCCCGCCACACCGGGTATAGCCCACAGGGCTTTTGTCAGATTAGAGAGATAGACCAATACACATCACGTCTTCTCACAAGTTCTGAAGGCCCGCCCAGCCTTTACTGCACGTGCACGTCTGCGCACGTGTGGTTGTTGCCTCCTCTTTCAGGCAGCACTTGTATGCCCTGCCTGTTTTAACATCTCACGGCAGTTTTGTTTTCGTAGAAAAATAGCTTTATACGCATTAATAATAACACATTATACTTTTTCTATCTCCTCTCCTAGCGCCTGTTGTTCAATAGCTGTGGAAGACGTGATGTGTATTGGTCTATCTCTCTAATCTGATAAAAACCCTGTGGGCGTGGGCTATACCTGGTGTGAGCCAGCACGTGACATACGTCACGTGCCAGCCCACACAACAATAGCCAAGTGCCATAGTCTCCCATCTTATTCTTTGATGTCATAGTCGATATATTTCCCATGCAGGGGGAGACTGGACCGAAGATTCTGAATATCTTGGTTCATGCGAGCAACCTCGTCTTCGATAGCTCCGACGAGACGAGTCATCCCGTCTGATGCGTTACTGAAGTACCGGAACGTAACCTGTAAACTTGCTTTCTCTCTGTTGAATTGTTCGATCTTTTTACGTATCTCGTGAGGAGACAAATGAAGGCCGTCTCGGGCAGCCTGTGCAACCGCTCCTGAAGTCGACATCATAATACTCTCTTGCTCGTAATACTCCAACAAAATCCCGAGGCGACGTGTTTCCCGGGCGAACATGTTGTATTTTTCGCGATAGAGGCGTGCCTGAGCCTGGAGTTCTCGCATCACGGCCTGTGCATCTTCAAGCAGCTGTGACGGGCTCGGCGGACGGTTCTCATCTTGCTGGGTGCTGCTGCTGCCACGGCCGCTGCCTTCTCCCTTCCTGTTTCTCCGCCCGCCACCGCCTCCGCCGCTACCGCTACCCGTTGAGTGCTTTGCCGAGCCGTGTCTGCCGGTGGAGAACATAGTTATCTTAGTAGCAGGATGGTGTTATTTATGTTTAGAGGTTGTTTCAGACTTGGACTAGAAGAGTTAGCGTAAATACTAATGATAGGCTAACCAAGGATCAGCTCCACCGGGGCATTAGTTGTATGTCGTAACTCACTGGGGGGTTATCGTGTACATATATATATACTCCGTTGAGAAAGGGTGTGTTTGACGGTAGGAAACGACCCTGTCACGATAATCTATTTTTTTGGTTTTCGTGGGAAGCGAATTAGTGCGTTGCCGCAGACTCCCCCCTACCCACTTTCCTATTTGGGAACTTCTTTCCCTTTCACTGCCCCGCTTTTGGTGCCCCCCCAACCTGGAAGAAATTCTTTTTCGTTTTTTTTTCTTTTCCCACTCCTTCACTACATCAATAGCCTGCTGTTTTGGTAACCACCTTCAGAATGAGGGACTATATTGCCCAGGACCGAAGCAAGAAGGCGTGTGCTGAGTTCATTCAGGCCATCCAACCGGAAGAGATTCTGCAGTTGGCCTCATCCTACCACGACAACGAGCCGTGCAAGATCTTCCGTCCTCCAGCCCACGGCAGCTTCAATGTTTGCTTCTTCGTCGCCTTCGAAAAGGATCACTGGGTCGTCCGTCTTCCCATCCCATCCAGCGTATTCTGGGTGGACGAGAAACTGGAGGCAGAGGTTGCGACTATGAAGTACGCGTTGTCTCTTTCGCTTTGCTCCTTTTCTGTTTCGGGTCGTATTTTTTTCTAACCTTTTTTTTCCGTCTTCTTCCCAACAGGTACGTGACCGCCAACACCACGATTCCGGTTCCGAAAGTGCATGCCTTCGCCTATGCGCGTGACAGCCCTATCCAGAAAGCCTTCATTATTATGGATTATGTCGAGGGAAAGAATCTTACTGAGCTTGGCTTTCCGCGCAAGGACATTGACCGGTGGTGCTCCTACTCGATTGTGAAAACGACCCCATCCAGAAAGGCAATGTACCGGGGACTGGCGCATGTCTACAGCCAACTATGCGAGCTCAAGTTTTCGACAATTGGCGCATTAGGTTTCTCGCCCGAGGATGGTTCCATTGTTGTGCGCAACCGGCCTCTCACAGTCGAAGTTGCGTTGCAGGAACGAGAGGGACTCGAGCCCACCGCCATACTCCCGGAAAAGACAACGTTTCGCACGGCCAGCGAGTACATCCGTTCCCTCCTCCGCCTTGGTGACAACCTGCTGAACAAAGGCAAGCCGAACGTGTCGGAGTTGCACACTCCATTCGCTTTCGACCGAATTCGAGCTTATGTCACCCAGCGCTTTTGCCAACCCGACGCCGACACAGGTCCCTTTGTTCTTTTTCACGGCGATTTCAACATTCAAAACCTGCTCTGGGATGACGATGTGAACCTAGTCGCTGTTTTGGATTGGGAGTGGAGCAGTGTTGTTCCCTTGCAGCTCGTCATGCCCCCAACATGGCTCAATGGGGATTCGGTAGACGGGCTCATGAGTTTCCAGTTGTCCTACTTCGACGAGCTGGCCAAGCTGAATGCCATTCTGCGTGACGAGTTTCATGGCCGCCTAACCTGGCCGCGGCTTACCGAAGTGTGCGATCCGCTGATTGTCTGTGCCCTCATGCGGCCGGAGCGTGTTTACAACATATTCTGGTTCTACCTGAGCTATATTGAGGCTGGGCTGTACCCAAAAACCGCAGAAACGTATGACAAAATGCCGGCCATTGAATCCGAATGGATCGAAGCGTACAGAACAGACGAACGAGAAGCATTCATGGCTCGGAGAAAGAAGGAGGTGCAGGCGTACTTTGACGCCGAAAACGCATACTTTGACGCCCAAGAAAGCAGCGAAAATGCAGATGCCGGTACAAACGACGACACTGACACGAATGCTGGTTCTAGCGGTTCTGCTTCCGAAAGCAGGTCGAGGAGCCCTGCTTTGAGCCAGGACGTGAACCACGATGGGCATACGTAGGTGGTGTCGGCGTTCAGCCTCAAGCTTCAATCCTTTCTTTGAAAAATAAAGACCACGGACAAGGCTCTTTCGTCGGTTGTCTCAACTCGGGAGAAGGGGTAGTTTGCAATTTGAGTACGGCACTCGGACTATCCAAAGCTCGGCCTTGTGCTTGTTCAAGCGTGCAGCACGACAGCTCAACTTGCCCAGCTCTGAACTGCTTGAGCAGGTTGTAGAGACTTCAGAACGGCCTAGTCCCGCTCATTTTCGGGTGGCGACTTGAGACACAGTCGGTCGCTGTGCGGGATTCGCTTCTTGTCTCCAATGCCGCCAACACCAGCAGCCGTAGTCCCCGAGGATACCAAAAAGGAGGGTTTTGTAAAGACGAGCGCAGGTCCGGCAGCAAGATTGCGGCAATGATATCTCGGCTATCAAACTATCGAGCAAAGGGTCGTCCACATCGATGCCTACCAATGAAACCCCACCGCACGATCCCATTTCGTCATTCCAAATCGCTTGGGCCTCCTGGATGGCCGTGAAGCTCCTGAAGCGTCCAACATAACTTTCAGTGTTAATCACATGGCATAGAAGGGCTCGAGAACAAAGTGGGTGAAGGAAACCGATTCTGGCTTAATCAGATGTTTTGCAGTGGTATTTAGGAAGCGTGGAGCGTGAAGGGTCGGAATTTATTTTTGAATCAAAAGTCATAGATCAAAAAGTAGAGGCGGTAATTTATTGATTGTCTTTATTTTCTAAACCGTTTGTTACGTAGATCTACTCACAATTCATCACGTACGTGTTCACGAGTTCTGCCCATGTCGGCCAGCCCTCGCTTCACCATGGAGCTGAGAATCTCGTAGACGATTTGGGCGGCGGCCAGGGCGGTTTCTTCGCCGTTGCCCTGGTAGGCCGGGCTGACCTCGACAATGTCCGCCCCAACGAGATTGAGACTCTCGATGCCGCGCAGAATGCGGATGAACTCGCGCGTCGTCCAGCCCCCCGGCTCCGGTGTGCCCGTTCCCGGAGCAAAGGCCGGATCCAACACGTCGATGTCGACGCTGAGGTAGACAGGGTAGTCGTCGTCGCTGCCAAACGTGTCGAGGATCCGCTGGACGATCCCGGCTGTGCCCATGTCGTCAATGTCGTCGGCCGTCAGCCGCACCCAGTTCTGCGCGCTGTCGTCCTCCCAGTCGCTGTAGTCGTCGCCCGAGAGACGTGTGCGCAGGCCCGCGTGCAGCGACGGGGTGCTGGACGAGTTGGCCAGCAGTCCCTCTTGGCCGGCGAGCCAGAACATGCTGCCGTGGTTGAAGTGGGCCTGGTCGCTGGGCCAGGCCGAAGGGTACTTGGCGGGATGCCAGGTGTCGAGGTGGGCGTCAAAGTGCAGCACGCGAAGCGGGCCATAGCGGGCTTTGAGGGCACGCAAGGCCGGCAGCGCGATGGAGTGGTCGCCGCCAAGCGTGATGAGCCGGGGAGCCGTGTGGCTTTCACTCCTGCTGGGACGACGGCCGAGCTCGGCAAACGCAGCTTCCATCTGAGTCAGGGCTACGGCGTTGTCCATGGGCGTCACAGGAATGTCACCGCAGTCGAGAATCTTGGCCCAGTTCTGGTACGGATTGATATTGGCCCGCGGGTTGAACCCCCGGAACGACGTCTGGCGGGCGGACGCCGCGCGGATGGCCCGGGGTCCAAACCGGGCCCCGGGTCGGTAGCTCACGGCCGTGTCGAAGGGGGCCCCCAAAATGCCAATGTCAAAGGCCGCCGACGGCGTGGTCAGGCATTTGACGTGCGGCAGATGAGCAAACGTGCTGATGCCCGAGAAACCCCACTTGTACTCGTTAATTGTATTGCTATTTTCACAATAAAAAAAACACAGACATACTGGACATGGCTCTTACATCGGTTCCCCATTTCAGTTCCAACTCATCGAGTTCTTCTTTTGTCCATTCTCGGTCGTTGTCGTGATGATGCTGGCAAGCAAAGGCTTGGGAGGTATAAGCCAGAATAGCCGACAGAGCACACAATGATAATGGCTTCATGGTTTACGAAGAAAATGAACGTATGTGTGAAGGTTCGATATGAGTAAAGCTCACTGTTCTGTTGTAAGTCGATTGGATTTAAAAGGGATCAACTGTCCCGTAATCTTGTAAGAGTATCGTGCTCTGTACGCAAACTACGCTAAAGCACGTTATCTTTGACAAACAAACGCTAACTGGAAATGGAATGCAATTGCGACTTGCGGGGAGGCTGCTTCGGCTCTGCTATGGAGCATTGCGGAGTACACAGATACGAGACATCTCTTCGACGCAAGCAGTCAAGCGATTTGTCATAGAAAGCACCCACAGCATCCGAGTCAGGAAACATTACGTATTTCAGTGTGTTTTAAATCAAGTCTTCGAAATCTGGAAAATGAATTGCGGTCTAGGAAATCTAGGAAAGATCTATGGAACCAAACCGCGCTGGCTTCCACCAGCGCTGGCCGAACTTGAGCAGAATCACATAGGCAGGGATCACGAGAACAAAGCAGAAAATGCCCTGCACAGAGAACGTCCAAGTGTAATCTATTCGCGTTAGAGACTTTGCGCTTTCTGATGGGAAGAAAAGAAGTGGGAGAAGAGAAGACTTACTGTCCCTTTCAACCCAATCCGCGATAAACCATGGCACGAGGAATGCAGACATCTGTGGGTGTCAATACCAGATCAAACCGAAAGCAATATCGTATGCCGTCCAAGGAAAACCTACGTTGATGATACAGCCGTAGAACACGGAAAGCTCGTTGGCAGAGCTGGGATAGTTGTCCACCATGTAGGCAGACACAACGGTGTTTCCGATTTGAAGACCAAGGGCATCTGGCACGTTAGCAAAAGAAGAGAAAAAATAAAGAAAAAAAATCACATGATACGTACACAGGAAGAAGGCAACTTGGCCAACGGCCCAGTGCCAGTTACGCTCCACCGAGATGCCCCATAGAATGCACCCGACACCTGAGATTACGGTGGCGGGCAGTCCCAGCCAGAGGCGCATTTCGGGCGTGCGCTTGTTGTTGTTGCGGGCGGCCAGGCGCAGGACCAGCTTGTCGGTCATGTGGCCCGAGCAGAAGGCTTCGGCGAAGAGCACGCCAACCAGCAAACCGATGAACAGCACTCCTTGTATCTGCGGCGAGTGTTCTTCATAGGCTAGTGGCTCCATCGTTGTGATGGCAACGATCCACCAGTATTGGCCAAAGACGTAGGCCATAATGCTAAGGACGATGTTGGGGTACGCCCACAGTTTGAAGACGACGATCCAGGGCGTCCAGAACTTGGCGTGATGAACCTCGGGTATTTTTTTGAGGTTCTGAAAATATGTGAGTAAAAAAGGTATCGTCAAAAACCAGGGCATAGAGAAAAAAAGAGGAGGCGGATGTGGAGGTTCCATACGAAATAGGGAAGCGTTCGAGTTCTTGGCAGGCCCTCCACCGATGCGAGCGTGCCTTCAGCCTCCATCCGCAGCATGTACTTGCGAGGATAGTGCGTTTCGGGCAGGACGAAGATGATCAACAACAGGAGCACCCCGAACGCAATGGTAACGTGATAAGCCACCCAGAATTGGTTGACGGCGACGATCAGTCCGCCGACTGTTTATTAGCAAAAATAAAGGATGAAAAGGATTACGGACTGATGCACAAAGGATGGACTCACAAACACCTCCCAACAAGGTTCCGACGTTGGCGGAGAGCGCCCACAGGCCCACCCGCAGTCCACGCTCGTGCTCAAACGACAAATCGTTGATGATGCTCAGGCCCAGGTTGCACGCAGACCCGGCGCCCAGTCCCTGCAGGAACCTCTCGAACATGTATGCGCTGATGTTCTGCGTGCGGATGGACGTGCATCCGCTGGCCAGCAAGGCCACCGCCGTGCTGACAAGCAGGCAGATGCGGCGGCCGTAGGTCTCGCCAAGGCCCGCGGTCAACAGCGGTCCGAAGATCAGGCCGAAGGCGGAGATGGCAAACGTCCAGTTGGTCTGCTCGTAGGAGGCGTTGAACTGGTCCTCGAGCAGGAAAAAAGAAGGCACCGGCGCCGTGGTCAAGTAGGTCAGCAAAAAGTAGCTGTAGCAGGCAATGGCGATGCAGGTGTATTTGCGCCAGAGGGGCCAGTTCAGCGGGTCCAGCGGGTCGGCCCGGACGGGGGCCGGTCGCAGCACGATGTGCAGTCCATCGACATCGGTGGTCACGACGACCGAACTGATGCCGAGTTCGAAGCCGCCTTCGTCGCCTTTGGCGGGCACCATGGCGACATCGTGGGTCTCGGGAACGGGCGAAGTACTCGCAGCAGACGAGACCGCCTTTTCGGGATCGAGACTGTTGGAACTCATTTCCGCGATGTGGCGTGCAAGAGCGTGGTATGTTTGTGCTCTGCCGTCAGCCAAGTTTAGCTACTCTTCTTTTTCTTCTTCCTTTTTTCTCGTTTCAACTTAAAAAACAAAATGCAGAGCAAAATGGATTCTCCACGGCCATGGTGACATCCCTTTGTGATGATATTTATTTGTCGTTACTTTCGTTTCTTATCTCAACCCCTTTCCCCTGCGCCATCTGTTTCGTTGTGTCGTCTTGGGCTGATCGTATCTAGGCCTTCGGTTTCCTCTGGATCCTGTTTCCAGTCGGATGTAGATTCTCTTTCCGGTTTAGCCTTTCTTGTTTATCTGTGGATGTTCCTCTCCACGCGCCAGGTACCGAAGCTTAGTTTCTTATCTGAAATTTCCCCGCCGAAGTCCACAACATGTGTTAGTCCCAATTAGGAATCCATAAGAGATCGAATCTCTATTAAAGAGGATGCTTATTGGCACGGCGTGGCGGGGAGCAAAGTACGTAAAACAACTCCAGGTTTACAGAAACAAACTAAACAGAAGATAATTATGGCACCCCGGCTATCCACACGCATTTCCATCCGCTGGAACAATGAGCCGCCGAGCGAGCCCACCATTACGACGGTGATGAGCGTCGGCTCGCACTTTGTTGACCTGCGAGTGAACAAGGCCGACCAAACCATCGACTGGGCCTTTGCCGGACGCAGGGAGATCGTATCGCAAGATCCTTGTGAGTTGTATTTTAATTGTCATCTTGATGACAAGTCCCGCGCTGCCTGGGCCTCCTAACACCCGTCAGTGCAGTGCAGATGGTATCATGTCATCGATTCGAGGAACGTGTTCGAGCCAGACGAAGGAAGCTTCACAAAGTTGCCGAACGGCGACGATCTGGAAACGGGGTCCATGCCGTGCTCCGAGAGGAACAACGAGATAACTCCGTACGAAGAGGTGTGGCGGGCTCTTCCTGTGGAGGGGGCAGGGCCCCACTGGATCCTGCAGAGCGACCACGAGGACTCGACGGCCTTTGTGGGCTGCGTGGGCGGCGTGTTCATTGCAATGCAGCAGCGGCGGCAAGGCGGTTCCTTTGCGGTGGTGAAAGAGGAGTTTGTGGGGGTGGAGGGCCAGCCGCCGCGCTGGGAGCGGCGATATGTTTCTGGGGAGTTTCATGCCCAGCTACCGTCGTTGGCATGTCGGGAGAGCTCCACGTTTGTGGGCGAGAAGGTCCCTGGTACTGGCAGTAGCTGGAAGATGGGGGACGAAGTGGAGATGGGCCAGCGATTGTACAAGGTGGTAGCCATCGAGTGATCAGCGAATGATAACTGTTGAGATGGGAAAAGCGTGCTAAAATGCACGATTAGCAAACGGTTAATTTGTCGATTAAATGCTCTAATGGAACTGAGCTATTAATAATAGTGATACGGTCTCTTATACATTCCATTTCTGGACAACGGGTGGATGAATCACCAGGGTCCAATAATAACTGCATAATATGTCTGATTTTCGTCTTGCAAGATAGTAACTACGACGAAAGAAAAATAAAAGCGACGTTTTGTCAACATTGTCTATGGTTAATCTACGTATAACTTCGCTGCTTGGATCTTACCCCTGATTCATTCTTTGGATTAATCTTGCCAAGCCCTTTTTTTGGTGCATCGTTGATGACAGCTTCATCAAAATGATTTCCTGGTTATTTCTTCGACTCGCAGCTGCGGCTGCGATTCTGGCCACTGTTGTTGTGCTGGTGAAGCGACTGTTTTCTCCCCTGGCGGCTGTTCCGGGCCCGCGCCTGGCACTCATCTCTTCGCTGCCTTTGAAGTACCACGAATTCCGCGGGAACCGCACGCGCTATGTTCACAGCCTGCACCAGAAGTACGGCAAAGCTGTGCGTCTGGCACCGCACGAGGTAGCATTTGCGTCGGTCGAGGCCATGCGGGAGATCTACATGTCGCGCGGCAGCGGGTACGACAAGACGGCCTTCTACCATCTCTTCAAGCAGTACAACACGCCGACCATGTTTTCGACCCTGGACCGCGAGCGACACAGCCAGCGTCGGCGCATTGTGGCAGACCGTTACGCCAACACGAACGTGATGCGCGAGCATTCCGTCCACGGGCTGGAAGAGCGGGCTCGCAGTTTCACGGCCAAGTGCCGGGAGGCGCCGGACCAGGTGGTGGATATTTATGTGCGTGTCATGATGTTCGGCTAGGCGAGGAGAACACGGAAAGCTAATTGTCAGATCTATCTCCATTGCTACGCGTTCGACGGAGTGACGCACCACTTGTTCCACCCGTACGGAAGCAACTCGATCAACGAGGCTTCGGACGAGGCCATCATGCGCGAGGTGTCGTTTGACAACAGTCTCGTTCGTAAGTGTTAAAATTTCGAAACCAAACGCGGTGCTGGGTAGTTTCATGCACTAAAACCAGCCAGGCCGTCTTCTCGAGTACTACAACCCAAGCCTGGGCCAGCTCGCCGACATGCTGGGACTGCTCCCACCGGCCCGCAAGATCCCGCGTGCGAGAGCCTTCGTGTTGGACGCGGCCCAACAATCCGACACGGCGGATTTCACGCTGACGTCGCGGCTGCGGGACCCCAAGTTCGGCCTGCGCGACATCGACGTGGCCGCCGAGTGCCTCGACCACATGGCAGCGGGAATCGAAACCACGGGCGACGCGCTGTGCTGGACCATGTGGCTGTTGTCCCTGGAAGAAAACAAGGAGATTCAAAGACGGCTGCGGGAGGAGCTGCTGGTGGACGCCACGCCTTCGCTTCCTTTTCTCGAGGCCGTTATCAAGGAAGGCCTTCGCCTCTTCCCTTCCATTCCCATGAGTCTGCCACGTGTGGTTCCAGCCGGGGGTCGAGAAGTGGACGGGTACTGGTTGCCAGGTGGCACCATCGTCAGCTGCCAGCCCTACTCACTTCAACGCTGCGACGACAAGGTCTTCCCGCAACCTGACATGTTCATGCCAGAACGCTGGCTGGCCGATGACGGCGGCGACGCAGAGCGCAATCGGCTATTTTTTGCCTTTTCCAGCGGAGGACGAGGCTGCCTCGGGCGACAGTAAGTGCTTACTGTGCTCTCCTGTTTTTCTTTCAATTTTGCTTCTATTTACTAAATTGTACAGCCTGGCTATGGCCGAGATGAAGGTTCTCTTGCGGGACGTCTACTCGCAGTTTACGACCACTTTACCAGAGGAAATGACATCCGATATGTCCATGTCCGACCAGATCATCTCCTCTCGTCCACAGGGACAGTGCTGCCTCCTCAAGTTTACACCGGTGGAGAACTAGTAGATATTTGGCCTCGGCGATGAATTATCTATAAGAAAAAAGCAAATAAAGATAAAAACATACCAAACTCCATGCTTCAACCCGCTTAAAAATGCATTCTCATAATTTCAGAAATAGAACGTACAAGTCACCTCAATAAGGGAGATACTCTGGATGTTGATTTTCTGCAGTTGTTAGTCAATTTAAATGTTTCAAGTAGTGTGCTATTTCATTTTTTGACGTACTTAAACATAACAGCACGTCGTGCTCGGAATTGTCCTCCAAAGGCAATGCTGCCCATACTTTCTCGAGGACAGATGTGGCTTGGCGGACGTGCTGCGTGCTCATCCAGCGTCCCATGTCCTCGAAAGCAGCTCGAATGGGCGCGTGGGTGCTTCTGGGACCCCAAATACCCGCGGTGAACAGTGGAGTGACCATGAGGACCCGGGGAGAGAGATCGGACGGTGACCTCATATTTTGGGCGCACCAGATGATCTGTTCGACGGAATGACGGATTTCCGGCGTGGAACGCGGTCGACGCACGATGCCCCCATGGATGTAAAGGAGAGCGGCGTGGAGGTAGCCCGCATTGCTGAGGGCGTAGTCGTGGATGTCGTCGGGAGAGAGCCGCGCGCGGAGGCCCTCGTCGAGGCTCAGATTCTCGAGGGAGTCCCGCCGCAGCCGTTCGTGGACAATGTTCGTGAGGACCTCGGCCTCGGACAAGATGTCGTCCTCGGAGAGAAGAGGCGGCTGCTTGGTGTCCGGTGTATCCGATGTTTCCACGCGGTTTGCTTTCGCCATCCGCATCTTCCTTCTTTGACACTCCGCCAGGAGCGCGCCCACCTCACGAAATAGATCGGGAAGATCGGACGCCACGCCACCAAAGACGTCAAAGTAGACGTCGCGGCTCCGCAACGCTTGCACTTCCAGTTGGCCCTTGAGCAGACCAATGGGCGAAAGTGCAACCAAGGCCTCGGAATTGTTGTACCAGCTGAAGAGGAAACTGGCAAGTGACGATGCGGAGGAAGACGAAAACGATGAAAGCAGTGATGACGATCCATTGGACGCGGTGTCTGGCAGGGCCACTGTCTTGGGTTGTGCTGTCTCGATGATGGCCCGTGCCCCGTCAAGATGGGCTCTCCAAGACGAGGATGACGAGCCACCAAACAGAATCGAGGCCTGGCACAACGTGCGTGTCGTGGCGAGACAACACTCGTACGCGGACCCACTGAGATCCGAGAGAACCAAAGGCAACTGTGCGCGCAGGGCGCGGATGCTGTGGTCTTGGAGGCTGGCGACGAGGGTGTCCGCCTCGACAGCCTGCCCGCCACGACCGAAAAGAAACGGCGAGGCGGATCCGGCCACGAGCCGCAGATGCTGGGCAGCCGACGCTGCTGCGGCAAAAAAGAGCGACGGGTGCTGAAGGGACATGGGCGTGAGGGCCCGGCAGATTTGCGTACGCACGTAACGGCTGGGCGCCGTGAGGCGAATTGTCTCCTGTATGTAGTGATGGAAAAGAAAGCGATGGAGCGGTGCGTGTTCGTGAAATGGGTCCAGGGCGCCAACGGTGCGGAACGCCTGGAGGGACGCCTGGAGGGACAGTTCGGAGAACGATGCGTCCGTCCGCCCATCCTCCGTGTCTAGGGTCGGCGGCGGATCACAGGCATCCTCCAAGCCTAGACAAACCTCGTCTACAGCCTCTGAGCGGTCTTCCACCTCATCCGATCGACGACTCACCGCGTAGACAAACCCACTGCCCTCGGCGTTGTCTGCGTTGTTAGACGGAGTGATAAGCTGTGAGAAGAAACCCCCCCCCCCCCCGGGTGCCGGTCTCTTACCTTGTTTCTCCACTGCCTCGCTGTACTTTCCAAACATCTTTTGAAAAGGCCGTCCGCCCCATTTCAAGACCACTTCGTAGCGGCATGTATCCCCCATCTTGGCACAGCGTCCGCATTGCGGCTTGCCTTCGTCGCACTTTTTGCGGTGATGCCGGCACCGCGAACAGCCCTGCCGGGACCGGCGGATTCCCGGCAGCGGCCGTTTCCGTGGAGTTGTAGCTTGCATCTTTGAATCGACACCTGCAAGAGATGGTGGAAAGGATGGGAGAGGGGAGAGCACCGAGGAGGGCGTCGGTAGTCCTTATCAGTTCCCTATGATGCGACCTCCACTTTTACGCTGCGCCAAAGCGGAGAAGAGATAATACAGTGTTTTACACGGTGTATGTACAGTAGAGATACGCGATCGGTTTGGCCGGCCAGGGGCGAGAAGCCGACGGATACTCCAGCACAGCTGGGATATAACAAAATGCTGTAGTGTGGATGACAGCTTTTGAGATATCATGAAAAAAAATTAATGGAGTAAAAAGCGAAAAAAACCA
This sequence comes from Niveomyces insectorum RCEF 264, assembly GCA_001636815.1. Lineage (NCBI taxonomy): Eukaryota > Fungi > Ascomycota > Sordariomycetes > Hypocreales > Cordycipitaceae > Niveomyces > Niveomyces insectorum. Next base: position 641,669 of record AZHD01000005.1, on the reverse strand, counting down.
TGCGAGGATGTCATGCATTTACTCGCTGATAGCAGCATCAACGAAGCAGATCGGGGAGACTTCGTACGTCCAGAATAATATATATAAGACGGCTACCAAATTTTGGCAAAAAGAGTATCCTTTGGAAATAGATAGACACCGCAGCAGCCCTGTGGCTTTAGTGTTATGGTTGTTCTGAAAGACTTGCACTGACATGACCACACGGCATGCTCCATGCAAGCCGGCATGTTGTCTGTTTAGCTTTTGAAGCACATGCCCAGCTCTGAAGGCCTTTACGTGAATGAAACTTACAATTATTGGTAATCATCACGGGGAATATGTGTATTGCGTAGAATATTGGCCGTGATTATACGATATAAGATAGCACGATGATAAACGCAGCACGACGTCTTCACAGCAACAAAGCCGCTTGTTACCAAAACATCATGGTCATGGAAACCACAAGAAAATGAATTGAAGCTTACTTTGCAAGTATAAATATGCGCGGGCTGACAAATTGGGATAGAAATGATGTATATACAACAGTGGTGGATGAGGCCATATAACTAGGAGGCTTACGCCATCTGGGGCTGACAAATTAAAAATCGTGAACGAAACTCACTCAATGGTGTCCCGTCCATCTATAAAAACGGAAGCGAGACAACTCAAAAAAAGTGAGGAACAGACGCACTGGCACGTCCTTCTAACCCTGTTTTTATCGTGGTATCAGCACACTTATTCACACCCGTAATATCCGCTACCATGGCCGTGATCAAAGTCGCCATCGCCGGGCTTTCGTCCAAGGCCGCTACCAGCTGGGCGAGCCGAGCCCATCTGCCCTACCTCCTGTCGCCGCGCGGCCGCGCTCACTACGAGATCGTGGCCCTGCTGAACTCCAGCGAGGATGCTGCCCGCGCCGCCATTGCCCACTACGACCTGCCCGCGACCACCCGCGCCTACGGCGACCCGGCCGTGCTGGCCGCCGACATCGCCGCCGGCACCCTCGACGTCAACTTGGTCACCATCGCCACGCGCGTGGATGTCCACTACCCGACGTTGCTGCCCAGCCTCCAGGCCGTAGCCAAAAAGGCCACCGCCGCCGCGCCGTTTGGCGTGCTGGTCGAGTGGCCCCTCGCCGACAACTTGGCGCACATCCGCGAGCTGGCTGACCTGGCCGCCTCCAACCCGCAGGGCATCCGCACCGCGGTCGGTCTACAGGGCCGGTTGTCGCCCGTGTATCTGGCTGTGCGCGAGGTGGTGGCGTCGGGCCGGCTGGGCACCGTGCTCAGCAGCGAGGTGCGCGCGTTCGGCGGGAGCCAGCGGGCGGACGCAGTGCCGGTCAAGCTGGGCTACTTCCTGGACCGCTCCATAGGAGGCAACGTGTATACCATCGGATTCGGCCACTGTAAGCAGTTTTTTTTTTTTTTTGTTTTTTTTTGCTCTTCATCTTTAAGTCTCACGCGTTCCCTACTAATCGTCTCTCCTTTAGTGATTGACTCCACCCAGTACGTCCTCGGCGAGCTGCAGGATGTCCAGCCGCAGTTCCAGCTGCAGTATCCGAAAGTCAAATTGGTGGAGCAGAAGGAGGGCGGCGGCGAAACCGTTGTTGACACGATCCGGTCTGATGTTCCCGACCTGATTACCGTTGTTAGCCGGCTAACCCCCGCCGCGTCGCCGCCATCGGTGCCGCTCCGTGATGGCGGCGCCACGCTGCAGGCCCGGTTCCGCCGTGGCGCACCTTTCCCTGGTGAAACGGCATATACGTGGAGCATTTACGGCGACAAGGCCGAGCTGAGGCTGGCCGCAGCAGGGGGTCCCGGCATCCAGGCCTATGGCGGGGGCACCCCCGACGGTCCCGACGCCATTACTCTCACCCTGCACGACCACGTCACGGGCGACGTGACCACGGTGCCATGGCACTGGGCCGACTGGCAGAAGTACCTCGATTCGGTGCCGAGCCGCAATATTGGGGCGCTGTATGAGGCGTACGCTGAAGGGCGGGAGGCCGACTACGTCACTTTTGCCGATGCACTGGCACGGCATGAGCAGCTCGAGGCCTGGCTACAGGCGTTCAAAGAATGAACCATTTAATATTCGCTACGTTAAGTTGTTCAAATGATGGAAAGTATTGCTTAAGCTGGGGCTTGTGGCGCCCTATTCTGATCAAATACAAAGTCGCTAAACCAGTCGTATCATTCAAATGGCAGATGACATTGTCTCTTGGTAATGCATGCCCCTTCTAAATGTTCTCGTTTATTTTTAAGAGAGAAAAAAGGGGGACACAACAGCTTCATTTGATAGTTCAGATGTGCGTAATATTGTAATATGCAGTGTTAACCCGGAACATTGAGCTGCTTACCAAAGCAAGTTTCAAGGATAAACTTACGGGAAACATTTCTTTTCTTCCGGAAGCACCTCGTGCTGGTAGCTTTGTCGAGATGCTTCTATTTTCCACTCGCTGTCAAAGAGCAAAGGTATTTCTACTTCTCGTTGATAAGTTTCAAAGGCTTTAGTGGACAGTCCAACCGTGATGTCACAGAGCTTCAATCGTTGGGTACGGGACCTACGAAAGAGGTTACGACATGGCAGTCGAAGCAATGGCGAGTCAGAACCCGAAATGCCCTACCTGCCCTCCTCCTTCACCCGGGATCGGTTGACGGCACCGTCCGCGAATGTACCGGGGACGAGTGCAACTGCCAAGAGCGCGTTCTTCACGAAGCTGCCACCCGAAACTCGCCAACGCATTCTCGTCGCCGCCTTCGGAGGCCGGACGGTGCACATGAACCTCCGCCTTGCCGCACCGCTGCTGCCGCCTTCGAAGCGACCACTCGTCCCCTCCACGCTCCAGCCAATGCCACACGGTGGCATCACCGCAGACTTGGAATTTGGACAGTGGCCAAAAGAGGTGCTAGATGCTGCGCAGCGGGTGCGTGTAACCGCGCCGGGCACAAAACCCGCGTGGCAGTGGTGGGGATGTGTGTGCCACCGCAACCTGCCCCCGGGCGACGAACGGGTCGTGGTGGCGCCGTGGCAGGACAACTGTGTTCGCGGGTGCGCAAATTGGTGCCATTTTTATCCTGGAGAGGCCCCCCTGAAATGCCTCATTGGCTGCATGGGGTGGCTGCTGGCTTGCCGACAAGCGTGAGTGATTGTTGTTTCTTCGGTCTCATCACCGGACGCCCTTTGGTAGACATCGGCCTACTTGCCCTAGGCTCACCATCAATCTCATAGGTATACGGAGGGAATTTATGTCTTGTTTGGCACGAACACCATATTCATAGGGAGCGGCAAGCTCATCGAGGCTGTGCTCCATGCTGCGTCCGAACGTCCACATCCTCAACGCACTCTCGTCCCGTCGCATCACCTGGAGCTTCTCACTCGACTCGAGCTGGTCTGGGACTGGGCCCTGTTCTTGCGGCCAGAAAATTTGCAGCATCAAACTGCACAGCGGGCTGACATGGCGCGCAGCCTTGGTCTCCTGCCGCAGGCATTCCCCAACCTGGTCACACTTTTCATATCCTACTCCGATGCTCTTTACCATAGGTCAACCAAACCGGACGACTGCCTGGACGAGATTGATCATGAATTGCTGTCGCCACTCAGTACGATGGCGAGTCACTTCCACAGGTTGAAGCTGAGTAAATGCATCGTCGAGCTCCCGACAAACACATTCCGGCCACTCATGTTGCAGGCGGGGCGGCAGGGCAGGAAAATTGACCAGGGCCGCTCGTGGCAAGATGTCAGGTTCTGGTGGGAGCCTGACGGGAATACGAGGATGCCAGAGAACGGTTGTGAGAACGCAGACGAGGACCTGCCTGAGGAAACGCACATGAAAGGTCCATCCAGGGCCGGCTTCTGGGTCAAATCTGGCGTCGAGAGCGATCTCATTTTCGACTATTTGGGCCAGCCGGTAACTTTATCTACTCAACCACAGACGCTGCACTGATTGAAAAAATCGTAGTCATAGGCACATAAGGATATTCCCGTTTCTCTTTATTTGCAACCCAGTGATATATTAAAATGTATACAATTCTCAGTGCTAGGCTCTTCAGGTCATCCAATTCACGTCGGCGCCGGAACCGGCGGTCCCGACGTGATCGTTGTCGCCGGACCACCAAGCCCAATACACACATAATACCCAGCCTGGAGGAGAGTGCAGTCCGTTCTGACAGCGGGATTCCACTTATAAAAATCACTAGGGCAATAAAACTTGGGTTAGCTTAGTGGAAAGACGGACAGAGCGAGTGTGAGTTGGGACGTACTTCAAATCGATCTTAGCCGAGTTGGAAATTGCCCAACAGCCGTCATTCGGCTCCACGAAGTAAAATCGCTTGCATCCTTGCACCATGCCGGACTGGACTGGTACGGGCGTATTGGATCCCCCCGGCCGGGTCGAGGTTTTCGTACTGGTGGTACGAGTGGGTGGAACAGAGCTGGTTGGGCTGGTCGAGTTGCCCGGTGGACGTGACGTGATGGTTTGATTGCCGCCGGGCTCCAAGCCCTCGACCAAGACGCATACATCGTAATCAGGGACCAGCTGCGTGCAGTTGTTGGAACCGTTGCCCACGTCCGGGTTCCAGGCAAGGAACTGCTCCAGAGTGATCGAATTGGCGGTGGTGATGATATCGCAGGTATCGGTGCTGAAGGGACCAGTCACGATGGAATTTTAGTACACGTTCGATGTCTCGTGCAGAAGGCAACGGGGAATACAGAAGCACCTACTTTTTTACAAGCCACCAGCTAATACAGTTGGCGGCAATACCCGGTTGTACGGGCGCCGTGGGCGTGGGCGTGGGCGTCACGATGGCAGTGCGCGTTGTCGGCGTGCCGGGCACGGAGACGCAATAGTAGGTGCCCTCCTGCAATCACAGTAAGAAATCAACTTGGAATTCTTCGGGGAAAAAAAAGCCTAGTGATAAGCAACTAGATGGAGAGAGAATGAAACGAACCACAAGCCCAGTACAACCCTGTCCAACGCTCGGATTCCAGCTGAGGAAGCTAGACTTGGAAAAAGTGCCAAAGATGGCCGGAATGACATCGCAGTCGTCATCGCCGCTTGTCTGGTACCACGACGTGCATGTTGCGATGGTGTCGTCGGGCACCGGTGACGGCTTCGTCGTGACAGTGCGCGGCAGAGGCAGGTCCTTCTGTGTGCCGTTCCATTCACTGACGCAGTAGTACACACCCGACCAGAGGCCGTTGCAGTTGCCGTCGAGGAACGAGTTGTAGGCGAGGAACTGCTCCTCGGAGACGTAGCCCAGGTTGGCGGCCACGTTGTGGCACGTATCGCCCTATGTCGAACTTTGGTCAGCCTCTATCCGACGACATATCAAGTACACCGGTCCCATAATCTGGCTGTCAGAGAAACGAGGCCACGTACTGGCCGAGAAAAGTAGTAGTTGGCGCAGTTGGTTGGCAGGGGACCTTGTGTGGGTGACGGCGTAAAGCTGAAGTCAACAGATGGCTGCGGCGTTGGCGTCCACGGCACCTCGTCGGGGATGGTAGGCGAGGTGGTCGGATACTCGAGCGTGAGCGACGTCTGCGGTTGGATGCCCACGCACACCCAGTACATGATGTACAGGCCAGAGCAGTCGGTCCCGACGACCGGATTCCACGCAAAACTGTTCGAGGTTGAGCAGGGTCAGTGGGCATTTGGTAGATTAAGCTGTGGCTCGTAGAAAAAAAAAGAACACCAATAAATAATCATCGTCGTTCTACTGCTTGACTCACAAGTCAGCCAGCGACATCCACGTCGAGTACATGGCCGCAATGCTTACGCAGGTGTCACCGCCCTGCACCAGATGCCAGTAGTTGCAGTAGCTGGGCTGACCTGCCTGCGTCTGGGTCGGCGGCCACGCCGTCTCGACCGTGGGCGTTGAGATATTCCACTTGGTGACGGGGTAGCGTGTCGAGTACGGCGTTGTGCTTGTGACAACGCTTGTGCTTGTTGTGCTCGTTGTGCTGCTCTTGGTGCTGGTGCTGCTCTTACTGCTGCTCTTGCTGCTACTGCTGCTGCTGCTTTTGGTTGACGTGGTTTTCGTGGCTGTCGTCGTTGTTGGCTTCGACACAATGTTCCCAACACCGACGCAGTACGCTTCGCCGGCCCAGAAGTTGGTCGTGCAATCGCTCGACACGGCCGGGTTCCATTTGAGAAATTGCGCATGCGTAATTCCGTACGCCGCCTCGACTGTACTGCAGTCGTCGTTTTTCTTCGCAAGATACCAGTTGTTGCAGTTCGCGGGCTCCCCCGTCATGGTCGGACCGGGTGGACTTGTCAGCGTCGGGACGGATTTTTTGCTGCTGCTCGCCCTCGGGACAAGATGCGGTTCAGAGACACCGACACAGTAGGAGTAGCCGTCCCGGAGGTCGGTCCAATCGTCGTTTGATGCTGCTGGGTTCCATGCCCGGAACTGAGCCGGCGTGATGCCAAACTTGACCGTGAGATCTGTGCTCGTGCCGCCGTCCGGGACGAGGTACCACTTGTTGCACGCCGAGACGGTGCCCGGGTGTGTTGGACCCGCCGGCGTTGAATCTTGCGCTGCAGCACGACCGACCAACACGCCACTGGCCGCCACCGCCGCGATCCGAGTGGCTTTCATGGTGAACAATTGTGCGGAGTTGCCGGTGTTGAGAAGTTTGGACTGCGTGCCAGACGGGCATCGTACGCAAATCACCTCTTGACAAACGTCTTCGGGAATGCAGATATGAAGCTAGCTCTCGATCTAGCTACAACGCTGGGCGTCTGCAAAGGCTCGAAAACCGATATGAATGGGAGTGGTCGTAGTGTTTGGCGTCCACGTAGCTGCGGCGGAGCTACTTGATATTGCGAAGGAAGGGTCCTGCGCTGTACGCCACGCATTCCAGCATCCTTCGAATCAGGCGAAGCATAGCCTTGTCAATGCACAGCCTCGAAGCATATACACCCTTCCCAACCGTAGGTTGTTTCATCACCAGCCGTGCCGATCGTCTGCGGCTCGGTTTCGTCATTCTGCATCCGCCCGAACTCGACCTCGTCTAAGTTTTGAGTGGAAACCCGACACCGTCTGACGATCCACTCAACTGACCAGGTAATTCCGTGCCTCTTGCCTGCCTTACATCCATTGCGGTTAAATGTCGTTTTCGGTGAAACGTAAGCCCTTATATTGGGAACCTAATCATAAGACGTGGCATGGCTTGATATCAAATTGCCATTCCATTTGGCCGGCAGAGCCTTAATCAAAACTGGTCAGACGAGGCCGCACTCTTTAGCGTTTAGACTGGCACATCCGTAAGGCGGACGCCTCGCGCAATATGTGAGCCGATACTCAAAAATAACTATTGTCGTGGCTTACTTACTCCTGAAATAGAAGTTTGTTATCATTTCAGCACGTAATCTGAATGCGTTTGGAGCAAATGATAGCTACGAAGTAGACGTTGGCGAGTCAAGGCATGTCTTGATGGAAATTTAATCACCGTTGCATTTGTACACCTTATTGTTACCATCTCGCAAGTGGAGGAGTATTTTCTTCGCCAACGACAGCCAAAATCAGACGTGCTTGGATTGCAGTCTTCTGAGCTCTCCCGCACATCATCACGATACAGAAGCACCAAGCCGATACGGGTCGCAATGTTGTTTTCACGGCGCTACGGCCTCTCAACGTTGGCGGCGGGCTTTGCTCTTGGCCAGGTCAGCCTTGTTCTGGCAGGCAGCCGGGCGTGGGAGGCACCGCTCAGACACCTGATGCCGCTCGAGCGCCACCAGTACCAGGTTGACGCTGCCGGACACGCAATCGTCGACAACGCAACAGCGGAGGAGCATCTCGCCAAACGGTACCTGTCGATCCAGCCCTCCGAAGGCACCTCCGGGTTCAAGATATGGCCCCAGTCGACTATCAGCTACTGCTTCGAGACACAGGACGCGCGCGACAAACTCTTGGAGCATCTGGAGCTGGCCATTGAAGCGTGGCGTTCAGACGGCGCGGGGGGGCCTGGTCTACACCGTGACGTCTACAAGTACATGGAAGTGTTTGATCCCGGTGACAGCTGCGTAAACAACAATCAGCGCGACCGCGTCCTCGTCATCAGCTACAACGCGGACGGCCGGCTGTCAACGACGGTCGGCATGCCGTCGCTTGATGCCGACAATCCGGACTACAAGGGCCCGTCCATGATGCTGTCTGACGCGCCGGGCATCGGTATGCTCGACACGGTTGCCAACTACGCGCACGAGATCGGCCACGCCTGGGGACTGTATCACGAACACCAGAACATCAACTTCTGGGGCCCACCGTACAACACCGGCGCTATGAGTAGTGTCGTCTTTGGCGACCGCTTTGACTGTACCGTGCTAAAAGACTACCCCGATGCCCTCTCTCGTGCTCAAAGGGGGGGAGGACAGAACGACGTGGATTTGTTGTGCAAGTTGCGCGGCGTGGCGGCCAAGTACAAGTTCAGCGCCGTCGACTGGCTGCCTATCATGGGCGGGACGCGCATGCACGCCGGCGCCAGCGGCACCGGCCCGTCCACCCCGGACTATACCAAAGTCGATTGGGACTCCATCATGATGTACCCGAGCGGCGCTGGCGCCACCGGCGACGCGGTGCCCCCCGGTGGCGACTCGGACAGGCGTGCCAATGTGCTCTTGCGCAACGACGGCGCAAGGATGAAGATCAACCTCGTGCCGAGCGCGCTGGACATCCAGGGCGTGAAGCAGTTGTACGAGGGTGACCTCCAGAAAAAGTCCGGTGAGTTTGCGGGTTTGCCGGTCCTGCCCAACTCGAAGAGCAGCAAGTGGAGCAAACGGTTCAAGGATACATTCAAGAAGAAGAAGGGATGCTAGTGTCTCTTTGCGGCTGCGCTTGAATCAGCGTGTCTGGCGTTCTTCCGCCTATGCTGCGTTATTATCATGGTCGGGTTATGGTCACTATGTTTCTGGTATTATACGGTCAATTTATACCTTATAAAAAATAAAAAAATAAAAAGGCCGTTCAATCTCTTATTATGTCTTTATTCTATAGATTATATTTATTTTTTTATTCTTTGGGAAAACCTTACTTCCCTGAAGCCATCGATGGCGTAAATAGTTACAGTAATGAGCACTGACACAACGAGTCATCTCCGTTGAAGGCCCAGAGGCCGCTTGAACACTAACACACATTTTGAGTCTTAGATAGTCTACGGAAAAAATAACCATAGTAGGGGCTTCGTACAACGCCCTCAGTTTCCCTTGCTGCATGGGCCTATTTAGTGCTGTTGCCAGAGTCGTATCCAAACACATTTTGATCTGCCTCGGTCGCAGTGACATTGTACACGCTCATCTTCCGCCGCGACAAGTTCGACCCAAGTGCATTTATGAGCGTCCCATCGTCCAGGTCAATCGCCCAGACCATGGTTCTGAGATTTTCATTAGTTCAATAATCTTTGGAAGTTAACGAGAACCAAAGAAAAAAGAAAGAAAATCCTACCCTCCTAAGCAACGCTCATTGGCAAAGTCTTGCTTGAGTTTGAGCGTCTGGGCGTCGTCCCAACTAACCCACTGGTCTTTGTCCCAGGTAACAATTTTGACGGCTGCAGCTTTGTCAAAAGTGACCTTTGCGCCGTTCTTGATAATCTTGACAATTTCCGCTGCCGACAGGACACCCGGAGTGCCCGTGCACTCCCCACCGTTTGCCCCGGACTTGAAGGGACAGCCAGCCGCCATGCAGCTGGGGTCGGCCATCGTAAAACCTGTCACCAACGTACATCAGTATGACTTCTCAACTACAATGTAAGGACCTGTAGGGTTTGCCTAGACGCACTTCGACCGTAGAATCCAAGTCCCATGTTGACGCGCTCGGGGTTGATATTGTTCCGCCACAAAAGCTCGAGGCCGTCGTTGATCTCGGTCAAGTTTGTGTGGGCATAGGCAAACGCGCCGATTGACTTGACCGTACTGTCCCAGACGCCGTCTATTTTGGGAGATCAACCGGAGTAAGCATGCAGTTCCCTGACTCATTTCATCAACTTTCCCAGAGTGGCCTCGACGTACGGATATCATATGTCATGATGTTGAACCAATCCACAAAGGGCTCTACATGAATGATGTCGAAGCCACGCAGATACCAGTAGGATGCGGGCTGCGCGTAGGTTCAGAAGAGTCAGCTCAAAACACCATGTTGTAGAGAGGCAATCGGTCACATACAAGCGTAATACTGATCCCGAATTGGTGTCCACTCCCGTCAAGCCGGGCCCGTAGACGTGAAATCATGTTTACGTAGTTTTTGAAATCGGCCTCGATACCACCGCGATCATCGGCCACGGGGTACTGTATGATGCATTTCTGTATTAGCAAATGTGCTTTCGACGAGTTTAGATTTTGATGTAGCCTGGGCGCATGCTCACCTCCCAGTCAATATCCACGCCATCGAAATTATGTGTTGTCATGAACATGACCAGCGACTCAAAAAAGGCATCCTGGTTGGCCTCCGACTTGGCCATGTCTGAAAACGCCGTCCGGTACGGGCCCGGGTCGTTCATGGCCCAGCCGCCTATGGCGATCCACACCTGCAGCCCGGGCTGCCTGGCTTTGAGGTCGGTCACCTGGTCGTAATGGCTCGCCGTGTCCGCGTCCATGGCCACGACGTGGAAGGTTTTAGGGTCGACCAGGGCAAATGCAAAGTTGATGTGCGTGTAATAACCGAGAGGAATGTCTTGCGGCTTCATGGCTGCGTAGGGACGAGGGAATCATTAGCACACGACCGCCTGTCCATTTTTCATCTACAGACGTCGAACTGAATCTGCAAAGGTAAATAAAAAAAATAAAAAAAAATGCTCACTGCCGCATGGGTGCTGGCCGTTCCAGCCTTCGTAATAGCCGATGGTGCGGCCGTCAGAACTCTTGCCCGAGCACTGCGGCGACGACACAACAGCACTGCCGCAGAAGTCGGACGTGGTTCCGCAGAAGCCAAACTTGCTGCAGCACACGTTGAGCGGACACGTCGATGCATTCGACCACTTGATTCCCCAGCCGGGATCACACTCGCTTTTCCAGGAGCACTGCGAAGTGCATTTGTCGCCGCAGAAGTCGGGTCCAGCACCGCACACACCTGCGCCTGTCGAATCCCTTGGAAACGGTAAGTAGAAGAACTTGGAAAGTATTTATGCCGGCCGTGAAGGCCATCGCAAAAGCTACTACTTACAACGGTCCGCAGCAACCGATTTTGCATGCCTTCGTCTTCGAGCAGGTATAGTCATTTTCGGAAAAATCAACACCACTTCCAACGGCTGTAGGTGGCGCATCTTGGTTTGCGGCTTGACTTGCAAACGATGCTTCTGCGAACACTCCATGGATGGCGCATTGGAGTAAGACGATGCTGGCGAAAAGAGCCCGCCCGCGTAGAGACGTAACCATCTTGACGATGTAGGACTTATGCCATGCGTGAAGGTCTCCGTATCGTGACAAAAGCGGTTCGAGAATATCATGAAAAGAATAGTTCTTGCTCTTACAACTTCGGATTGTATTGAGTGCCGGAATAATATGCACCACAAAACACGTCTGTTCTGTACGAACGGAGAGCTGTAACAGCTACGTCACAAACCCATTGCGGAGAGAAATGTCTTACACAATCACCATATGTTACGATAGGTCGTATGAACTGAAATTGGAACCTGTCACTTCGGCTTATCGTTCGGGCAGGGCTTCGTTCTATCAAAACCACCGTGTGGTGCTTCATCTCAGACACCAATCTAAATAAAAGGTTGCATGTATGCAGGTCAGCACGGCCTCAATCCTTTGGCCATCCTTCCATTACTTTCCCTTCATTTACGCGTACCTACCGAGGAGAGATCTGACAGTATCCACAGATATCAATCCTACTCGATACTAGGCGTACCTGCAGATGAGAGAGACTCCGAAACAAGCCCGTAAAATCGCTGAGCGACAAATTCAGGTTTATTTTTATATCCCGGCACGCGTAGGAGGCGGCGGTGCAGTTCATTTGTGTACAGTATGCTCAATTTCTGTACATTCGCGGTGCTGTGCCACTGTTTAGATGGGACGGTTAATTTAATGACTGTCGGCGGGCAGACCGCGGCGCATCTCGCAACGTCAGACTCTACCACACCAAAGGTCCTTTTTGAGCACTTGCTTAGATTCAGAGGTAATACAGATTATACCGTCTTCATCGTGGAGTGGACGACGTGCATTGGCGTGCCTGAGAAATCATTATGTAGCGCGGCGGACCGTCGAGAGCGAATGGCTTGTCCATTTTCCCCTCTGGTGATGCCCTTGCCTTCTCTCGTCCCCCCTTCACCTTTTCGACAATCCGACATCGACCATGGCACCATTATTGGGCTCTTTTCTAGCCATCCTCGTTGTATCATCATCATCGTTGACGGCAGCCTACCCACGCGGCCGCGATGATAGCAACTTCACCTCACCAAACGCAGCTTCGGGGCTTTTGCGTCGAGCCAAGGATCCGACCGATTTCTCCTGGATCACAAAATGGGCCGCCATTGGCGACAGCTTCACGGCAGGCATTGGATCCGGAATCCAGCTTGGCAACCCGCTCTCCAGCGACTGGTACTGCTCGCGGTACAGTTATTCGTGGGTCAAGATCCTGAACTATGCCTTTGGCCCTACGGTCACGGATTTCCAGTACCCGGCCTGCAGCGGCGACCGCACGGAGCAGATTTACAACCAAGCCATAAACTTACGGGGTCCACTGGACCTTGTGATGTTGACGGCCGGCGGCAACGATCTTTGCCTAGTGGGTTTGCCCCCCCAACCCAGTGCCAAAATTGAGGACGGGAAATCAGCCGACAAGGAAAGCTGTAAAGTCCACGACTGACCAGTACACCTCCTAGGCAACCATGATCACGAACTGCATCTTTCTCGCATGGCGCGGCGAGAAGGCGTGCCAAGATATCATTGACAAGGCCCAAGAGAATATCGACACAATTCTCAAGGACAACATCCGCGACATTCTCTCCGCACTTAACGGCGTTGTCAAGCCCGGTGGCTACGTCATCTACAGTGGCTACGCGCCCTTCTTCGATACGACCAACGAAGACTGCGGCGACCTGAGCAAACAATATTGGGCCATCAAGGAGTGGTGGTGGTGGTCGTACTGGTTCAGCACGCCGCTCAAGCTCACGGTGGACCGCCGCACCAAGTTCAACACGCTCGTCGCCAACATCAACAAGGCCATTTCGGAGGTCGTAGACGAGTTCACCGCCGACACCACCATCAAGTACAAAATCACGTTCTCGGACTGGTCCGACTGGGGCGAGGTGGTCGACGGCCAGATGTGCTCGCCCAACGGCGTCGGCCTCTACCCGGAGCCGGGCCAGGAAGAACTGCAGTTCATCAAGCGCAACACGTACGTGATGCCACGCTATTACCGTGAACTGAAGCGGCGGAGCCGTCCAGAGGACGGAGCGGCCCATGTCGACGAGGACGACGCGGCCCGCGCGGCCGTCGAGCAGGCCATCGGAGGCCCGCTGACCGAAGAAAAGAGGCAGCAGTTCCTCGACCACGTGGAGGCCGAGTGGGCCCAGGTCAACATTTACGAATCGCTGCTGTGGAAATCGAGCAACCCGCGCGCCGAGGTGCTGCACAAGCTGGACCGCCGGGCCCCGGCGCCGCCCAACTGCCCCGGCGACGACAAAGTGGACCCGACGCTGGGCTTCGGCCTGCCCGACAAAGTGGCCTCCAACTTCCACCCAAACGAGCGCGGGCACGAGAACATGGCCGCCTTTGCCATGGAGAACCTCGTGTGGCTGCGGGCCAAGGACCTGGGCGGCCAGGACCCCATGTGCACCGCCGTCGCCGACACCTTCACCTGCTGGCAGGGCGCTGGCCGGAAGGCCTTTGCCAACGGGGACCGCATGAACGAGAACTACAAGGACTTTTGCGACGCCGTCGACAAGGACCACCCGACCAATATCCTCAACTGGAGCCGGCGGAAGACGTACCACCCGGGCACGCAAGACGAGCACGAGATGTACATCAAGCTCAGCAACGGCGCCACCGTGTGGGACAAGGCCCAGTGCCTGGACTCGTTCAACCGCATCATCAACGGCTGCGACGGCAACGACCCCAACAACCCGCTCGACTTCAAGTTCGGCGGTTCCTACGTGCGCGGCGACTACGAGTACCAGGTGAATCCCAAGCACGATCGCACGCTCATCAAGGCCATGACGGGCGACTGCAACGGGGACTACAAGTTCCTCTGGGGGTCGTACACGGTGCGCGGGTCCGGCTGGGCCAGCTCCGACTTTGGCCAGAACACGCTGCTGTCGTCGGCCAAAAGCTGCGTCGGCGGCGGCATCACCAAGTGGTCGTTTGACTACTGCCTCGACGGCAGCCAGGACTGCGGCGGTTACGAGTGGAAAGCCACGTTCCGCACGCCCATCTGGGTGCGGACGCGCTGCTTTAACAACGACAAGGTTCAGAAGGGCGCGGGCGGTTCGACAAATGGTGTCGGTTGGGGAGACGTTGGATGCTCAGGGAGTGATTAGAAAGTGGACGGTTTCTATGTTAACGGACGGGCGCTTCATGCAATCCTCTAATAACAATGGGGCCGCCTTGGACCTCAATTGCTGGTGCTTGCAGTTTCTGAAGTCTTCATGTTGACATCATTTTATGTGATCCTTCCACGCTGAGGTTCGAAAAAAGAACGACCGGTCATTGGAACCTTGGCGGCGTTGCGGCCTGGCGGCTGGTGGAACGGCCTTGTGGTATGACAATGGCTTATTCTCTTGCATGGGAGTGTTTGTGACGTCGTAAATGTGATCCGCAAATTTCCCGTGGTCGTCATATTGTTGCTCAGAAGTATGTACCAGCAACACCCTTTACACGCTGGGAGGTCGCGATACAAAAATGACAAAACAAGACCAACACGAAAAATTTTATTGTGAAAAAAATGAAGCGAAAAAATACGTTATTAACATGAAGCAGACGGACAGGACAGCCAACAGGGAAGTTCGCATGAAACATAAACATACCAAGTCCCTTCGAATCACGCTCGCCCTAAGTCTTCTCCACCAAAACACGTCCAAAAGACGTGCATCAAGATGCAAACGAGTAACAGAAGATTCCCTCGTCTTTAGAGGGTGTCTGCCTGATCGTGGTTCACAAGCAATCGTGGCCGCTTGGGGTCCTGAGCGACCACACTGCCCTCTTCGTCCAACACTCGCTTGTTCTCTGACGACGACAGGCACGGCAGCAATCGAGGAACCGGCGACGGCGGGGGCGGCGATGGCGACGGCGGTGCGGTTGATGCCGCCTCTGCTGCTGATACGAGCGAAGGCTGTTTCTGCAAGCCCGGTTCCTCCTGCTTCTCCTTCTGCCCCTTCAGAGGCCAGCGGATCCTCGCCTGGTCAAAGTCAATCTGCATCACGCGCCGTGCCTCCGCGTTCCACGTCAGATTGTCGTGGCGCACGTCGTCGTTGTCCAGGCCGGCGCCCTCCAACTCCGCATTCGTCTTCCATACTTCCTCTTCCAAGTCCACGCCTGGCGGCCGTGGGCGGAGGCATATGAGATCCGGCCCTGCCCACGACAACAGCAGCATGTGCGAAACTTTGGCCAGGCTCTGCAGAGGAAACGGGTAGACGAGGTCAATCATGCCCATACACACGGGAACCAGCCGACCCTGAAACGCCGCGAGTCCCTCGTACACAGCCACCTCCTGTTCCAACGCCTGCCGATGCGCGGCCTGCACGCCTTTGGCCACAAACGTGTAGCCGTACCCCGTCAGTGTAATCTTGAAAAGCACACCGCAGAGGCCAAAAAGCCCCCTTTTGTCTAGGCACTCGCAATCCACCTCCAGGTGGTCATCAAGCTGCCGCACCAGCCGCGACCGCAGCTCATCAACCGTCAAAGTATGGTAGACCTGTTGTTCTTGTTCGCGTCCGGACGGAGCCGTTGCCGCCGTTGCTATCGCAGCCGCTTCGCGATGTAATTGGACGTTGGGGCACTTTTCATCAAGAGGCAAGCCCCGGTGGAGACCCAAGAGGCAGCCTTGTGTACAGTACGGAAGAGACGGACGTCGAACCACATAATGACAGATTTTGGCAACATATCCCTGCAAGCCAGCTGCGTCCGTTCTGGCATCCGCTGCGCCTGTTGCAACGGACGACGACGCCTGTGACTGCGAGTGCGTACGCTTAGCCCGTCGCCGCTGCTCGCCCGCGCCGTTGCCGCTGGGGGCACCACCGCCATCGCCATTGTTGCTGCCCCCGCCGCCGCCGCCGCCGCCGCCGCCGCCGTCATCGTCCTCATTTGGCGGTGGCAGATATGGAACCCGGGCGAGAAGAGGAAGCGTGATTTGATCGTAGGGCGTAGGCCACTGGGCAACGTTTGTTGTGGCTGCCCGGATCCATGCAGCGGACCGCACAGTCGCGTCGAGGGCCCAAAGGCAAAAGCTGCACATGTACGCCGCAGCCGTCAGGCGCGGGGGCCGCACAT
Source organism: Niveomyces insectorum RCEF 264 (assembly GCA_001636815.1). Taxonomy (NCBI): domain Eukaryota; kingdom Fungi; phylum Ascomycota; class Sordariomycetes; order Hypocreales; family Cordycipitaceae; genus Niveomyces; species Niveomyces insectorum. The sequence goes on along the minus strand of AZHD01000005.1, from coordinate 625,264 downwards.
TTCGATTGGCATCCCGTCGCTGCGCTTCATCTGGTAGTCTGGGCACGGGAAACACAATTGAATAGTAGTAAAGCGTGCAAGGATCGTCTTCGAAGACACGCAGGAAGACCAGCCCTTCGCCAGACGCGATGTAGCCAAACTCCAGCCCGGCTGTTATCATGTAGTGGAACGCTTGACAAAGTGCATGAGCCACAGCACGAGTGGCAGTTGCTGGAGGTCTCTGAGTAGTCGTAACGGTGGCGGCGGCAGCGGCCGAGGAGGGCTCACCGCCCTCTATGCCAGGCTCAGACGCCGTGGTTTGGCCGCCGGCTTTGTCTTCAGCCAGTTTCCGTTTAAGTAGATCGGAAAAAAAGCTCTCAGGCGGCGGTGGTTCCAGGACGGCCTGCAGCATCCCAGGCGTGAACTTGTGCGCTGCCTTGTGCTCGCCAACAAAGCAAATCGCGCGGAGGCCGTCATGGCGCAAAGCCAGCCCCCAGCGGTCCGGATAACCGATCTGCTTCGTGGGCGAGTTGCTCTTCTTCTTCGGCGGCTCGCCACCGCCATCTTCCTTGCCCTTGCCTCCAGCTGATTCCGCTGTTTCTGCTGCTGTCTCTGCTGCTCCTGTTGCTGCTGCTGTCGTTGTTGCAGTTGCTGCTTCCGGCAGATCGAGCAAGATTCGATGCCCCTCGATCGACGTGGTGTCGTGCTCGGGCAGATGGAGCCCATACGCGTTGTTCTTGAACCAGATCGTCCGAATGGTCGGGTGCGCGTGAAGGCGAAGATACTCGGACACGATGATCGCCGCGGGCTTTTCGACGCACGCGCGAATAAAGGGTCGGATGTCCAGTCCGTCCGCGGCGGCGTCCACGCTCAGATAGCGGCGGAACCCTTGCACATCAGTGAGCGAGGGGAGAATGGCTGTGCTGCCAAACGTCTCTTTGAGACGGCCAAACGTTGTCTCATGGGCAGACGAGAAGTCGGCCCAGAGGCGCAGTCGCAGGGGATAGTGTTTGCCTTCGATCTTGGTCAAGGCTGCGGCGGTCGACTGCCTGTTGGGATCCTGCTCGATGTAAAACGTCGCAAACAGCTCCTCCTCGGCGTGCTGGACATATTCTAGGAGTGTGGACGGCGCTTGGAGGCTCTCCAATGCATTTACTCGTGTTTCGGCTCGCTCTGTTTTGGCTTCTGCTAGCTCTGCCCGCTCGTTTGCTTGGGCCAGCGACGCTGTGATTGCTGTCAGTATATGTGTCCAAAAAATTACAAGAGTCGCGTAGATGATTATGGCGGACCTTCGAGGTTTTTTATGTATTCCCGAGTGGCCTCATCCATGTTGCTTTTTGCTGGCGTTGAGGGGGATCAAAACAAAACAAAGATTGGCCAATTTGGTTTCGGCTCGACGCGCCAGACAACATAGTGTGTTGGTAAGAATGGGGCTCCCCCACTGGGTCTGTAGATCCGTAGAAGTAAAAAGCTCCCACTAGATGCACAGGTCTGTGCAAATAAAATACTTACATAATCGTTACGTAATCCCGTTCCTGCCTAAAAACGCCTGAATTTGAATCATCACCACTTACACTAAAAGCCATAAAAACGTCACCAAAAGCCACAAGACTATACGTTATAAATAAATAAAAGGATAAATTTACTGTATAGACTCCGCCTCTTCTGACCGGGGTACCGCTTTATTTAACCGGCCCCACGTTTATAGCTCTCGTAGCCTTACTTTAACCGCCTTTATTCTCTCTTCACCAGCCCGTACCTCCGCCTAAGCCGCCGTACCGGTGGCTCGCGCAGACCGTATAAGCCGACTTCGGCTAGTACGCGGCGTACGTAGTGTACCGCTCCGTATAGTCTGGGCCCGGGCCACCGCGCGCCGTCTCCGTAGGACGGCCGGTAAGACCGGGAGCTCCGTATAATAGGGTTTGGTGGAGTAGGTAGTCGATAACGTAACGAATACGTTATATTAATGGTACGTATACGAGGGCGAAGGTAGGTCTATATTTATAATAAGACTAAGTCTTGTCCCCTTCCTAATTCGTACGAAAAGAAGGGGTAACTAAATAAAGGATATACGGTGCCCGGTATAACTTTATTACGGGCCCTAAGCCCTAGCCTCGGGTGCGTCCCGTCACCTAGCCCGTCACGCCGCCCGTCACCTAGGCTATTACGTAGAACGGGGTTTACGGTACGCCTACGGCTCGCCGTCGACTTTCCGTCGATTATAGGTGTACGTACCGAGGGTTATAATAATTATCCTCCCCCCTTAACGAACTAGTCCCTTAATTCGTATTTATTCTACTAGTTTCCCTATTTATAGGGAGTATTAAGAGAACGTTTTAGTACTTTTTTATTTAACGGTAAAAGTATGGCGGCCGGCGTCGACGCGCCGGCGGTCCGTCTTAGACTCTTTAGTTATATTTATAAAGTACGGGCTTCTCGTCTTTCTAAATATATTTATATTTAGCCGGTCACCCTATACCTCCTTTATCTCTTCTTTAGTATCTACCTTTATTACGGCTCGCTTACGGTATATAAACGCTTTATATTTATATTAAATAAGTGTCTTTTAAGAGCCGGTCGCTCCTTTTTTCGTTTATTTATTTATTTATTTACTTTCTTACGAGTAACCGTCGGCCCTATATATAAACGCGGTCGTCCTTTTTACTTTAAGGAGAATTTTTCCTTTCTTATCTTTATAAGTTTTCTTAAGTTTATATCTTAAAAGTAAAAGTTCGTTATTTAATCCTTAATTTAGATTTTCGTTTTTTATTAAGATAAGTAAGCCTTCGAAAAAGGCTCGGCGTAAACGCCGTAAGGAGGATCGTTAACGAAGTACTAGTAACTCGGTATCGGTTCCGGGGCCCTTACTTACTTTAATTATTACGAGTACGCCGTCCGCGTTTATAACGGTCACTTCCGGGACGCCTATTACTCCTTTTATTTAACGATACGCCGTTATTAAATTTATTAGGGCGGTTAGCTTAATAATAGTTCGTCGTCGATACGTTAACGGCTTTACGCCGACTTCGGGTCCGTTACCTTCTTCGTCCGTTATAGTTATAACTTCTACGCCTTTAACGACGACGCCCGCGGTATTAGTTACGCCTTCTCTTCGGCGGTATATTTTTATTACTCTTATAAGGCCTTTTAGCCCGACGGCGGCCCGTTTTCGGGTTATTACCGGTACGCCTTTTACTCGGGCGCCTCCCTTTATAAGGTCGTAATCTTTTATACGCCCGGGTATATTTACTCGGGATAAAATTACGGTACTACTCGCCGAACGTCTTACTATTAAAGCTACGGTTAATATACCTAATCCCGCGCCTACTCCTACTCGTCCTCGCGTTACGGTAAGTCCCTTTAAGCGCGCTTATCCCGTTAAGTAGACGGCGCCCCTTAAACGGGTAACGGGTGGTACTTAACCCGTCCGTTCTTTTACCGCGGCTCTCGCCGCGCGAGTTTAGGTTAAGTTAACTACTCGGCCCGCCGTCGACGTTTTAAAGGGCGATAATAAAGACGATATAATCGATAAAGATATTTACCACGTTAATAATATTAACGTTAACGACGGCGGTAATAACGACGATAACGGTAAAGATACCGATAATAACGAGGATAATAATATCGGAGGCGGAGAGGATAATAATAACTAGGGTGATAACGATTAAGATAATAACGTTAATAACGATAACGACGAGGGCTCGGTTACTTCGCGCGACCTTAAACTAAATATTATAATTAATCTATAAGTTTACGTTTACGAGATTTATATATCCCGTATTATAAACCGTTACCGGGGCGTTAACGTCTACTAGGCGTTACGTTATAAACTTAGGCCGGCGTCTCGTTATATTATTTATATAACGTCTAAACGGTTATACGAGCCCTAGCCGGCTTTTATAACCGGGAATATTTAGGCGGTATTACGTTCGGTAACGCGGTACGTTAAGCTCGAATAGTTATTCGAACGTAAAGATAAAGCGCCGTTAACTTTTCTCCTTCTTAACGGAGAGTTAGTTAATACTATACTTAAAATTTAACGCCGTTATAAAGTATTATATAGTCTTCGGGGTGGCCTTAACGGTACCGTCGCCTACGCGCGTTACGACGCGTTAATTTAGGAAGTTAAGGCCGGTCGTAAACGCCGCCTACTCGTTTCGGGCCGGGATACCGTCGACCCGGCGGCGCGGTTACTACGCCTCGAGCCGGGTGACCGGCTTTACGATATCTAGACGGAGCGCGTAGTTACCTTCGTTACGGATATACGCTTTATATTTACCGCTAAAGGTCTCTCGACTTAACGGGTCGAACGCCGCGTCGTTTATTTAACTCCGATATTAAAGTAATTCTTTTTATTCTATCTTTTATTTCTCTCCTTTATTTTCTTTATTTATACGACTCTTTATTACGGAGATATAAGTACCCTTTCGGTATACGTTTTCTTTATTTTCTATTTTAATTTTTATTTACGCGACTCGCCGTCGCGGAAAGGTGGTTACCCTATCGGTATACGTTAGATAGTTTTATTTAAATTTAACTATTTCTTTTCTTTAACTTTTAACTTTATACGCTTTTAATAATCCCGTATCGCCTTTTAAGCGTTTATTATATCTTCTTCGGGTACCTATTAATTATACTTTACGGGCTATCCTACTTATTTAACTAAGTAGTAGACTTCTCCTTTACGAGTCGCTTTATCTTTTACTACCTCGACCTCTTATTTATCGGGGTCGTCGTTTAAGTCCGGTATACGTATCGCCGTCGCTTCGTTAACGTCTCTTATTCGTTACGGCTTTAAAAGCGTAACCGGGAAAATATTATATAATCTTTAATATTATTACGGTAATATTAATCGGTACGCCTACTTTCCTATTTTCTTTAGTACCCTAAACGGGCTAATAAATTTTAATACTAGCTTTTTTTAAGGGACCTTAAGGCGTATATTTTATATAGATAATACTATTAAATCCTTAACTTTAAATTCTATAAGCTTATATTTTTTATTATAATACTTCGTTTATAACTTTTACGCGGTACGTAAGTGATCCGTTACCTTTTTACGTAGTTCTTATAACTTTTAAATTTTATTACCGATTACCGGTACCTCCCCTTTATATACGTCGGCCTCGACGTTATTAATAGTACGGGGATCGTATCCTATTAAAAGACGAAAAGGGGTCTCTTTTATAAAGGCGTTTTATATATTATTATAAGCGAACTCCGCCTATAGTAATAACGACGCCTAGTTAGTTTACTCGGTATTAACGAAGGCGCGTAGGTAGTATTCTAACACTTAATTTATACGCTCGGTTTAGTTATCGGTTTATAGATAGTATACGGTGGAGAGCCGCCGGCGTATTACTAGGATAACGTAAAATTCTCGTTAGAATACGTAAGTAAAAACGCTCCCTTTATCGTAACGATACCGTCTAGTATTAGTATTTTATAACGTATCCCGACTTCTCGTTTAAATACGGCGGTTAATTCCTCCGCCGTAATCTACGAAAATATTAGAATAAAGTGTATTACCTTCGTATATCTATCGATTACTATTAAAATCGTATTAACGAGTTATCCTTAATATTATACGGCGGGTAGTCTAATAATAAAGTTTATAAATATCTTTTATTACGGACGTTTCGGGGGTGGTAATAATTATAACTAGTTATACGGCTTATACCTTCGTAAAAATACTTTTTAATATATTAAGTACGAAGTTATATATATATTAATATCCTTTTATATCGTTAATTAGTAGAATTTTCTCTTAATAATTTTACTAGTTTTTACCTTATTAAAGTATCCCGTTTACGGGTCGTCGTAATACCGACGGATAATCTTAATTCTAAGCGTAGTATTTTTTAAAACGTAAACGTAATATCGGTATCGTAATAATCTCTCCGTCGTAGTACGTTAACGGGAGTCCCGTATATCGTTAGCGTCTTTCTTCTTAATATAAAATAAGTCACTTACTTATAGTATTAATAATACTCCTTAAAGCGGTTTTTTAATTTTTACCGACGTTATATCCTCCCGTACGGTTACCGACTATACTTAAAGTACGATAAAAAAATTATTTTTACCGACTATACTAAAGTACGATAAAAAAATTATTTTAGAATAAGCGACTACTTTATAAGTCGGCCCTCTTCCTTACCGCGGGTACGTCGCCGGCGCTTCTTTAACGGTACTTATACCTTAATAGTTTAAATCTAAATAGGCTTAATATTCTTTAGCCCTAGGCCCTTCGTAGCCTACCCTTTTCCTATATATAGAGTTAGGATTAATACTTTTTAAATAAAGACTAACCGTTACTCTAAATCGGGTAATAAGCTTTAATCGATACGCTCCTTTTACGACGTTTAATAATCGGGGCGGCGCGACGGAGCGTCTACCGGATTTCGTTTACCCGCCTAGTACTTAATTTTAAAATTAAATAGTATTAAGAATATTACTTAACGCGCTTAACGGCCGTTAAGTTTTTACTAGCTTATAAAGGACCGTAAATTAGTATAGTCCGATAAGACTTTAACTCGTTATCGGCTTCCTTTTAAGTACTAACGTTAATATTTAAAGTTTTTTACGATAGCTATTATCTCTTAATTTAGGGTACTATAGTTTAACTCTAGCCCCTTCTACTTTCTTAACTAAAAGGCGATAAGATAATACCGCCCTTCGTTATCTAGTTATAATAATACGCCCGCTTCTACCTCCTTAAATATATCGGTCTCGAGCCGAAGTAAGCGAGCGGGATCGAAGTGTCTTAATAATAACGCCTCTTAAAATTTTTACTTTAACGCTTCGAAGGTTTACCGTTAACGAGGCGATAACGTAACTTTACCTAACTTTTTATTATTTTTTATCCCTTTTATTATTTCGTTAAGGGGCGTTACTAACGTTAAATACTTCTCGATAAATCTACGGTAAAAATTATAAAAGCCGAGGAATACTTAGACTTCTTTATATAACTCTAGCTCGGGCCACTTCGTTACGGTAACGATTTTACTTTCGTCTATTTTAACACCTTCCGTAAATAATATAAAGTTAAGGAATTCCACTTTCTTCTCGTAAAAGCTATATTTATCTAGGTTAACGTATAATTAAGCCCGACGTAGACGCGATAAGACTTCGTAAAGGTACCGCGTATATTTCTCCCTAGTCTTAAAAAATATTAATACGTCGTCGATATAGGCGATATACGTAACGTTAACTAGTCCCTTAAGGGCGATATAAATATAATATTAAAATATAACCGGAGCGTTAATTAAGTTAAAGGGTAATACTAAATATTTAAAATAACCGTACCGTGTACGAAACGCCGTTTTCTATTTATCGCCGCCCTTAATACGGATCCGATAATAAGTATCCTTAATATCTAGTTTAGAAAAGAATTATATATTATTAATCCGGTTTAAGATCTCCGAGATTAACGGTAAAACGTACCGGTTTTTTATAATAACTTTATTAAGCCCCCGGTAATCTATATATAAACGGAGAGTTCCGTCCTTCTTTAATATAAATAAAATTAAAGCCTTTATAAGGCTTTTAAACGGCTTAATACGGCCGTTCGCTAGGTTCTCGTTAATATACCGCCGGAGTTCCGATAATTCTCGCTCGGAGAGTAGATAGATAAACCCGTACGGCGGTTAACCTCCTTTTACTAAATCGATAGTATAGTCGGTCTCCTTTTACGCCGGAAGTATAACCGCCTTAGACGTATTAAATATATCCCGAAAATCTCGTAATTCGGAAGGAATCTCGACTCTTTAATAACTTTTTAACGCCTCGTCGTCGGGGAGGAGATTATCCTTTTTACTAAACTTTAGTCCCCGAGGCGGTATCGTATAAACGAGTACCGTAAATACTATAACCTTATTACGGATAGTCTTCGCGAACTTCTTAACGGATTTAATTTATAACTCTTAATCGTTATAGGTAAAGCGTTATTAAACTCGTACGAGTATATTAATATTTAGGGCCTTAAGCCCGGTTATTATTAATAAGATTAGGTTAACGCTTAGTACCTTTAACCTATCGACCACGATATATTAACGAATCGCCTTCTTTAACCGACCGCGGAAATCTATTAATATAAACGAAACTTCCTATACGCCGTATAATTTTATCGTTTATAGATTAGCTAATCCGAGTATTAATCCGGGGTGTTTAACTTTATAAAGCTATATACGTTTAACGAATTAAACGTTAACGATATTTATTTTTACTCCCGTATCGAGATTAATCGTCGACTCGACGTCGGCTTACCCGTAATATATTATCGTAGTATACCGCCGTATCCCGATTTTAACGTATAACTCCTCGCCGTTAAGACTAGGGCGAGGGTTATTTAATTTTTTAATAACGGGGTTAACTCTTTAACCTTTACCGACGTACTTTATACTTTAGGATTACTTCGGTAATCGTTTAAGTAGTACCCCTTCTTATAATACTTATAATACGTTACTTTTAATAATAGTCGGCCCGTAGGCCTCGCGTTATCGGCTCGCCGGGGCGGCCGGTGACCGCCTTCTAGCTTTCGTTAATAACTTTTTTATTAACGGCGCTTAAACTTACGCGGGAAAGAAGCTTTAAAGTCCCTAGTACCCTTACCCTCGTCGGGCCGCGATTAAAGAAATCCTTTTAACTAAGTTCTCCCTTTAGATTAAAGATAAAAGTTCTCGGCCTTAATAGCCACCTCTCGAAACGACGCCGACTTAATATCGATTAACGCGTTAAGTAATTTTCGGATTAGCTTTATAAACCTTAGGAAAAAGGTCTCCTTTTAAAAACTCTCCGTTAACGGATTTATCTATACCTTTAACGACTTAAGGTAATTAAGGAAGTTAGACGAGGTTTAGCCGTACCGTTAACGGGCCCTCTTATATACCTTATAGGCTTATAAACTTAAGTCGCCCGCCGTAGGTCTTAAAGTATCCGTTTACTTTTTAAACTTTATTTAGGAGGCCTCGGCTTAATCGCGTTCCTTTTACGTTTTAAATAATATAATATATTATTACTAACGTCTTTATAACCCTTATTCTATATTTATATATACGATAGTAACTTTACGCTTTTCCGAAGTATACGTCTACGGTACGACGTCGAATAATACTTTTAATTCTTTAATTTAAAATTCTTTATCTTAAAAAGTAGACTTTAGTATTAATTTAAAGGGTTTAAACTTAATATCGTAGCTTTTTCCGTTAAACTCGTTTATATTAAGAGTAGACGGCGCGGGCGTAATAACCGTTAACCGGATTACCTCCCCGTCTAAAGAGAGTACCGCTTACGTCTCGCGGGCGATTAGACGGCGTAACCGATTTTTACGACGGGCGGTTATAAACTAAGCCGCGAGCCTTTATTTTTCTTTATCTTCGAGAACCGGAGTGGCCGTCGGCTCGTCTTTATCCTCCGTCGACTTTAAGACGTAACGTTTATCTTCGGCCGCTACTTCCGTTACTTCGTCTACTTCGTCCTCCGTATTTTCCGGTGGATTCGAGGACGCGACCGTAATAATACCCGCCGTTTAATCGAAGGCTTCCTCCGTCGTTAGTACTTTTATTACCGCCCGCGATATAGTACGCGTAACGCGCCCTTAGGTCGTAAAACTCTCGTTAACTATTTTGACTAGGTACTCCGTAGGTAGAAGACTTAAAATTATAATAGGGTTTAGTGGAGTAGGTAGTTAATAACGTAACGAATACGTTATATTAATAGTACGTATACGAGGGCGAAGGTAGGTCTATATTTATAATAAGACTAAGTTTTATCCCCTTTCTAATTCGTACGAAAAGAAGGGGTAATTAAATAAAGGATATCCTATATACGGTGTACTAAGCCCGGTATAACTTTATTACGGGCCCTAAGCCCTAGCCTCGGATACGTCCCGTCACCTAGCCCGTCACGCCGCCCGTCACCTAGGTTATTACGTAGAACGGGGCTTACGGTACGCCTACGGCTCGCCGTCGACTTTCCGTCGATTATAGGTATACGTACCGAGGGTTATAATAACCGCCGTTACTACCGAGGGTTATAATAACCGCCGTTACCTTTATTACCGCCGTTACCTTTATTACCGCCGTTATCGCCTTCGTTACCCATACCGTACGTTAAGGGTAAAGTCGTGACACCCTTATATAGTTAACGGCGCCGTATATAGTACATTTCGGCTAGCCTTTTACACGGGCCCTGGCCCGTGTAGTAACCTCCACGGCCTTAAAAGTACTTGGCTCTCGTCTAGTACTTAACTACGGTATTCGTAACGTTACGAGAGTGGTCACTCGTTACCGTGGCTCGAGTAAAATACGGCTAGGATCTATAAGCCGCCGGCGGAGGCGTTAATACGTATAGAAGTCATATAATTAAAGAACGTCGTTATTTTCTAGCTTCTATTAAATCGTATATACGTACGGTAAATTATATAAGGTTAAGAATAAGCTAAAGTAAGGGCGAAGCGGCTCGCCTTCGGCCTCTTTTTATTTTATTAATCGTCTTTATTAATTTACTATACGTAAAGCTTCGTGAGAGACCTAGCTACGTATAACGTTAAAAAACGCTTTAGATAATTTAATTAGTAGCCGTATTTACTACTAGGCTTACGTAGCTTTTAATCTAGCGATTTAGTTAGCTAACGTACGCTTAATCGCTTATTAAGCGTTAAAAAAATCTTTTTACGAAGTGTGTAGATAGCTTTTTAAAAGCGTATAAATCCCTTTAACGCGAGACGTAATAACGTTACTAAAGTAAGGCTTTTAGTTAACCTAAGCCTTTACCAGCTTCGTTTTATACGTATTAAACTAATTAGTATAGATATAATAGACTTCGACTAACTAGCTTATTTCGTACATTTTCCGAAAATCGACCACGCGTTAATTAAATATTTTTTCATCTAGTGATTAAATAATTTAATACCAGCCCCTAAAAAAAATAAGCTAGCTTTCGTTATTATTAAACGTAGGCTAATAATACCGTAGTACGGCTTTATTAACGTACTAAAAATAAAGAAGGTACGTTAACGATAAAAAAATCTCTTCGACTACGTTTATATAGGCTATATAACGGTCTATTAAGACTATAGAAGGGAGCCGTATATCGTGGACGGTGTATAGCTCTTTTATCTAACTTAACGCTTAAACGTATTCGGGCTCCGTCTCTCTAGATAAAAAAGTAAAAGCGATATAGAAAGACCGCTAATACGTATTAACGTTAATTACCTTTAATAAAGGTATCTTATACTTATTCGTTTTATAAGTATAATCTAGTAAAAGAGTGTCTAGGTAAGACCGTAAATAATTTAAAGAGTCTAGGTAAGCGAATAATACGGCCGTGATACGGTCGTTTAATACTATAAAAATACGGCTTTAAAATCCCTCGCTTTAAAGACCGTTTACGAAAGCGTTAATAGGGCTTTACCCACCGTACGCGCGCCGCCGTACTTCGGTAATTTAGTTATAGATATCTTACCGCGTAGTAAAAATCTAGTAAGATTATAGTAGCGTTTAGATCTCTTTCGCCGTTAGCCCGCCGTTAACGTACTCCGTAATTAAAGCTTTTATAGACTTAGGGATAATACGGTAAACGGGGTAAGCTAACGGGTCTAAGCTTAATTCGTGGTTATATATAAAGTACTATTAATTAACGCGGTGTTTTAACGCCCAGCTACCGTCTAAAGACTCCTTAGCTAATATAAAATATAAATAGCCAGTCCTTCTAGATATAGTCCGCTTAAGCCGTGTTTTCGTTACGTCTAGCGGTACACCATTTCGGTCACAAGTAAAAAAGACCGTACGTCTACCCGAACTACCCGTATTTAACCGACTTAAAATAAACGCGCAGCCGCGCGGCGTAGCCTATTGGTTAATTACTCGGAGGAGGGCTTCGCGGGACTCGTATACGGCTTCGGGAGGTAACGAGGAAGGTAGGGAGGACATTTTCGTAGTAGTTTTATGGCTTTTGGTGACGTTTTTATGGCTTTTGGTGACGTTTTTATGGCTTTTGGTGTAAGTGGTGATAATTCAAATTCAAGGGTTTTTGGGCAGAAACGGGATTATGTAACGATTATGTAAGTATTTTATTTGCACAGACCTGTGCATCTAGTGGGAGCCAAGCAAAAACATTGATTATGTAAGATTATGTAATTGTTTTTCTGTTCCCTGTAGCCCCTGAGCTTTTGGATTTGAAATCATCAACAAAAAGAACATCGGAAACATCACCAGGTACAATACAAGCAGCGAAATGGTCAAAAATATGAATGAAGTCTCGTTTTTCACCGCGGTTGCCACGTCTCCTAAATATCCTATGGCCTACCTTCACTAGATCCATTGGATTGCGAGAATATACATATATAAAGAGAAAACTACATTGACCCTAAACGGCGTTTCAGTGGGTGTCCGTATCCGTATCAGCGAACTTCAACCCAAGCACGCGCTCGTCCCGGCCCACGACCGGCTCTGCGTTCTTCGCCCGCCGCGGCGCCAGGCTCAGCTTGCCCAACACGGCATACCGCGTAGCCCCGCCCGCCGCCGGGATGTTGTTGGCCAGCCCGCGCTTCGCCGCAAACGCCAGCGTGGCAAACTTGATGGCCTCCTTGTACGCCGCGGGCAGGCCGTAGGCGTCGCTCGTCGCGAGCGTCAGGCCGTGCGTGGCCAGCTCCGAGGCCAGGTCGCGCATCAACGTGGCGTTGCGCGTGCCGCCGCCCGAGGCGATCACGCGCGGCGACGAGGTAGTGCGTGGCAGAATGAACGCCACCAGGCTCGAGGCGATGGCGACGGCCGTGAGACGCGTCATCGTGGCCAACAAGTCCTCGGTGGACGCGTCGTGGTACTTGGCCAAGATGCGGTCGGCGTAGTCGGCACCGAAATCGAGCCGCCAGGCCGAGCGCGGCGGCGTCCGTGCAAAGAAGTCGTGGCTCAGCAACTCGGCCAGCAACGTCGGCAGCACCATGCCGCGGGCGGCGAGCGCGCCGTCCTTGTCGTAGGCCCGGCCCGTGCGTGCCTTGACGACGTGGTCGATCATCACGTTGCCCGGGCCCGTGTCAAAGGCCATCATCTTGCTGCGGTCGCGATGGGCGAGCTGCAGGTTGGCGATGCCGCCGATGTTGAGCGTCACCGTGAACGCGGGCTTGCTGGCGATGCTTTTGTCGCCGTTTGTGTAGGTGGCTCCATTTACAGCAACGGGCTGGACCTGCTCATCACCAACGGCTTCTTCCTTCAGGTCACGGAACGCCACAAAATCCAGGTACTGCATGAGCGGCGCCGCCGAGCCGCCCAGCGCGTGGTCCAAAGGCCGGAACTGCGTCACCGTGTCGACGTCCGTCAACGCAGCCACGACGCCCGACTCGGCAATGAACAACCCGCAGGGGTAGCCGCCGCGCAGCCACTTGTCGACGAGGCTCGTGCTTCCGCTGAGGACAAAGTCGCGCTCCTTTTGGCGGTCTGGCGGCTCTTGGTATATCGTCTGGCCGTCGTAGCCAATGACGTCGATATCGTCCGGCCGCAGGCCGTTTTTCTTGATCAGTGCGTTGGCTGCCTCGGCATACAACGCGCCCGCCACATAGTTGAGCCGTGTCATCTCAAACAAGGTGAGCTCGTTGGCAAATGCTTTGAGGATTTGCGGTTGCAGTTCCTTGGGCCAATCGACGGTGAGGCCGTCGATGTACACGGGGCGTGCTGGGTGCCCGTCGGCCGCCAGCTCGATGGTGCACAGAACCGCATCGACGCCGTCAAAGGAGGAGCCGCTGTTGAGACCGAGAATGTAAACCATATTTACAGGACTATGCACAAAACGTCAAAGAAACGTAACTGTCGTACAGAATAATAATACCACAGGTGTTTTTTTTTTTTTTTTAAAAAAAAAATGAACAGCAGCAACTTCGATGGAGGAGGACTGTCGAGATCAAATACGATGTTTCGAACGAGCAGATAGCTAGGAAACACCAAATATCGGGTCAACGAAGAAAGCTCCAGGTAGCTCGGGAGGGTGTGCCATCGGCATCAGGCCCCACGGAGTGCACAAAGTAACGCAGACCAGAATCTTGAATGGTCCACTTTGTTCGCAGACGACGCTATATCACAAACGCAACGTATTACAGCCATGCTGTTCGCGTGGCCACATTTGCGCGGTCGGAAGCCGCGGTTGCGTGGCACGTACAAGTGGTGAACGGATAAGCGGCAAGGGGCCTACGCTGCTCAGGCAAAGCTAGGGGAAGCCTCCGCGTGCCGGACGGCTCCCCGACAGTGGACAATAGCCAAGTGGACATAAAGACGATGTCGAGATAACACAAAACTCCTGGTGGCCATGCGTAGTCCCAAACTAGTAGCAGTATTGCACGTCTGTCTCCACTTAGTGAATCTTGGATTCGGGGAACCTCCCGGTGTAGTACAGTACATATGGGAAAGAGTTGCAGTCAACACTTATGGCTCGTTCAAACAGATCATGAAGTAGAAAACGAAGAAAACGAGCTTGGTCTATCCCGGAGTTGCCACAAATCATAACCTCCTAGTTTATGTGGATTAAACCTAGCAACGTTAAGCACAACCTCACGGACGTCAAATTTCAAAGTATTGTCTATTCAAGCCGACTATTGGTCTAAGGGCCCAGATCATTTTTTTCACAGTTTACTTGCAAGCAGCTGCTTTAGCTTTTCCGTGTCTTCGTGAAACCTCCTCATGGCATCGGCCGATTTCTCCACAGCACATGCGTCGCTATTGAACGCCCACCGGAATGCTGCTTCATTACCCTTGAAAGCGAGCTCAGGCAGGTCTGCCGCAGCCGCTGTGACCATATCGATTGTCAACAACACAAAGAGAAAATCAGAAACGAAGAAACATAAAGCGAGTGTTCACTCACCACTTTCGGCCGTCAACTGTGGCACGATTGGTTCGGTCTCTTTTTCCACGGCTTCTAGAATGCCCGGCGCCGCCGTCAACAGGTCAATGCCGGCCAGCTGCCGCACCTGGTCGACGCTGCGGAAACTGGCCGCCATGACCCGCGTTTTGAACCCGTATTTGCGCAGGTGGTTTTGGATACGCGAGACAGTCTCAACACCCAGGTCCAACTCCTCTGTGCCGCTGCCGTTGGCATAGCCGTGCGCCCGGCCCCAATCCGCAATGCGGCCCACGTACGGCGCGACAGCGTCCGCGCCGGCTTCAGCAGCAGCCACTGCCTGCGCAAGCCCAAACACCACGGTCACCAAGCAGCTTACGCCGTGGTCCCGCTGCAAGATACGTGCCGCCTCGATGCCCTCCCACGTGGCGCTGATCTTGATGCGCACGCCGTTGTGCGGCACACCTGCGGCTTCATACAGTTGCACGATGCGTAGGGCCGCTCGGACCGTGGCCGGCGTGTCAAACGACAGGGCGACGTCAACCTCGGTACTGACGCGGCCGGTCAGCTTGTAAATCTGCGCACCGAATTGGACGGCCAGGCAATCGACCGCCGCAGACAGACGTTCAGCCAAACTGGTCGCGGTGGGCAGATCCCGGGCGTAGGCCAGGGCCTTGTCGACGAGTCCAGCGTATGCAGGTTTTTGTGCGGCGAGAAATAGGAGGGTTGGATTTGTCGTGCCTTCGGACGGTCGAAACCGGGCAATATCTGGTGGTTTTGTCAGTACATGACACGGGCAAAATCAGTACCGTAGAACAATCTACTGACCCTCAAAGTCCGCCGTGTCTGCGATTAACACTGTACCTGCAGCTTGAAGCTGCTGCAAAGGACCGGGGACCATGTCGTGAGCGAGCAATAATTGTGAATGAATACAAAAACCGTATCTCGATGCTGATTTTTAAATGTGCTGCCACGAAGAGGCAACGTAGTCAGGCCACTGTGGAAGTCAACGGGAACGAAAGACACCAATGAGATACCATTCACGTCGTCCGTCGAAACCTGATATCAGGATCTTGTAACCTATGGAAAAGTTAAAACAGAGCCACATCATGTGTCTCACTTCTCTTCGTCGTTTTCAGTGGCCAGACGCTACTTTTCAAAATATTGCAGTGGAGCCGGATGCAACTGAAGCTTTGCTCGCCGGTTACCGGAGGATGACCTGCACAATTTGCCTCGAAATTGACTACGAGCAGAGCCCGTATTCGCCAGCATCTTGGTACTCCGTGCTGACCTTGACGGGGAAGGGCCATTAGCGGTCGGGGAGCTTCCGTACTGACGGCACTATCGACCTCGAAAGAAGAGAAAAATGCGGAGACTATTATTAGTTGGTTCTTTTAGTCTTCGGAGCCTTCCCCGGCCTAACAAAATCACATTTTTTCCTTCGTTGGGAAGAGCCAACTCTTCAGGGGGTGCCTACCTCGCCCCCGTGAATCCACACCCACATCTTCTCCGCCTCCAAGCATCCACGACATGTTGTTGCAGACGCCCCCGTCTGGGTTGGATTGCCAGGCCCGCAATTACGTTTCCTGAGTCTGGGGCACAGGTGCGGACACGGGTTCTCCTTCTGGGGTAACCGAAAAGAGAATAAGAGGAACTCTGGAGGCGGGTGGGAACCAGGACAACAACGCCAGTCATTGTTCGGAATCGGAAAAGAGGCGGATTGATGAAGGGGCCTGCAAAATCAGATCATCTTCCACCTCCGATCGGTCGTTTCATTTTTGTTCCTTACAAATGACCTGTGTTGTCTAGGGGCAAAACCGGGGAACAACCAACAATCATTTCAGCTTCACAGTAAAAAAAAAGAAAAAAAAAAGAGACAGTTTTTTGGGGCGGCTCAAACAAAACCGACGCAGCCCATGTTCGTGTTGGGACAAATCTTACCGAGGACGACGCGATCAGGAAGCAAGAAGACTACCCCGACAACCTACCACAACTTCTACAAGCCTCATCTCTCTTTGAGCCGTTGTCCACGCGCATATATATACCAAGAGCTTATCCCAGAGTCACATTGCATTTCTTCTCCCACACAGACGACATCCATTTTCATCTCCCGGCCTTGTTCATATTTTCCTTTTTCTTTTTTTCTGTTCTTTTTATATTATTTCCTCCCTAGATCACGCAGACACGCTTTCGATTAGCATTCATTTGCCTTCTTACCATTTTTATTTTGGCTGTCCCCCAGCACTCACAACCATGGGCCGCTTCAACGTCGATTTCCGTTCCAACCGCTGGGCCTTCATCTACTGCGGCGTGTCGACCTTTGGCGCCCTCTGCTACGGCTATGACCAGATCTACTTTACCGGCATCCTGGGCATGCGGCCCTTTATCAACGAGTACGGCCAGACCACCGACAGCCACGGCCTTCGCGCGCTCACCACCTCGTTCACGTCGCTGACCGCCTCCATCATCTACGTCGGCGAGCTCCTCGGCGCCCTCCTAGCCGCGCCCATCAATGACCGTTGGGGCCGCAAGGCCGTGTTCTACTGCGCCGCCGTCTGCATCATCGCCGGTGCCGTCGTGCAGCTGGCCTCGAGCGGCATCGAGGGCCTCGTCGTCCTAGGCCGCATTTTCATCGGCCTCGGCATCGGCCAGTACACCGTGACGTGTCTGCTCTACATTGGCGAGGTGGCGCCGCTCGCCGTCCGCGGGCCCGCGCTGATGATGTTCCAGTTCATGCAGTCGTGTTCGCAGCTGGTCGGCTCCGGCATCACGCAGGGCACGGAATCCATCCCGAACAAAAACGCTTACTGGATACCCATGGGCCTGTTGATCCTGCTGCCGGGCCTGATGGTGTTGTGCTTGCCTTTCACGCCCGAGAGTCCCGTCTGGTACGTCATGAAGGGCCGCCTGCCGGCCGCCGAACAGTCGCTCCGCAAGATCAACCGCAGCCGGGGTGCCGGCTACGACCCCGCCGTCGATCTGCAGACGCTGGGCGACGCCGTCGCGCGTCAGCAAGCCGCCGAGACCGAGTCGAGCTGGTCGGGCCTGTTCCGCTCGCCCGTCGAGCGCCGCAAGTTGCTCTACTCCTGCGGCGCCATGGTGGCGCAGCAGATCAACGGCATCCAGTTCTTTTACTCGTACGGCGTCATCTTCGCGCAGTCCATCGGCATCTCCCAGCCCTTTACGATTTCGCTCATCACCAACGTCCTGCAGGTCGTCGCCGTCGCCGTGTCGGTGCTGCTGGGCAACAAAGTGCGGCGGCGGCCGAACCTGCTGGCGTGCAGCATCATCATGTTTCTGACGTACTTTGTGATCGGCGGCATCGGGACCCTGCACACCTTCAACACGGGTCAGGCGACGACCATCGTCGTGTTCTCGTACATTGTCATTGTTGCCTTCAACTTCTCCATGGGTTGCCTGTCCTACGCCATTGCGTCGGAGGTGGCCGTGGGCCCCAACCGCAACAAGATCATGTCGTGCGCCATTGTGTCGTTTTTCTTCACCGTGTGGGTCATCTCCTTTACGGCGCCCTACCTGTACTACTCGGCCAACCTGGGACCCATGGTGGGCTTCATCTACGCCGGCACCACTTGCATCACGATTGCCTACATGTGGTTCTGCGTCGGTGAGGTTACCGGGCGGACCACGCACGAGATTGAGCGCTTTTTCGACGAGAGAATTCCCGTCCGCCAGTGGCGGCTACACGTTTTCGATGACCTACCGGGCGCCGACACGGAGAAATTCCATCAGGCCCCGGTGTCCGGGTTGGAAGCCACCGACGACGTTGCTGACGCCAAGGCTCATTCACAAATGGGGGGTGTCTCGAAAGAGGTGGAATCGGCATGAACGTAACACGCGGGCATGTGTATATAACAAGTGTGCTTGATTACTTGTCAATGCGACATTTCGCTGTTGAGGCCTTAGAATCTGGGGCAAATAGAGCTTCAGCAAGCAAAGTCACGTAGAGATACAATGTACCTACAAAACTGGGCTTTCGGCCTGCTGCTAAAGGACTTTGGAGTTCATCTTCCTAGTTACTGCAACCTCTGTGGTGTTTCTACGGGGCTGTTACTGTTAATATCTAAGGAGAGGAAGGAAAAGAAATATTTAGGGGTGATTAATAACAGCACACGCCTCGAGGACAAGCAATAGGCTCATAGTACGTAACATAGTAACACTCCGAATTGGTTTTTTTTTTTTTTTTTTTTTTTTGGCGTCGCCAACTTAATTTTCGTCGCGTAGAGCTCAGGATTCCGCCCGATACCTACGCTGCTGTGTCGCTGTATATAAAACTGTCGCTGTGGTATAAAAAAAGGACATTCATCATGGTTTGCGGAACCATTGGGCATCGTGACGGCTATCATGAATAAACGGTGCCATCAAGCCATTCCCCGATGCCCAGCGTCACCATACGGCCGAGCTCCGATGACCCGTCGGCCCGCACAACACTGTCTTCCATGTCTCGTAGCACCGCATCAATGTAATCCCCGGCACCCGACAGATGCAAAATGTGTGCAATGGCCCGGTGCACAGCAAGAAGGCGCGGCGATGGGGGGTCGATTGTACGACTTTCCGTGACGTAGAGCGTGCGCGTCACCGGTAGGCCTATGAATGCGGTCATTTGTGGGTTTAGGAAGGACTGGATGCGGTACGTATTGTACTGCTCAGGCACAGCCTCGAAGTAGACGTTAAAGGCGCCAAAGTAGTAGTGAAGCATGTGGGATAGTGTGAGAGCATTACGTGGCCGGTCAATGTCTACACCATCAATAATATGGGCCACGCCATAGTCAAACATATTAAGAATGGCTAGGGCAGCTTCACGAGACTTGTTCTACAGTAGAATTAGCATCATGTAAAATAAGGTAAGGAGGGGGGGGAGAGACGGGGTGGAGTAAATGAAGCTCGAGGACTACGAGACCATAACGTACGAGCTCTGTATTGGCGGCACCCTTGGCCAACGAGTGTGGTAGGATATGTGCCACGTCGAGGACGTCCCACTGGCCAAGACCTTGCTCGGAGAATAAAACGCCGTCGTCGTCGCGTGCATCGTCGCCGTACCGCGTGACGCGGTTGTCGTATTCGACGTGGCTAAACTTACGCGTGATGACACAGCGGTGCCGGTCACGGACGAGACAGGCTCCTCGCAGCGACGACAGCCGGTCGGGCGTCCCGACGAAGGTTGGGGCCTCGTTCCCCTGCGCTCGAATCACAGCAGAGTGATACGCTGGCGAGGGTTGCGGCGTCCGTCTCGTCGACGCTTTCACTACCATGCGTTAGAAGCTGTTCTTGAAAAGAGGGCGTGGGTGGATGTGTATAAGTAAAGAAACCCACACGGCAGAAAGAAATTATCCATCAAATATTCCGCAAATCCGCTGAAGAGCGGTTTAATGTCCTCGAAATCCAGCTCGACGTCTCCTCCTCCGCTCTGGCTGTGGCCTGTGTCTTCGTCGAAGCCGAGCGCTATCGACTTGAAAAAAGCGCGCAGGAAGGTATCCCTCGATTCTTCCGACAGTGCGTACTCGTAAGTGTATCGGACCAGCCGCGGCTGGCTGTATGTGCGGTTGTCGCTCCGGCTGGCACCAGCATTATTGCGGTCGGCGCTGGAGGTGTTGGCAGCTTCAAAGTGTTCCACGATGCGGTAAAACACGCGCCGCGCGTAAGCACGCTGCGCTGGTCCAAGCGGAGGCTGTGGACTCAAGTCAATGACACCTTCGAGCGATGCCTGGTGCCGGTGGTGTGGTACTGGTGAGGTCATCGTAATGTTCTGCTGTCGCGTTCAACGGTCCTTGCAGAGTGGCCATTCGTCAGGCGGTGATGAACACAACACGAAAATGGTCAGTAAGGACGTTGGGTCACAAATTGGGGTCGGCTTTAGGCATGGCCCGCCATACACGTGACGTAGTCAGGTGTGGGCATGAACTTGCAAAATATAGCTAAGCCCGATTTAGACAGAAAGCTAGACTCGAAAGGGGAAACAGCATTTTTGTGTTCAGAGAACGACAAAGAAAGTTGTCTTGAGTAAGGCACGATAGCAAACTGAATACAGGATTATTGAATATCTCATAGTTCCAGCTCTCGTGAGCATGCATACAAAAACAAAAAAAAATTCAATATGTCAAGTCATGTGCGTAACCGGTGAGGCCACATCAAAGTTGCGGCGCTCGTCCCGCAGAATAGCCAGGCTTTTCTCGAGGACGAGCGAGCGGACGGGGTAGCCTCTCGCAAAGGCGTGTTCCACCAGGTCCAGCAGCGTGTCAATGTCGCCGATGTTGCGGAACACCGGCACCAGGCTCGGCACCGAGCGGACCTGGAGCAGCAGCAGGTACGCCGCGAACAGCATCTGCAAGCCGCACCACGACTGGTAGGTATTTTCTACCGCGGCGTTGTAACGGCCGTCCTGGCCGTTGTCTGCCGCACTCAGACAGGACAGACGAATGATGAGGGCCGCGCTCTCGATGCAGTCGCGGCACGACTCGAGTACCCACGGCTCGCGGTCGACGTGCAGCGTGCGCGTGTTGCCGGGGGGCCGGACGGTGTACTCCAGGTCTTTATGGAGGAAGAAGTAAAGGACAGGCCGGTGGAGCAAAAACACGCAGCCAAAGTAACGCAACGCGATTTCACGCTGGGGAGGGGGGAGGTCAGCATCAGTTTTTGGGCCCTTCTTTCTTTTTTGATAGTGTGCAACGCACTAAACGTAGGTCCATGGACGGCATGCTCATGCTGAAAATGGTAGCGTCCCGCACGAATTGCTGGTCCATAGCCTGTGCCTGGTACCAGTCGCGCAGGCCGGCAGAAAGGCTGGCCACAACATCGGCCAACTCGTGCGGCTGCGCGTAAGCCTTGGTCGGCGCGTACAGAAGATGGAGAATGCGGTTCAGTAGGATGCGCAACCGCACATGGTTCTCCACGTAAAAAATCGGTGGACGCTGTCCGTCTATGACAGAGACAATGGTGCCGGTCGTCGAAGGCGTGGGCGGAGAGCGTGCGGCGGTGGCCGCCGTCGACCAAGACGGCGCGTTTACGGCATCAGTTGGCGCCAGAGAGGAGATTTTGAGCAGCGCGTGACTGAACAGGGTTGGAAATCCATTGAGTTCGGTAATTATATCACTTTGTAGTCAGTAAGAATGCCGACAAAAAAAAATCAAGATACCGTCAATGTAACAACCCTCACCTTTCCAAGAGAAAATGCAGTCGTGCATACAGGGTCAGAAGGCTGTACTGAGTCAGTCGTAAAGAACAGCACAAAAAAGTGGGAAGTCCACACAGGGGGCACACGCACGGATCGTCCGCTTGGAGGATGGCCATGTGCCGAAGGGCCGGATCGATGGCCTGCAGCAGGCCACGCGCATGGAAGGGCCGCACCCAGCCGTACGCCAGGTCGTACGCCAACAACAAAACCAGCGGCACGCGGTCTGCAGCAGGGCGTGCCAGCAGTGTCCATACGTTCTGCAGAGCGAGACGGCACGCGTGCGTCGCCGCGGCTTGTGTCGCTGGGGCATCCCATTCACCGTCGACGACGCCGGATACGGTACGCAGGGCCAGTGAGAGGACCAGCAACTGCGCACACGACAACACGCCATACTCGACCATGTTTTGATCTGCTGTCGCCGCGGCAAACTCCGCTAGCATGTGCTCACGCGGGAGGCCCGGACACGCGTCGAGCAGCACGGTCATCGCCAGGGGCAGCCGGTGGTATATGGCCGGGCGGTAGAAGATGTCCAGGGCCTGGCAAGCCTGCCACACGCTTAGTGACGTAGCGCCAGCATCCGAAGCAGCAGCAGGACCGGTCAACGGCTGCACCAGCGTTGGATCAGCCTGGTCGCATTCCGTCAAGTACGTCTCCGAGTCGAGGTTAGGGAGGGTCAGATTAATGGTGAGGCGCGGCCAGCACGTCAGAAGCTTGTACGCGGCGGCCGTGTGCAGGTTGGGCGGCGCAGAAGAACTGGTTTCGGTGTCTGGCTTGGCTGTTGCGGTGCTCGGAGCATCCGAAACTCTGGCGAACTGGGCAGGCTGTTGCGGAGCCGGCGGCTGCGCGGGTCTTTGGTGAGAAGGAGGACGCTCATCCTCGTCTTGGGGCAAGTGCGCGCCGCGTAGCAGAGACGCCGTCAAAACGCGATTTTTCTCTTCCAGGGCTTGCAGCCGGGCCTCGGCTTCCGTTAGGCGCGCGAGAACCGAGACATCTCTGGGGGAGCAAGGTCAGCAAGATAGGCCATTCTTTCCAGCATTCCGCGTTCGGTCGACGGCTCCCACGTACGACTCGTAATTAGTCGGCGCTGGCCGGTAGAGGCACTCCCGGCCGGCCAGGCGGCAGTGGCTGCAGCAGGGGCGGACGCCGTCGCACCGCGATTTCCGCTGCCGGCAGCGATCACAGGCCAGGAGCACTCGTCCTCTCGTGCTGTTGGACATTCAGCCCACACAGACGCCCGCGCGGTGGAGCGTGTTTGTGTCATCAACGGGTGCGCATATGTGCATCTATATTGTAGGTAGTCAGATGGGTCATTTACTGTCCGACTCTGAGCACGAAGCCGTAGGAGAGAAGGTCGAGTGGGCTGAAAGGCTGAGTTGCTCGGTGAGGTCAACGGATGTGCAGAAAAGACGTAAAAAAATCACGTGCCCCAAGACCGTAGTTGGGAGGAAATTTTATGTCCCCCTTTGAACACTGAAACATATGTAATGCAGCACGGTGGTATCAGAATTTGACGCAGAAAAACAAAATGAAAAATACAAAATTATAATTAAGCCATATTACAGTCAACAGGGTTAAAAAGACAGACACAAACGCCGTTGGGTATATCCTACGGTTCTGAAAGAGGCCCTGAGCGTTGATTGTAGCTCGTAAAGAGTTGCACCAAAGAGAATAGACATCAATCCTCACGTTCCCCATGTTCCCCTTGCTTAAACTGTGTCAATTTTTTTTTCTTTTTCTCGTAGTCTTTCACCCTCCAACATCCAACTCCCACAAGCAAAGCTTCCCTTAAATGACCGTGCCCTTGTTCTGCTTCCTGTCCACGCTGTAGTTCTTCCAGATGGCGATGGCCGGGATGCCAAGAACCAAAAAGGCGGTCGACGAGACGGCGTTGTACTTTTGGCTGTAGCCCCAAGCGTAGTTGATGGCGTCGCGCGTCTGCGAGTCCACGGGGAACGTCAACTGCAGCGTGGAGCCGCCCGCGGAAATGGCCTCGACCTGGTCGAGCATGTCGGCCGGTAGGCGGCGGCGCAGCGCTTCGCGAAACGTGTTGTTGTAGATGGCGCTCGCCACGGAGGTGCCGATGGCGCCGCCGAAGCTGTTGGAGAGGTACAGCATGGCCAGCATCAGCGGCACGCCGTCGCGGTCCGCCGAGGCCATGACGGCCATGCTGTTGCCGATGACCATCGTGCCGCCGGCAAAGGCAATGAAGATCTGGCACATGATGATGAAGCCGATGTTGCTGTCCTGGCCGCGGAAGCGGATCATGAGGCCCGAGCCCAGGATCATGAGCGGCAGCGCGAAGAACAGGCAGGCGTACTTGAAGTGCTTGGTCTGGCGGACGTAGATGCCAAAGACGGCACCCCAGAAGCACGAGCCGACGTTGTAGATCTGCGTCATGTAGCCCGTCTTGGAGACGTTGAGGTCGTAGACGACCTGCACAAAGTAGTAGTAGTACAGGTCCCAGGCGTAGAAGCTGTAGTACAGGACGGCGGCGAGCATGCAGGCGCCCAGGACGGTGCGCTTCTTGAACAGCTCCCAGCGGATGAAGTGCGTGCGGGCCGCGTACTTCTCCCAGGCGGCGAAGACGAAGAACAGCAAGAAGCCGATGATGACCATGGCGATGAACTTGGCCGAGCTGTAGCCGGCGCGGCCGTTCGTGACCAGGCTGAAGGGCAGCAGGAAAATGACCCAGGCGGCCATCAGGATGAGGGCGCCGACAATGTCAAACTCGTGGAAGTAGTGCAGGGTCGACTGCATGGCGGTCCGGCCGCTCGGCTTGCGCGTGAACAGGCCCATCCGCTCGGCCTTGAGCTGGAAGAACTTGAAGACCACGGCCAGCGGCGTGAAGACGAAGAACATGATGATGACAAAGGCGCCGATGGCCCAGCGCCAGGTGGTGTGGCTGAGGAAGGACTGCGCGGCGAGGGGCCCCGTGAAGGCCGTGCAGATAAAGGGCGTCGACACAAAAGCAAAGGCAAAGGCCCGGTTGCGCAGGCCGGACGTGTCGGCGACGAAGACGTCCATGATGAAGTACAGGGCATCGTAGCCGATCCAGTAAAAAACGTAGCCCGCGGCGTAGCTGTTGGGCCCGTTGCAGGCCGCGAGGATGATCATGCCGAGCAGGTAGACGGCGACAAAGACCAGGAACCCCTCGGCGCGGCCCCAGATGTTGAGGACTTTGGCAATGGGCAGCTTGAGGACGCCGCCGATGACGGAGGAGAGGATGTTGGCGGTGGCGATCTGGGGCGCGGCGGTAAAGGACGAGTAGGCGTAGTAGGTGACGTTGGTGAGGATGGACTGCTGCAGGGCGAGCATGAAGAAGCAGACCCAAATCCACGCATAGGTGGCGTAGACGGCCCTTTTGCTCCAGACGAGGGCGGCGGCCTCGATCTTCTGCTGACCCAGCTGGGCGTCGGCCGTGACCTCGTTGCCGTGCACGATCACCTCCCTCTCGTTGCGCTCCTCGAGGCTCAAGCGCGAAGAGTCGTCGCTGGAGACGTAGCCCTCACCACCGCGCTTTTCGGACTGGCCGCCGGTGCCGTTAGCAGCGCCGCCGGCTTCGGCATTGGTAATGGCATCGTTACCGGAGGTGACGCCAGCATCGTTGTCTCCGACCACGGTATGGCCCAAGACCTGGTCGTCCACGGCCTTGTTGCGGGCACGGAGGCCCTGGAAGATACTCATTGTCGAAGGAGTAACGCAGGAAAAGAAGGCAAAAAAGAAACGGAAAAAGAGGAAAAACAAAACGGGTATCAAGATAGATAGATTAGAGGGGAAGCAAATAAATTAATTGGTTGTTAACAAGAATAAGAAAGACGGAAATTAATTGAAGGTTACCCAACGTCCGGACTGACGGTTCTGGGACTCGTGTGAAGAGACGAAGAAAGGGAAAAGAAAGAAAAAGGGAAAGAAAAAGAAAAAAAAGGACAGGGTAAGAAGAAAAGAAAGAAGGGAAAGACTGCCGATCACTTCAAGGAGGAAAGACGGAACCTTTTGTATGTCCGGGCTGTTGGAACCCAGGCTCACATTCGATGCAACCCCCCAAAAGGAAAAAATAAAAAAATAAAAAACCAAAGATGTCAAGGTGAACAAGAGCTCCTGCAAGAAGACACACCAAGAGACGCAATGGAGAGCTGACGGGTCCAGTAAAATTTGTGGGCGAGCCTTGGCCCGCTCGCTGTCTGTCTTGCTCGGGTTTGGTTCTTCAGATGGGCAAAGGGTTTTTGTCAACTTTTGTAAACAATGCAGCGCAACAAACCTTTTTTAACGCGCCAAGGGCGACGTAACCCAACGCATCCTTCGTCCGTTATTTTGTGTGGGCCAGGGCCAGAGAAGGATCGGACACGCCGGTTTACGGCAGGTGTTTGTTCCTCTGGTTCAACTACGGTACGACTACGTTGTACGAAAGTGATACCACATAGACCCCAGCTTTTTGCCTACTCGAAAAAGAAAAAAAAGAAATAGAAAACCGAGAATTTTGATGGACAGAGTAGGACTACGTAGAGCATCCCGCGCTAACATGCCGGACGACGAGTAATACACAAAGCCCGGTTCGAATTTAGTAATGCAGTTGCTCCCTTTCCTGGTGGTTGACGACGCCGAGTTTCGTCCTGTTCGTCCCCTTGATTCATATAATCGTCTGGGTTGTTCTTCTATTTGCTTCTGTGTCGAAACGGAAACAAAACATTGACCAAAAGGACATACATAAGACACCAAGAAAAAGGAAATGAGAATGACAAAAGACGTGTTAACCAAAGGAAAGAAAAAAAAAAAAAAGAAAAAAAACCCCCCCAATCCCGAATAACAGACCCGCTTGCTCGAAAATCGTACGTCGAAAGCCCCGGGACTTGTCCAACCAGACAATGCCGCGGGAGACGCCAACGCCCCGTGGCTAGGCCCAATATGGCCCAAGGGCGGCCAGAAAAGCCGCAATCTGATTACGGGACGCGAGACGTGCAGGACGCACGGCGTATGTAACGAAAAGAAGAAGGGGGTGGGCCAGCGGGAACACAAAGAGACGGGCCAAGAGGGGCTAGCAAGGCGTCCCAGTGGGCTGAGAAGAATAGAGAAGAAAAAACAGGGAAAAAGGGAAACGACATGGGAGGGTTGAGTGGGAAGCATCTGATAAGTGACCAAAAAGAAAAAGGGCAAACAAGGGCGAAAAAGAACGGCGGCCGCCGATCCCATCTGATTAATGTCCGTCAGCGGTATTTTTTTCTCCAAATGTACTCTAGTACCCTCGGCCTTCTCGACGGCAGTGTATCCAAGGATGACGCCGTGTTTGTTGGAAATTGTATGTTTGGTGGGCAGTGTGTGTGTCATGTATTTTGTACTCGTTGTGCAGGCATATTACAGAGGGATGTGTGCCGGGGGTATTGATGGTTTGGTGGCGGCTGATGATAAGATTATCTCTTGATCTGATTTTGCGTTTTAGGGAAGGCCCTGCCCGCGATCCTGCCCAACGCCCTGGCACGCAATACAGAGTACAGCGTGCCCCGGAACGCATTCTTCACAACATGTCCCAATAGTGACCCGGCAGGCTTTTCCCTTATTTTGCCTACCTGTTTTTTCTGTTCCACCGGCTTTTCTAGTTCGGGCTTTCTTTGAATCAGAACTAGAAGCAAAAAGCAAAACAAAGTGAAACCAAAAAAACCACGTTCCTTTGTTCTCTTCTTTTCACAGCCAAATCCCTTTTTTCTCTTCATTTGTACTTTTCGAATAGCGCGACTCGCCTCGGGCCCCACGCATCCCTGAGACGAACTTTCATATTTCCGAGGATATAACGAAAGTCGCGCTACAGTGGAAGGAAACTCACTCAATCCTTTGGATCTGTTGCCACGGACTTGCCGGCAGCTCGGGGACAGCCGTGACAGGTTCATCGTACGAACTGTTCTACAAAAGCTGAAAAAAAGGAAATAAACAAAACGAACGAAACGAAGTGTGAAAAGAAAACGGAATTAAGAGGATGTAACGGGGACGTCTGGAGTGCTTTTCCCGGCGCAAGGACGTCACACGGACAACTTCTTTCGACGAGGGGGTAAAAAGCAATGTTCTTACGCAGTGAAATGTCCCTTTAGGACCCATGCACTTCTGTGGGCTTGCACACCTGCTCGTTGCGTCCCACGCGGTGATCCTTTGGCAACGGTAACGTACTCGGATTCGCTGGTCCTATGGGTCCTCCGCACATCCGCGTCCACTTTTCCACCCACGCCACCCGCAAAACTTCTTACGAGAGGAAAAAGGTTTTTTCTGCATTCAAAGGCCAAGACGACGTTCGCCTTTCCTAAAAGAACCAGGCCAGCCGTGGCGACGCCGATGAAGAGCCGATATTGTTTGTCTCTAACGGCCGTTCTAGCCATTTGTGTAGCCTGTGATGAGGTATCATTCCCGTACAATTATTTGTGAAAAAAATAAAAAATAAAATAATAATAATAGTAATAAAAAGAAAACAAAAAACTCCACCGAGGGAAACTCAACCGTCCATCGGCTGCCCATGGCGTTGGGTCGGTGTCGCTCTCCACGTCCTTTCGTCGGACTCTACTTCGTACATTTTTATCAGATCGAAGTGCTGCTGCCATGGTGGTCACCGTTATCACAACGTTACAAAAAGTGGGAGGCAATTACGAGGCTGAGCCAGGACACACAGAAAATAGCCAAAGGTCGCCAGAGTCAACCTCTCCCTCTTTCATGCTCGCAATGAACGTATCTTATTTCCTGACATAGTATTTAATTCGTCTAGTCCTCCGTTGCAATCATTGTGTAATCAGACATTTTACAGACTCGCGTCTCTTTCATTATGCTTGATCATTCCAAGCCCGTTGACCACGTTATGTTTACCGTACTTTTGCTTAGTCGCCTGAACGCGTAACTGGGTCTGGGGGGACGGCCGAAGTCGGGCGACGAACACTTGCTGCACCTTGTGCGAGGCAGGGGATGAGATGGAATGGTATATGTATGAGGTAAAAAAAAAGCACTTTGCACAGCCTGTAATCCGTCTTAGGCCATACCACCGGCATTTTTTGCCGTCGGCAATTGACGGCAGCTTGACCCTTAGTTTATTCTTTTTTTTTCAACCAACCAAAAGCTTTAACAAGGTAGAACCGGACGCACCGGCGGGTTTGTCCGAGAGTTGCAAAGGTTACGGATAAATGGCCGAAGGACAGAGAAACCTGGTTTGGACGAACGATCTGTACATCAATATGACAAAGAAAAATATGACAAAGAAAACAAAAAATGCATATTGATTTTTCTGCGAAAACGTATGTCTTTCAGTGCGTATCCAGGCGTATCTTCAAGAGTTCCTCCATCTCGTTCGTCTCTTGCAAGATCTGGGTTGCCATATAAACACGTCAAATGCCGTTTGATTACGATGATAATTGTTTACTTTCGTTCGAATCTTTTTATCGCACCTTGGAATTCTCATCACGACGTCGATATTCACGTAAAATTTTGTTTTTCTTACGTGGTTGTTTTCATTTTCCTAGTATTTTCTAATGTCTTTCGTATTATGGTAAAGGCTCAAGTAGCGTCAACACGCAACCCCTTTTTTTCCCGAACATTGAAAACCATGTTCTGAGCTCTTCCACCATGACCGTCCCTGTCCTCGATAGAAACAGCCCTTGATCGAAGCAGCAGCAGAGACAAAGGACACGCCGAAGCGGCGAATCCGGATGGCCCACCCATTCCTTTTGCCGTTCACGCATTTGCCGCTTTCGAATGGCCGAGCTTGCAAACGGCAAACCCGCCGGTCTGGAACACGGCGCCGCCAACCAGCCGTTTTCCGGTTGCGTCCAGCGCCATGGCCGTCATGAAGCTGAGCACGCCGCCGTCGTCGTAGTAAATCAGCTCGGGCGTGCGGTAGCCGTCCTTGCGGGTCAGGCGCAGCGCGGCCGCGGGGACGTGCAGCCCACGGCCGAGCTCGGCGACATTGGCCAGGTAAAGCGGAAGGTTCTCGACGCCGGGGAAGACTGCCGTCTGTTAGCGTAGGTGACCGAGCGGGACAGGTGGATGGTCACGTACCGGAAATGGTAATGTCGCCGGTTGTGGGATCGACCTTGATGTTGTCAGCGCCGGCGCCGAGGTCCTACCAAAAAGGTAGCGTCAGCTGTCTGTTTCTGTTTCTCAAGCAAGACCAAAAGAAAAAAAAATGGGAAAAAAACCCGACGCACAACTTGGTGTTCGAATTCGACCTTGTCTTGGCCAGGCAGGATGCGGAACACGGTCAATGTGCCGTTCTTGGCATCGCCGACAAACAGCTGGTCTTTCCAGACCGCGATGCCGTTGGCGCCCGGCTGTGTACCGGTCACTTGTTGGCAGACGACATTCTAACCTGCTGTTAGCACCCGTTTCCAAAGATAAGCAAAAAAAAAAAAAAAATCCAAGTTCGCCGGCCACGTTGTTACCTCCTGCGAAGCGTCGCAGCGCTGCACGTGCGTCGCCCACGTCCACGGTCCGAACTTCTCCTCCAGCACCCGCCCGATGCCGTCATGGAAGTAGTAGTCATTGGTCATGTAGAATTCCCTAAGGATAGCCGAAAACGTCAGTAAGACGTTTATCTTAACCTCCCCTCACAGCCAACATAAAATCACCACAATTGTCTTACAGTTCGCCCACGGCGGCGACACCGTTGGCGTTCTTGATGTTTGGGTGCCGGACGTCGCGGACCAGCTCCACGAAGTCCGTGCCCAGTTTGTGCGAAAAGATGCTGATGGCGTCGCCATCCCGCGCATGGCGTACGGCAAACAGGCGGATCTAGGCCGTGGTCAGTATGTGCTTTCGGGCGAGTTGAACGGGGCAAAACACTCAAACATGGCAAAACAATCAAAAATGAAATAAAATAAACCCACCTGAGTTGGATCCGACGGCGACGCGTACATGTCCAGCCCGTGCGTCACAAAGTCGTACGAGTCGGGCAGGCCCCGGATTTGCAGCTGCGTCGTCTGGCCCGTCTCCAGGTCGTGCTTGAACAGCGTCTCGCGGAACGTCGTCACGGCCGCGCGGCCGGCCGCATTCCGCTGGCACGCGGGCGGGAACCAGAGCGAGCGGCCCACGGAGTCGCCGCACGCCAAAAACGCCGTGTGCGAGTCGGCATGGATGACGACGTCCTCGCACGCCTGCGCCGTGTGGTCCACCGTGCACGCGCCGTTGTTCAGAGGCGCGCTGTCGGCCCACCGGACCATCCTGGTCTTGTCGACGCGGACGCGGCCGATGAGCTCGCCGAGGCTGTCGGCGCCGCCGCCGACGTACGCGACCAGGGCGGCGGCGGCAGCGGCGGCGAGGGCCACTGGCCAGCGGGAGGACCGCTGCTGCTGCTGCTTCTGGGGAGCCATGGCCTCCAATGGAAGAGCAGTGGTAAAAAAACAAGAAAATACAACCGATTGGGCTATGGGGTCTTGCGTCCTTGGTCTGCGACTGCAAGGCAGTTTCGTACGATGGTCGGTATATGTGGTGTTGCTCCTTGCTCCGGATTTACCCCCCGTACTATTGTGTTGCTTGTGTTTGGTCGAAAAAATGTCGAAGAAGGGGAAAGAATCTCGGGGAGAAAAATGAAGGAAAAAAGTGGCTCGGCAGACTAACGCGCCAGTAGCACTCGGCACATTATTATTAAGAAGGCGTCTTATGCTCTGGAAACCGCTTCCCTTCCACAAAAGCCCGGGAGCGGGGAAGGTCTGGAAGGCAGGCCGAAGCGGTGCCAACGCCGAACAGAGAAACTCCGAGTGGCTCGTACGGCCCCGTCCCACCAACAGGCAACCCACAGTAAGCCCCAACAGCAAAGAGGGGATGGCGTGGAGTAGGGGATGACGCTGAAACCCAGACACGCGGGGCCTGTGCGGAGAACCTTTTGTTTGCTGCCACGAACGAGCCGGGCCTCCATCCGTCGACTTTTGCCGCGGCGTCTTACATATGATTTTTTTTTTTTTGGCCATTCTGCGCGGCTATGCAGGAACGGCCCTCGAAGATGACTATGGCGGGGACGTACGACAAAGAAGTTTCTTGGTCACGATTTGGGGTAGCAAAAATATAAAAACAATGCCTCGTAGCTGGCCGGAAGCCAGGCACGCGCTCGCTCTGCCTTGGGGGACCCTCCAGGGGCAGCTGGTTGATATCGAATCACGGAGATAGCTCAGGATTGCCGACCATCGTATTGTGCCTTACGGCGCCGTCGTCCGTTGTCCTTGGTCGGCCGTGAGCATGGGATCAGATCGCAGGCCGGCTCGCAGAGTTTTGATATTGCAGCGGTTTATCAGGAATCTCGCCGCTGTCGTAATGATGCTCGTGTTGCGCCTTTTTATGCAACGCCTCTCTCGTTCTCTTCTGTTGATCTGATGTGGCTATTCACGAGGTTGCAACTTCATTCATCGCGTTGGAAATATGCAAAAAGACGCTCGTTATATTTTGTCTGTTTAATAATTTAAACTTGTTCGTTAAGAGAGGTACTTTCTTCGAACATCATCAATCTTGTCGCGATTAATACAACACAGTATCTTCGTGTGTGGTTTTTGGCAATTTTGTCTCTTTTCATTCTGAACATGAGAACATGGCAGGTTTATCTACAGGTTGCACCACAGTTGTCTTACTTCGTGGGAGAATATGCTCAAATCAACCGTTTCACAGCGTTTCCTGCGGCATAAGGGAAAATAGACAAACAGAATTCTGCACAGATGCATATACGTACACTAAAGCCAGGGACGAACCCACGATGACGTTGCGTGCATGGGACATGGCTGTCACTGTGTTTCAAGAGACCGTCCTCGTCATTGATTGGGGTTGGCACCTCAGGCCACGGCCTGCTTAACGCGAGCATTTACGAGCAGGAAGTACGATAGGAAGTACGACTCCATACAAACGCGTGCTACGTTATCGTGACCGTGTCTCGTTTTCTTCGTGTATGACGTTCGGCTTGAGCCTGCAGATTTTGGCGTCCACAGATTCCGTACTCCGGTCTCCTTCACACATATTTGCTCCCGGACGGCATTCCCCACGACGTCATGAGCATGCAGCCCGTGTTCAATCCGGTTATCTGACTTCGTAATCCGTACCCCTGGAGAAAACACGGCAGCATCTTCGCATGGGGCATGTCGTATTACATGGGCCGTGCTTGGGCGCTACGCCCAATACGAGACCGGGGTCCTGGCTTTTGGGTCGACATCCATGACGAGACGGAGAAAGGGCACTTCGGAAAAGGCTGGGCGACGAAAACTGTTCTGCACCAAGACAAAAGACGACAAGATACGGACGATATGTGGAAGGTGGTGAATCGGGGCGTTCCTGCAAAGCACCACTGTATACACACTGTATTACGCACTGTCCTTACATCACTTCGAGCTCGTCTTGCTCGTCCACGAAAAAAGACTGCCAGGGCCTCAGATATTAACTCGAACAAGCTGTGGCCGTCTCGGAACACCCCTCATTGTTTATTCAATTTTCACAGTTCCGTTTAAGCAGCCGGTCTGGACACTCCTGTCTTCGTAGACACCCATTCAGCTTTTGCCGACATCGCGACCTGGTTTGCTTCCCTTTTGCAAATTGGAGCTAGTCTATATACGGTCTAGCTTTGTAGCGGGTGATTGGGCGGGCGTCTTAGGTCTGTGGTCTGCGTCTCCGCTCCCGTGATTCGTGGAACACCTTATTCGGCAAGGGCGGCGCGACCGCACCAACAGGGAAGCTGCCGTCACTCCAGTCAGCAGGCGCTGCCGCTGTTTGTGCTTATTATCGTTCACATTATTTTATTACGAGCAAAGCCGCAATTTGAGATCAAGGCAAGCCCAGTTATTGTTGTTGTTGACGCCTTCCCTTCCCAACTTGGTTTCCCGGCCAAGGGCATCTCTCTATTCCGTCCCTTCAAAACTGTTTCTTCTACATTTCTTATTTTGGTATTCTCATCTCCACTCCTTTGATCATTGCGCTTCTTGTTTTTGTTTTGTTCGTCCAATTTTTCTTGACTCCTACCGCCATTCTGTTCCGCTTTATTGTGTGGACAAGCCTACGGATTTGTTTTCGGCTCTTGGCAACCAGGGAAGATCACCGACGTCAAGTTATCGCCACAAAAATCGAGTTTCAATCTCGAAAGGCTTCGTTTTTTCCACGAAATATGGCGCTTCTTCCTATCTGACTCGAATTGAAACCATCGAGTGCCGGCTTTGCTTGGTTCTTTTTGTTCCAGCTTCGACTTGCATTCGTACGGCCCTGTCCACATCGCTTTCGAATCATCACGACAACCAAGAAGTGCGGCGTCGACGGCTCTCTGTTCGACTACCCATCAACTTTCCTTTTCGTTCTGTTGCGACAGAATAGAAGGCCGGACGCGGCCGCTATTGTGCCAGACGATGGCGACAGCAGCAGAGCCAGAGGCGAAAGACGTGGCTTCCGAGGCCCAGGAGCCATCGGTGGCAGCCGAAATCCCGCTTGCAGACCAGAAAGAAACAAGACCAGATTTGTATGACTTTATTCCTCTATGTTTCGTTGCCACGCCACTGTCCTCTCTCGTTTCCACCAGCTGTCGACAAATACTAACGAGCCGCTGTCCTCCATGTCCAGGCCAACAGACAGTACAGCACCACAAATCTCGGAGCCAAGCAAGGAGTCCGCAGAACACGGGGAAGTGCTCTCCGGCCACACAACAGCTGACAACGACGCCGAGAAACCTGAACAGAAACGAGACGAGTACCCATCAAATTCGCCCCGTCCAGCGAACCACACACATTCTTCTTCCTACGATCCGTCGGCCGCGTCTCTCAAAGAGGCCCTTTCTTCTCGCAAAGCAAATTCCACCTCGGAACTGCCCACAATAGCCGCCGACGATGCCGGGCTGTCTAGGACCCGGTCAACGCCAATACGGCGCCTTCCCTCTTCTCTTTCGTCGGGCTCCTTTGAAGACCAAGACAGGAGCACGATCCCGGACCCCAGGACGCGGTCCCACGAGCCGCCTTCTGTTGCAGGTGTCGATGCCGCCGCCAACGCCGAAATCACCACTCTCAGCACAAAACTAATCGACGCCATCAACTATCAGAGCACCCTCGACGACACACTGTCGCAGACGCGCATGGAACTGGACGCATCGCGCGAAAAGATTCGCAAGCTGGAGGAAGTAGCGGCCCGGCAAAAGGAGTTTCTGGCCGGCGGCTTGTGGGTGCGCAAATCGGCGGCCGAAGAGGAGAAAGCGCAGCTCGTGGCCAAGGCACGAGAAGAAAAGCGGTTGCGCGCCGAGGCGGAAGAGGCGAAAAAGAAGATGGAGCTGGAGCTGGAAAACCTGACAGCCGAGTTGTTTCAACAAGCCAACACCATGGTGTCGGCTGCCAAAGAAGAGGCCCGGCGCGAGCAACTGGCTGCGGCAAAACGCTACGACAATCTCAAGGCCCAGCTGGCGGACACGGAAGGTCTGCTCAAGTCGCAGCAAGAGCAGTTGGCCGAGTTGAAACAGGTCATGGAAGAAATGATCACAGCCGAGCCGCTACCGCGCGATGACCAAACAACCACGCTCACCACGCCGACGTCACCGGGATCCGGCCACTTCGGATCCAAGGACTCGGACACGTCGTCCGCCTCCGACAACGCCGACGGCGAGGCCGACAAGGCGCTCGAGGCGGGCGAGGCGGGCGAAAAGGATGTGGGCATGGTGGACGGTGTCACGGCTACCGCCGGAGTGGGTACAGATGGGGCATCGCCAGCGACGACCACGACGACCGTGACGTCGGCTACTACTTCTTCCGCCACAATTTCCGCGGCCACGCCTTCTGCACCGCCACCACTTTCTCCCGATGCTTTACCGCTTTCGCCGTCTCAGCCCATGAGTTTCACCCACCTCCTCCGGCCCGTCTTTCGCTACGATACCGCCGCCTTCCACGAGTTTGCCGATTTGATTCGCGCGGCCCAGCTCTACCTCATGCTCCAGCAACCCGCGCCCCAGTCCCACATCCGCTCGCCGTCCTCTACCTCGCTACCGAAAACGCCGCCGGCGAATAGCACGTCCTGGTCGACACAAGCGCTTGCACCTCATTCGTCCTCCGTGGCGCCCATTACGGCCGTGAATGCGTTTTCGACGGTGGCGGCGGGCATAGCAATTCCTCCGAGCGGATCCTCGCCCCAGAACCACGTCAAGGACCTCAAAGAATCGAAGTTCTACAAGCGCGTCTTGGTCGAGGACATTGAGCCCACCCTGCGCCTGGACACCGCACCAGGCATCTCGTGGCTCCTCCGCCGCAACATCATGGCCGCCATCCTCGAGGGGACCCTAGTGGCAGAGCCGGTGTCCATCGGGGGCCACGGTCCGCTTCTCTTCCAGCATCCGTGCTCGCTGTGCGGCGAGAGCCGCCGCGAAGAGGGCTACCTGCGCCGCCACCGTTTTCGTCTCACCGAGAGCGACAAGTCCACGCCCTATCCGCTGTGCGACTACTGCCTGCATCGCGTGCGCACCGTCTGCGGCTTCCTCGTCTTCTTGCGCATGATCCACAACGGCCATTGGCGCGCCAACGACGAGACGGCAGAGCATGCGGCGTGGGAGGAGTGTGTGCGTCTGCGCGAACAGATGTTTTGGGCCCGCATCGGCGGCGGCGTGCTTCCAGCCAACGCCCATGGTGGCGACGGCAGCCCGGCCTCGTCGGCGCGTCATTCACGCGTCGCGGGTGGCGGCAGCAGTGGTGATGGGCACAACGCCCTGGCCATTCACGTCAACGGCAATACGCACGTACAGATCGCGGGCGGCGGCGGCGGCGGGCACGAGCGCACACTCTCCCACAGCCCGCACAAGCCACGGCTAAGTGGACCGAGCAGCAGCAACAACAACAACCTGCCCGTGCCGCGGCCCTCATCCAGTCCGGTCGCCAGTTCCGGCGGCCCAGGCACAGCAACGCGCGGCGACAACGGCAGTACCAACCAACCGCGGCCATCGCACCTGTCTGCGTCTGTTGCGGCCATGATCAGCGGCATGGGCGGCCACATTTCATGAGCGTGCGTGTTATGGGGGAGGAGCCAAATACCAGTCTGATTGAAGACTGCATGTAACACTTATGTAAAAACGGATTTTCCTTTGTTTTCTGTGCTCTCTCTTGCGTTGGTTTTGTCTGGTTTTTTTCTGGTTTTGGTTACCTTATCGTCTTGTTCTTAGCGTCGCATCAATGGGCTGGGATTTGGGATTTTCATGATGGGAGAGTTAGACCTTTTTCTTTTGTACGCAGATTAGTTTTTCGATCTTCTGTCCTACGTGACGAAGCATTAATACCAAGCAACAACGCCAGCAACACGGCGTGGTGTCACCGAAAAGTCCGTCGAAGGAGGTACACAATGGACGCCGAAGCTGCGTGCAATTTATTTTGACTTCGAATTCGCGTGAAAGGGGTACAGAACAAGTCACAGCGCAGTTGCTCTGTAGTAAGCCATGCATCTCGTAGACGTCAAGTGTTGTCTTGCGTTGTGATTATTGTGTTTACGACAAAATACTTTACTGCTCACTGTCGTCATTTATTGTCTTGCACTCCCATAGGGCTTGATTTTTCATGTTCACGAGAAAAACAAAGATGGCCTAAAGCATTGTCCAGCATGATTTCAGTAGCAGAACGACCGGCAGCTTACCGAGGTGACGAGTGGAAGGACAATTTCAAGAAGGGCACAGCCATCGGGGTCTGCGGCGTAAATTCTTAAAAATGCACAGGCAATGTGCTCATTGCTAGACGCACAGTGTTTTGTAACTGGTTATGTCAAGGATGCTTTCGAAGAAAAGGACATATCATCGATTCGTGTCCTAGAGACGCCACACAGGGATCAAAAAAGGGATTGGTGCTTGAAGCAACGAAAAGCTGAGCTCATTACAAGACGGGTATCTGTTGCATTCTAATTCTCTGTCGTTTCAACATGGTATAGGGGAGCAACGATAAAAGCGCTGCAAACGAATGAACAGGTAAAACATATCAAAAAAAAAAGCAACTGCAAAACATGACGTTTCATTTCATTCGTGCCCATCCAACCTGTATCTTCAAAGAAACCAAACAAGATCATGGAAGGACGATACTTCGGCAACCAAGGGTATGTCGTTGTGAAAGTGCGATGAAAAATGCAGAACGCGCGGTGAACATAGACAAGGCTAGGGGAAAATAGGAACCAAAACGGTGAATATCCAACGGCTGTGTCAAAAAGTCAACAAGCAAGGACTAAGCCCGCAAAAACGATACCCAAAACTTGAATGCAGAAGAAAATCCAAATGGAGACAGGCCCGAGAAAGGGCATCAAAATCGGCTATCCAAGAGCCAGTAGCGACGATATGTCGCCTCAGTACCGGAACACGGGACCGCCTTCAAACTGGCTGCTGCTGTGGGCGGCGGCATCGATGGCCGGCCCGCCAGGATGGGCCGCCGAGGACGAGATTCCTGCCGCTGCGGCCTCGTCTGTGTCCGTGGACGGCCCCGCTTTGGACGCGTGATTGTTTGCCGCGCCGGCCGTGGACGACGATGACGATGCGCCCGCCCCAGACCCCGTCGCCGAACCTGCTGTTGCTGCTGCTGCTTTGCCTGACCTGGACGCCGAAGACGACGCGCCGGCCACGTTCTTGTTGCGCCGCTGCTGCGACCGCAAGTACTCCTCGTCGCTGTCGCCGTCGCTGTCCACGTACGCGATCGAGTGGCCGCCGGCCGCCCCAGCGCCGCTCCCGCTCCCGCTACCACCACCGGCACCACCAGCGCCGCCAGCGCCACCAGCACCACCGTACGCAGGTCGGATGCGCGACGACGAGCGCGACGACTCGGGCTGCAGGTTGTCGGCAAACGGGTTTTCGTCCTCGTTGTCGGCCTCGCCGCTTTCGAACAAACGATGAGACCGGGTTCGGCTGCTGCTGCCGCCGCCGCCGCCGCCACCACGGTTGCCGCCGCGCGGACGTGCGTCGGCATTACTGGCCGCAATCGCAGCGGCCATGAGATCGTCGTCCTCGTCTTGGTCAAACGCCAGCAGATCGTCGTCCCGGCTCCGTCTGCGCCCGCCGCCCGCGCCGTTTCGGCCGCCGCCGTTTAGCCCGTCGCTGTGACCATTCTGGCTGCCGCTGCCGTTGTTGTTTGTGCCGCTCGGTCCGGCCGCGCCGGCTCCGGCCTCGCCCTCCGCTCCGGGCGACGTCGGCGCCGCGTTCTTGCCTTTGCCCGCCGGGGTCATCTCGGCCGCCACGTACCCGTCCACCGTCCGGCGCGTATCGCCCACGCCCAGCGCCTTGCGCGACTCGAGCACGGTCCGGTGGTAGTGGTGCAGCGACTGCTCGAGGGCCTCGTGCGTGACCAGCAGCGCGGCCATCTCGTCGTTGTCCGGGATCGGGTCCCGCGCGTTGAGGTACGCGAGAACCTGCGCGGTGGCGCGCGTGCAGCGCGCGGACAGGTCGTCGGCCAGGTCGTGCTTCAGCAGCGCCGCAGGCGCCGTCGTGTTGACGACGTCGGCGAGCACGCTGGCGGTGGTCCGGGCCTCCTCGATGCGCTTGCGCAGCTCGCTCGGCCGCGGTAGCGTCGCGCCGCTACCGAGGCTGCGGTCGGTCGGATGCCGGCCGTGGCCGTTTGGGAAATGCGTGGGTGGCACCCATGGCTGCGGTGGGTATTGCTGCTGCTGCTGCTGCTGCTGTGATGGTTGCCACGGGAAAATACCCGGGCCTCGGCCGCCGCCATTCTGTCGCGTCTTCTGTCGGGAGCAAAGAAACAAGCTTGGGTCAGACAAAAACGTCATTCAAAATATGACAATCAGCAAACAAGACAGACGATCCGGAACTCACTTCCGACGACGCCTTGCTCTTGGCCTTTTCCTTTTGCCACATCTCGATCATGCGGCCCAGCCCCTCGTCCACGGCGCCCTTGGTCTCAAAATCTTGGAGCGTCTCGATGAGGAAGTGCACGACGCGTGCGTCGTGGCAGCCGCGCAGGATGTCGCGCACGGTCTCGACAAACTTCTTGTCCATGTTGCGCGTAAACGTCAGGCCCGGGTTCTCGACCAAGATGCGCATCAGCATGATGGCGTTGTACACGAAGCTCGGGCGCGCCCAGTAGTCGCGGTACATGAACTTGCGGATGTAGCGAGCACATTCGGCGGCGGCCTGCGGTGACGACTCGGCAGACTCGACGATGGCGGGCAACAGGGCAACTTCGGCGCCCTAGAACAAAACAGGGCTGTCAGTACCAGGCATGAGAGTGCGCCAGGGCGGCTGGACAAGGAGGGACGACTTACCGCTTCGTCCACGTCGCTCATGCAAAAGGTCCGCTGGAGAGAGCACGCACATACAGTTAGAAACTGGATCACGGTCTCGACGTTCGTCTTTGCTAATAGACGCGGTGATCACCTACCACCAGCCGCTGCGCAGCTGCTTCCACCGGCTCGTTGTCCTGCGCCTCGCCGGCCGCGCTGGCCGTGTCATGGCCCGATCCGACCGTCGCCGCGCCTGAGTCTGTCCGTTGCACCACGTAGGTCTCGCTCGGTAGGCCGCCGGCGACTACATTCATTCGTTAGCCATGCCTCCCTCGTAGACAAAAGGACGCCAAAATAGCTAACCAGACGTACAGGTTGCCCGTTTGTTCAAGCCGATCTTGCTGCGGAAGCTCTTCATCTTGATCTTGTTGGTTTCCTCGGCACCGGCGTACGTCTTGAACAAGAATATCGTTTGCTGCAGAAAATTGCCGTAAAAAATACTGCTATATGGCAAACGAAACAAAACGTGTCGTCACAAAAAAAAAAGCTGTTCTTATACGGTATCAAGGTTTCCTAGCGCTTGCGAGGCAGGAAAGCCGCCAGGAAAGGGCCGAAAAAGGGGTCGTCTGCCTAGCGTTTGTGTGACGAAAAAAGGGTCGCCGCAGATGCGGCTGCACAAAAGCCCCGGATAATAGTAAAAGATAATGAAAATTTGATCCTTGTTCTTAATGTGAGTATTGTAAACGAGTCGCCAGGCAACAGCGGGCGAACGCAGCAAAAAGAAACGCGCGACGGATTTTGGTTGAGAAAATAAAAGATATCAGAAAAACGGGGGAAACAGGGCAAACGAAGGATTGCGGCACGGCTAGTTTACAGCGCTGTTAGGCCCGGCAGTAGCCTGGTCGCCAAAGGGATAGTTAACGGTCGCGCTGTTTGGATTGCACTGAACGGTGTCGATCGGACGACAGGGACAGGCGGGGGAGCCGCCGCAGATGTGCGATTATTCAGCTGAGTAGTGCTGGGGAACTTTCCGTTGGGAGGAGGGGGACCTTAAATTAGTGAGAACGCCGTGATAAGGCGAAAAGTGCAGAGCCGCAGAAGAAGGACAGAAAGGTGAGCTGGCTGGCAGGCCACGAAATTCCAAGGAACTGAAAAAAGACCCTTTATTATTTCGTAGAACAGCCTTTAATAATTATTTTCACATCTTCTGCAAACGTCACTCCCTTACCAGCCACGGGCCTGTAAGCAGGCAAATTTATAGAAGGAAAACCGTCCACCAAAG
Source organism: Niveomyces insectorum RCEF 264 (assembly GCA_001636815.1). Lineage (NCBI taxonomy): Eukaryota > Fungi > Ascomycota > Sordariomycetes > Hypocreales > Cordycipitaceae > Niveomyces > Niveomyces insectorum. The sequence goes on along the minus strand of AZHD01000005.1, from coordinate 583,853 downwards.
AAAACGGCCGACGACGCAAAGTGGTACACTAACCAGCACAGCCCCAAAATCATACGCAAGCCGAGTGTGCAGTTTTCTTCCTCGTCGCCGCGATGTCGAATCCACGGGCCTTGGCACGCACGCGTTCGTCGACGTCAGCGCAACTTTTGTTTCGCTGCTTCTTCCAGAGCAGGCGGAAATACGTCCATAATACCGGGAGGCAGCCCTGCCTTTTCTCGGAGAAATAGGTCACATTATCTCAAAACGGCGGGAGAAAACACCCCCAAAAGAGATTGGCGGTTGTGAACAACGCAGAATGATCTTCGGAGCTTGCTTGCTTATTTTGATATTTTTTTGATATAACCCCAATGCGCCAAGTTGACACAGAAACCCGCGCGGGCCATGGAGCAGAAGCAGCACAGCAGCACAGCAGCAGCAGTAGTAGCAGCAGCAGCAATACGTCAAAATGTCCGTAGGCGCGTAACGCCCTTCCTCCGTCCCTCGATGCCCTCGCCCTCGCCCTCGCCGTTGTCCTTGCCCTTTGCCACTTGGCGGGCGCATTGGCAGTACTTCCCGTTTCCCATTTGTTTTTTTCCCTAGCGCGATGCGCTTACTCTTCCTCCTCCTCCTCCTCGCCGTCGTCCTTGTTGGCAGCCTTGGCCTTCTTTCTCCGGACACGGCCCGGGCGGCCACCGCCAAAGGGCGAGCTCAGCGAGAAGTCGATGTGCTTTTGCGAGTCGAGACGGACGATGAACGACGGCACGTTGACGACCTGCTTGCCGACGCGGATGTGGCGCTGGCGGATCAGGACACGCGCGTGGTGGATGGACTTGGCCAGGCCCAGCTTGTAGACGAGCGTCTGCAGGCGGCGCTCCAAAAAGTCCTCGACCTTCAGGGCCAGGACGTAATCGAGCTTCATGCGGGAGTCGTCGAGCACACCGACGCGGACCAGACGGCGAATCAGGGCGTTGCCCTCGAACAACCGCTTGGGGTCCTTCTCGTCCAGCGTCAACAGCTGACTGCAGCAGTGGAGTGGGCGATTAGCATGTCTCGGGGTGTGCAACTAGACCGAACAACAATGCACATAAAAACAAGGCTCGAAAAGAATGGGAAGAACAAAATTGCGAAAGAAACACGAATACTCACCGGGCAGCACGACGAATCTTGGACAGGGTGAGCAGGACACGCCAGACCTCGCGCTTGTTGCGCAGGCCATATTCGCCGACCAGCTTCAATTCGGAGTCCCTGAATTACCAAAAAAAAGGAAACAAAAGAATGCCAGATTCCCAATTAGCTGACAATGCTCACAACGACGTAAACAAGAGAAACACGCTCATGCTCAGTGGCCGGTGAGGAAAAGGGAAGAGACGAACAGGCGGGCGGCCTCAAAGGGACGACGGGGGACCTTGGCGGTCTTGGAGTAAGAGAGAGGCATCGTGGGCGGGTGTAGTTGGACGTCCTTTGGATTGTCGTCGAGTCCAGCTTCGTGATGATGGTTGTCGCTAGGAAAGGGGAGGAGAAGAAATAAAAACAAACAAGCGGGAAAAAGAAGGAAAAAAATTAGTGGAAGTTTGAGAACGGCGGGCTAAAAAATCGTGAGGTAAACTGTACCCTAAGTTTTTTGTGCGTAACAATCTTATTGGTCGAATCCATGTGGGGGCTTCACCATTCTCGAACGCCCATTCGTTGTTTTCCTCCAAATGACTAAGCCTGGCTTCTTTTCTCGAATCACGTGCAATCAAACCCGCAAAGCCCGCCCGCCCACACAAAACATTTTTATTTTTTTTATTTTTTTTTTCGGCGGTGCCATTTTCCCGTGCCTAGGTCCGCCATTCCAAAAAAGCTTCTGCATATCACGATTTCTTTCGCGGGGCCACCACCGTTCACGACAAACAACCGCACTCCTACGATCTTCGCTGCCAATCGATCGAGAAATCGAATCGTTCATTTCTCGGACTTTCTTTTATCATTTCCATTTCACAACACAACCCACCGTCGCCATGGGTAAGAGCGCTGGTCTCCGGTCGGGCACGCGGTACGCCTTCTCGCGGAACTTCCGTGAGAAGGGCAACATCCGGTTGTCGACGTACCTGCATCAATACCGGTTAGTTCGTTCGAATATTCGGAAACCTGTTGGGATTTCTTCGTGGTCGGCTTAAGCGCTTGGTCCGGTCGTAAAACAAAGGGGACATACTGACCGTGCAACACAGGGTTGGCGACATTGTTGACCTGAAGACGAACGGTGCCGTGCAGAAGGGGTAAGCAATTCGTTCTATTTCTTGGTGCCCCGCGTCCCTGCCTTTTCGAGTCGAGTCAGCGGTGGACAGGAGGACATGGCCAGGGTTTTGAACCGAAGAATGGGACACCCCGAAGGAAAAGCGACTAACCAGGCCGAAATTTCAGCATGCCGCACAAGGTCTACCACGGCAAGACCGGCGTCGTCTACAACGTCGCCAAGAACGCCGTCGGCGTCATCATCTACAAGAAGGTCAAGCACCGGTACATCGAGAAGCGCCTGAACGTCCGCATCGAGCACGTGTCGCAGTCCCGGTCGCGCGACGACTTTTTGCAGCGCGTCAAGCGCAACGCCGAGCTGACGCGCAAGGCCAAGGCCGAGGGCACCGCCCTCCAGCTGAAGCGGTTGCCTGCCCTGCCGCGGGGCGCCACCACCATCTCGCTCGACAACAACGCACCGGAGACCGTAGCACCGGTTGCGTACGACACGGCCATTTAGAAAGGGAAACGGACAGGGGCAAACATGGGGGCCGCGGCAGGAGGGTCGATGACACAGTTGTACCTGATTGGGAAACAGCTGGGAAAGAAACATACAAAAGCCGGACATGGGATGATCTTGGGCGTTCTTCTGTTCTTTTGTTCTCTTTTTTTTCTCTTTCCAAAACTACATAAAGAACCAAATTCGGTGTCGTTTCTACGCCCTGTCTGTTTCGCGACTTGGGAGCACCAATGCACGGGCAATTTCAGCGTCTTTACAGTCTTTGCTTGTTGTCTTGAAGGCTAGGTGAGGACACGCGGGAACACCAGAAACGAGACAAAAAAAAAGAGCAAAATCAGCAATTAATCCACATCAAGCCGACAGCAGACATTGCTTTTGGTCCGTACTCAGCTTCGTCACCCATTCAATGAGGAAGTCAGAAGAGACTTCCAAAAAGTGTGTAATTTAGACGGCAAGGTCGGACACGAAGTCTGGCCGCTTCCTACTTTTTAATAAGTGTAGACACCAGCAGAAAACAGGATTCAAACGTACGTTAAGAGTTTCAGCAGGAAAGGTTGTGTACCCGAGTCTAAACTACAGCAACGCGGTGTGCTCGTCCCGTCTTTGGGTATCCAATGTCCATACGCTAAAACCACGGCTCATTCCCCTGCTTTTTTAAATTGTCCAAGTGATACTCATAATTTTCGACAAATGCCGCCACCGCATGACCCCGACACATGGCCTCCGTACCCGGATCCGGCTCGTACACGCATTCCAGGTCAATGAACATGAAGCGGTCGCCGCTCGCCATGACGACATTGCTCAGCTTGGGGTCGTCGTACATGACGCCGTACTGGGCAATCTCATCCGTGGCCACTTCGATGCGTCTCTTGAACTCGTCCACCGTCAGCCGGGGCTCGGGCTGCTTCATGACCACAGGCCAGGGCAGGTACGAGATCAGCAACGCCCGCACGCCATCACACTGTGCCTCGCCGTAGAAATGGGGAATCAGATGGCCTTGCGCAGGCTCCAGTTTTTTGTACATGGCTTGTTCGTGCTCGAACGTTTTCGTGTACTCGGCTTTCTGTAGCTTCTTCAAGACGACGCAGCTCGGCAAGGTGTACTGGGGCCACCATTTCCGAACAAGGTGTTGAATCCATGCCGGCGCAAAGGAAATATAGGTATGCACAAAGCGTTGCCAGCCACTGCGGCGGAAGACGAGCTTGAGGACGTGCGGGTAGAACGGGTCGATCAAATCGGCGATGGCGTTGAGTCTGCCATGCCCGACCCGAATCTTATTGGCCCAGTCAGCGAATCGTGTAAACGAACACAGACCTCAAAGCAGAGGGCACAAACCTGAAGCAATCGCGGGTATTCGTAGTCTACGTCCTCATCCATGAAGTCGTTGCGGGCAGACTAAGTCCACGGACAAAGGGGAAGACGAGAAGAAACGGGAGTCGTGTTTGGTCTGGGCTGAATATCATGTAATTATGTAATCATATTTAATATGAGTACGAGTATTGTCATTTCTTACCGCCTTTTAGCTTATTAGCGATCTGGGGAGAGGAAAAAGACCCAAATTTTAGCTCCCCGGCGAGATAAGGACGTAATATCAGCCTCAACCACCAACAGCGGGCCCGCGCAAACCAGCTGGGCACTAGCTCCGGCTATTATCCGTTGGAAAGCCTCACTAGATATAATAGCTTGGAGACCACAGCTGTGCTCAAATGGCGACGACAGCTCATGATCTCATCGCAGCTCACCCGACAAATCCGGTCCAGGTGACCGACATGTTCTCCGAAAGCAAAAAGGGTTGGGCAGACGAATATCCGAGCATTTCTAAGCTTCGCGTCCGTACCCGAATTGCAGCTAACGGTGCAACAATCGCGGATTTTGACACCCCATTTTTGCCCGAGTTTGCCGACGATAGCCTGCGCCTCACCGAAGAAGCGGTCCCTTCGAATTTCAAGCATCACAGACTGTACTCCGAACAGGATGGGATCACCTGGTTCCATGCAGAGATTTCGAACATTGTTTTGGCGGCGTTTGCAAGATACCCGGCGCTAGTTCAAACGTCTCACCACCCACCCAAACACGGCTCTGGGGTCACGAAGATTGTGGATGTGACGTACACAGTAAAGCAAGGTTATGAGAGCACGAATGTGGCCATCGGGGAGTTTAAACGAAACCTTCTACAGAGAAAGCCATGGCAGGATGGCAATCTGTCAGGTAACCAGAGGGCCTTTTCAAAGGAGCTCAGAGGGCAGGTCCATTTGTTCTGTCTCTTAGTTACCCTTTTGTTTAATGTAGTAAAACTTACGGACTTCTTTATCGCAGGTACGCTTATATGTACGAATGCCCGCAAGTCTTTTGCTTCGATCATAAGTTTCTACTCTTTCTGCAATTCCGCGCCAACACCGTAAACGACATCAAGCGGGATGGTGAAGTGGATTGCTGGATCCTTCCCCGGGACAATCCCAACGGGACGCCCTTACGCTATGCTCTGTACCGACTCCTCGTCCAGGGTTGCCGACGATTTCAGGGGTTATACCGGGGGAACGCAACGGTAGATGGGAAATTTCCAGAGAGCATTGATCTATTTTCCGGAGAACCACGCTGGAGAGTTAGCGGTGTACTCACGACCACCCCGTATGGATATACGCGAGCCGTAGACCCAAGCTCCGGAGCTTTCTACTGGCTAGACCAGGATGGCAGCCCTCTGCTGGATGCGGATGGCAACTATCTCTGGGATACGATGCCAATTTGGGGCTAGACAGAGAACGCTGCTGTTACTTGTTAGAAAAGTGAGTAGGGAAAGACAGTCTATGAATACGAGTCGCGCGTCCGCTGTATTACGACGTACTTGTTATTTTTTGTCTCCCGCGACAACGAAGTGCTTTCCGTCGCCTTCGATGGACTCACGCTTCTTAATTGAATAAAGGTTAAAACCACGGCTCACGACATAAAATGGACGTTTTAAGGTATTAATTTTCTTAGCATTTAAAGAACGACGCGTTAGCTGAACACGAAGCATTGTAAGGTACGCCCAACCGTTGCGTGGAAAGGTATTGTAATGTTAATAGAGGCCCATAAAACCGTAGTAATTTCGTCGTCAAGGGATACGTTGCGATGCTTGGTTATGTGATGTTTTCATCATTGAGACGTAGCTCTCAGAGGCAACAAATGCGGGTAAAGCGATTTGTCCACGACATGGAAATAAGGTCTTAATGGTGATCGTAGTGGGCGCTAGCCGTTTCTATGAAGATTCACGTGGTTTTCCACTTTCCCGCCTATCCAGACGCTCTGTTGTTCATCAGCCCGTTTGACATTTTCAACTTGTCCTCGCTGTTCGCGCGCACTTGCGCGAGTCGACCTGCCAGTTAGGGTTAGCCCAGGCGCCACAATGGGAACCATCCAATAGCAGTCCATGGCGTAGTGATGCACGGCCGTTCGAGAACACCATACACAAAAGCCATCCCTCGTACAGACATACTAAGTCGACAATGCCAAAATCGCAGCACGTTATCTGAGCAGGGTAAGACGCTCGCGACGGAAACAAGCCGTTTGCGTCCGTGTTTTACGTTGCGGTGTCGACCTAGGAGAAACTATCAAATTGCTCCATCTTGTGGTTATATACGCAAGATATCGCACGGGCGTCAAAGGTTAAGTGAACCACGAAGAGCAAAACAGTGTCTAAACGGGTGGAACGTTGGGGCCGGCCACCTCTTCGTTATTCGCATCTTACTGATCTTTAACCTTTCACTTTTCCTTCCATTTGGAACTACGGACACAAGAAACAAGATGTGACAGGTGAAGTGCGAGAGAAAATAAAAGGCCTTTTTTTTACGGACATACAATACACTCCAAGTTCCCACAGCAATCAAGTTTTCTCTCGTCAGTCTATGTCAAAGGTCACTAGTGCGCGGCTTTCGATTCGTCTTGTAATCTTGCTACATAAGCAGCCTGCAGAAGCACAAAAAGGTTTCGTATTCCGCGTTCATTCTACGTGGTTGTCGCCTGATAATCCCAATCTACCTACTACCTACTGTACTGTTAGTAGTAGACCTAACGGCCCGGGCCCTAAACTAGCATTCCGTCCCGCCGGGATAACGCTAAGGGAGACGGCAAACGCCGCGAAACCGACTTCGAGTTATGGGAACGTGGTCTCTGAGACGGCGACCAACGGCGTTAGTACAGCGACGTTCAGTCTGCAGCGGATTTGTACGGTTCAAAAGAATGCCCAAAACTGCATGTCGGTCTCATGAACTACCAGGCGTCCGCACGTCGACGAAAAGTGGCTTGGCTCCAAAGCGCATTTGATTGGGTTTCTCTGCACCGAATCAGCAGCGGTCCTCCCTTTCTCGTTAAGCCTAGGACATCGTTTCGCTATTCGAGCATTTAGGGCCGCCCTCTCCTCTCCTCAAAAAACAAGCGGTCATTGGTTGTTCATGAGCGCTTACGGTATGGTTGGGCACCTCAGTCATGCCTAACTTGGGCCGAAGAGAATACGCTTAGCTGCGCCACGTTCTCGGCCTTGTCGTTTCCCCGTTCTCCACCGCATCCGCACATATATCACAGTCTCTCGACATCACGACGTGTGGTCCTACGACAAGTAGTGCTGCGCGTAACCAAAGAACTCAGAACAATTTTCGTGTGCAATCTCCCATTCATCTTACAAAACACGTGCCGGTCTTGCCGTTGTAGCACCGGCTCGTCCAACGTCCGCCAAATCCGACTGCCCTCCGCGCCACGATGAGGCTCTTGCGACGGTGCAACGACGGCGCCTTGCGCCTCGAGCGGTATACAGACCGTAGCAAGCGGCCTCCCTACGCCATCCTCTCACACACATGGGGATCTGACGACGAAGAGGTCACGTATAAGGATATGCTGAATGAAAGCGGTACGGGAAAAGTCGGCTACGAGAAAATCAGGTTCTGCGCGGAACAGGCAATGCGTGACGGCCTGGAGTATTTCTGGGTAGACACCTGCTGCATCGACAAAGAAAACAACGCCGAGCTCGCCGAAGCCATCAACTCCATGTTCCGTTGGTACCAGGAGTCGCAGCAATGCTACGTGTACCTCGCCGATGTGTCCGTTACCAGAGCGAAGCAGGATTACGAGGATAAGCTGCGTGCTAGCAAGTAAGTCCGCCCCTTGCCTCTAGGGAAAAAAAAAACACGTTGGAAATATTCTTAATCATTTAAATGTGTACAGATGGTTTACGCGTGGATGGACGCTCCAAGAACTTCTCGCCCCGAAACAGGTTCACTTCTTTTCGCGGGAGGGTCGCCACCTCGGCGACAAATCGTCCCTGGAACAACTGATACACGAGAGCACGGGAGTCGATATCGATGCACTTCGAGGCAGGCCGATGCATACGTTTGACGTCGAAGCGCGGTTTAACTGGGCGAAAACACGTCGTACAACGCGTGACGAGGATTGGGTGTATTGTCTGCTAGGGATCTTTGGCGTGTTTATGCCTCCCATTTACGGCGAGGGCAGAGACCATGCAGCCGGCCGGCTCCGGGAACAGATTGACAAACGTTCGTCGAGGCCGGTTGCAAAGGCGGCGGCTGCCGCCGCCGGCCCGGACACGAGTCCCTGCTGGATGGTGCCGTTTGGACGCAACAAAGACTTTGTCGGTCGCGAGACGATCCTTGCGCAGCTCCTCAAACTGATTCCTCCGGACGCCGACACCGACGGCTGCCAGCAGACGGCCATTGAGGGCCTCGGCGGCATCGGCAAGACCCAGATTGCCCTCGAGGCCGCCTTTCGCGTCAAAGAGGCGAACCAGAACTGCTCCGTTTTCTGGGTCCCCGCCATGGACACGGCCACGTTTGAGAAGGCCCTTTACGACATCGGCCGCCATCTGCGGATATCCGGCCTTGGCGCAAACCAAGCTGACGTCAAGTCGCGCGTCAAGGCCGCTCTGAGCCAGGCAGACCACGACTGGCTTCTCGTCGTCGACAATGCCGACGATGCGGCCGTTCTTGGCGGTATTCCGCCCACTGCCGACGAGAGCGCGGCCACAACCGCGACGCCGCGGCTGTTACACGACTGGTGTCCAACTGGTCGCCACGGGTCCGTTCTCCTGACGACACGAGACGGCGGCGTGGTTCGGACACTCGACATTCCGCGGTCGCACGTAATCCGCGTACCAGAGATGGGCCGGGACGAGGCGACAAAGTTGCTACAGCGGAGTCTTGGCGCCGCGGCCGCCGCTGACTTGGTCGTCTCGGAGACCGCGACGCAGCTGCTCGACTTTCTGGCCGACCTGCCGCTCGCCATCAGGCAGGCCTCCGCCTACATGACACAGACCGGAATGACGGCAGCAAAGTACCTCGCATACTGCCAAAAGGACGAGGAACATACCATTGCTCTTCTCAGCAAGGGCTTTGCGGACCGGGGTCGCTACAAGACCGGCGACAATGCAATTGCAAAAACGTGGCTGATCTCGTTTCGCCGCATCCTGCAGCACCACCCGCTCGCCGCGCAGTATCTGCAGTTCATGTCGTTCCTAGGCGAAAAGGACATACCCAGGGGCCTCCTGCCGCCGGCCGACAACGATTTGGAGATGGACGAGGCCGTGGGCGTCTTGCTCTCGTACGGATTCCTCAGCAGACGGTCCCAGGACGACGTATACGACATGCACCGGCTGGTTGCCCTGGCGACGCGCAACTGGTTGGCCGCGGAAGGCACATTCGATGCCTGCATTGCGACCGTCGTCCAAAGACTCAATGACGTGTTTCCTTTTCCTGACCCGGACAGCATATCCCTCTGCAAAACATATCTACCGCACACACAGAAGGCGTTGCGGTTTTACAAAAAGTCGCCGACTTTAGAGCAAACGCCCTTGACTTGGCTTTTTGAAAGCGTGGCCGCGACGCAGTGCAACCTCGGAAAATACGCAGATGCGGAAGTGATGTTTCGAGAGGCCTTTGACAGGCTGGTGGAGGAGAAGGGCGCAGAGCATCAAGAGACACTACGGGTCCGGATTAATATAGCCAGTTGCGTCATAAATCAAGGCAGGTACGGAGACGCGGTGGCATTATACCGTGAGACGCTCGCGCTATGCACAGAGGCTTTGGGCGCCGTGGATCTTCAAACGTTGCGGTGCAAAACGACTCTCGCGATGTCTATTCATAATTCTGGAGACATCGCCCAGGCTGAGATAAGGTATAAAGAATTGATTGCGCAGCTCACGCAGACGGTCGGGGCGGAGCACGACCTCACGCTGCTCAACAAGAGACAGCTCGCAAACCTTTTTTGCGACCAAGGACGGTATGCCGAGGGCGAAGCGCTTTTGCGCGAGGTCTATGTTCTTCAGAGGGAAAAATTTGGAGCCGAACATTTTTTCACCATTGAGACCGCAGACAGAATCGCCATTTCGCTCATAAGCCAGAGAAAGTGGGCCGAGGCAAAACCGATCTGCTTACAAACGCTTGAACAACGCACCAAGACGCTTGGCCCAGACCATCCCGACACATTGCAGACCGAGCTTTTGTCCGCCGATATTCTGCGTGGAGAGGGCAAGTACGCCGAAGCCGAAGTCGTGTGCAGGCGGATCGTTGCAAAGCTGACGGCAACATTGGGCGCGCAGAGTGTTCTTACCATGGAGGCAAATTGCACGCTCGCGCACACGCTTGTCTCAATGCGGAGATTCGCCGAGGCGGAGGTGCTCTTCAGCGAAGTCTACGTGCACAGGTCGAAGGTGTTCGGCAGTGAACACCCAAACACGCTTCAATCAGCCACCGACCTCGCCAACGGCCTGCGTCTACAAGAGAAATGGGCGGAAGCGGAGAGACTGGCGCGAGAGACGCTGGCAATACAGCGGCGCGTGTTGGGCGACAGACACCCCGACACGCTGCGTTCTAAGAGAATCATGGCGGCTTGTCTTGCCGGGTCGGGTAAACATGCCGAGGGAGAACTGGTTCTCAGGGAGGTGCTTGAGACACAGACAAGTATTTTCGGTGCGAAGGACTCTAAAACTCTTGCGACCCGTGGAGCCTTAGCGCAGGCTCTGTTCCGTCACGGCAAAGTCGTGGAAAGCGAAGCGGAGCATCGAGAAACACTCGCGGGATTGACGGATTCACTCGGCGCCGAGCATCCGGAGTCGCTGCAGTGCAGCCACGACCTCGCTGTCGTACTCGCTGAACAAGCAAAGTATGTTGAAGCCGAGGTGCGCCTGCGGACCACGCTTGCACTAAGGACAAAGACCCTCGGTGCCGACAATATTAAAACGCTGCAGACCGCGCACTGGCTCACCTTTGTGTTGCACCATCAAGGGAAACTTTGCGAGGCGGAGACGCTGTACCGCAACACGCTTTCGCGGCAGGAAAACACGCAGGGTGCCAGCCACCCCGACACGATCCGTATGCGCGATGATCTCGCCATCCTCGTCAGCTCTCGGGAAACACAGCAGCACACAGGGGCCGGAGCCTTCCTCCAGAGAGCGCTGCGCCAAGCGAAGACGTTGCGGCTGTCAAGGCGTCCGAAACGCGTTGATGAGAATTATCTACCCAATGCTTAAAGCCACAATGTGGGCGGGCTTAAAGTGAAAAGAAAAGAAACTACTACGACGGAAGTATTACACATCAAGTGGGTCGGTCAGTTCATAAAACCAATGGGGTGCACGCAAGACTTTTCTTTTGACGGAAAAAGTGCAGTAGTTATCTAGAAAGAAGACGAAACCCAGTCGAAGAAGTAGCAGATACTCAGAAGGGTTGTAGTAAGACGTTTGGGCTACGCGAGGGCGTCGACCATGTGGCGCTGCGCCGGAGTGGACGTGCCGAGAGACATTGGACATTTGTAAAAGCCTGGCACATCCTTGTCTGGATCCCTACGTTCGTAGAGAACTGTGCACTACACTTTCGCATTGCACAAGGAATGCAGACGTATCAAGACTACGACTTCGATGGCCAGCTTGTACAGAACGTCCTTCAGACGTCGTTACAAAGAGAGGCTCGTACCTTCCTCAGCCTCCCTCAGCCTCCCTCCCTTCCGTCTCAAAGGATCCATATGAAGGCCCTCTTCAACGTGGCCTTCCAGCCGCGCTCGGTCACTTTGTCTTCGTCCTCGACATAGGTGTCGGTTTCCAAATCCATGTCGTCCAGGCCGACCAGCTTGGTCTTCTTGATGAGTTTCCAGCCCAGATACATGACCAGCATGATCGGCAGCTCGATGTAGTAGCTCACAAAGCTGACGCCATCGAATCTCGGACTAAAGCAGCTCCAGCCCTGGACAAGCACGAGGACACTGTTGAGCACGACGCAGAGGTAGGGCCCGACCGGGTACGTCCAGTTCCGGAACGGAATGAGGTGCGTCTTGCCCTGGCGCGCCAGCGCACGGCGAAAGCGGATGGAGGTGATGCCGATCGAGATCCAGCTCAGTTGGTTGGACACGCCGACGATGCTGCGGACAGAAAAGGGGGACAACGTCAGCGCATACGCCAAAATAAATAAATAAATATATAAATAAATAAAATAAATAAGTAGACAGCACAGGAAGGCACCCACTTTTGCAACCAGGTCCAGAGTTGGCCGGCGCCAATGAAACTGGATCCGAAGCACAGGCCCGAGATGAGGCCGGTCGCGAGCACGGCCACCCACGGCACGCGGTGTTGGTTGAGCGTGCCAAAGACCGCCGGGGCGTGGCGCTCGACGGCGAGCGTGTAGAGCAGCCGTGTCCCGGCGAACAAGGCGTGGTTGCCGGCCGAGAGCACGCTCGTGAGGATGACGGCGTTGATGACGCTCCCCGCCGCGTGTGCGCCGGCCATCTGGAAGACGATGGTGAACGGCGAGGTACGCGTGTCCTTGGCATCCAGATCCGGAAAGGTGTACGGAACGTTGAGGCCGATCAACAGAATGGACAGGACACTGGACGGTGGTGTTAGCGGTCGTGTTGAACCAAACGAGCCCCCGAACAATTTCTTCAATGTTGTCGTCCAGAGTAGCCGTTTCGTTTTTGCCAGCTCGGCAAAAAACCCTCTGTACGTACTAGAACAAGAGGATCCGCCAAAACACGTTGCGGACGACCCGGGGAAGCGTCTTGGCCGGGTTCTTCGTCTCGCCAGCCGTGATGGCAATGGATTCCGTGCCGCCGTCTGGATGCGGGCCGTTAGCATTTGAAGAGACAGAGATAGAAAACGGACACGATCCGGTTTCCGCCGCCGTCTTGGCCCAGAAAACGTACAAGCAAACGACGCCGTCACGAACACCGAGGCGAATCCGCCGATGCCGCCGACAAAGGGCGCCCCGGGGATGTGCCAGTTTTCGCCTCCAATATAGTGGTGGGCAGCATTTCCGCCGGCGTTGACGGCAATGCCCAGAATGATAAAGACCTAGGCGTAACGCATTCGGGTTAGCCACGGCAGACGCTATAAATAGATATATATATATCTTTCTGGAAGGTAATGGCTCTCGGATCCAGACTCACAGTGATGGTTATGACTTTCAGCAGGCTGAGCCAGTACTCAACCTAGACAACACAAGATTGTCAGTCTCGGGACGCAATGAGAATGACAAGGGCCTTTCCGTCGCTGCTTACCTCGCCGTATGCGCGGACGGTGAAGATGTTGAGTCCGATCAGAATAAACCAGAAGATCAGACTCAGCGCCCAACCGGGGAAGTGGTCTGTCCAGTACTGCAAGACCAGCTGGAGCGCGACGAGATCCGAGGCCATCGAAACGGCATCGTTGAACCAGTAGTTCCAGGTGAGCGCAAAGCCAAAGGCGTCGTCCACAAAACGTCTGGGGCGTGGATGTGGTCAGCGTTCATAAGGTCCTTTGGTTTTCTCGACATACTACCACGAGCACTATGCAGACAGCTTGTGCAACTCACCCAGCAAACGTGCAGAAGCTGCCGGCGACGGGAATGAAAGCCGCCATCTCGCCCAGGCTCAGCATGGTGACGAACACGATCGCGCCCACGATCAGGTAGGCAATCAGCATCGACGCCGGGCCGCCGGTGGCCAGCGACTTGCCGGTGCCGAGGAAGAGGCCCGTGCCGATCGTGCCGCCAATGGCGATCATCTGCACCTGGCGGGCCGAGAGCGACCGCTTCAGCTTGTCTTCGTGGATGCCCAACGGATGCCCGGCCTCGCGGAGTCCCGCGTCGAGCCGGTCCGTATCGCCATACTTGTTCACGCCGTCGTCGGGGTAGCTAAAGCCCGTCTCGGTTTCGTCTGCCGTAGCCATAAGGTCTCGGGCATGTATCTCGACAACTCAAAAAGAAGACCGTCGAAGAGAAAAACCAACAAAACAGTGCACCTACAAGAGTACGCAAAAGGAGGAGGAAGACTTGCGTGCTGATATTGCCAACAGGACTTCGATTTTTTTTTCTTGATTTTTTTTTTTTGGCAATCATAAAGCGGCATAGTTGCCATACGATATATATTTGAGGTTGGAACACGAGACAACAGACTGAAGTATTGCCATGTGGTGTGCGCGTAAGGCATGTACTTTGTATACTGAGCGTCGCAATAATCACAACTACATTGTGCTATTTCTTTTCCTTCCAATTACCGCGTCTGTTGGTCCTGCTATTCCCAGGGAGTCGATTGCGTGCTCGATGCTGATCACTCCCCCACGGATCCTCCAAGCGGGTTTTTAGGTAAGAGAAAGTACGGAGAGCATTTCCTGCGGTCCTAGGCACGGCGTCTCCGTAAACCTGCCCTTGCATTCTAAGGAAAGCTTGGCTCAAATCGCGGCTCTGTGGAAAAAAAAAAAAAAAAAAAAATCAAACGCCGACCGTTACGGGTCAGAAAGCAGTGCCGCATCGTATTCGGCCATACCCCGTTTTGTCACTTGTCCGCCTGTCCACCATTTTGTAGCCTTCACCGCTATGTTGTCGCTGTTTTTATGCATACGGAGAAGCGAAGAGAGGTTGTAGAAAGCATCTGTCTCTCCAGTTCTGGCCAGAGGTGGATAGAAAAGCCACCACGTATCAGATTTCCTTCTCTGTCATACCTCTTGGCTGTCCTACTGCCTTGAAGTTATTTCTTCTCTATTCACGTTTATTTTCTCTAAGAGAAAGACAGAAAAAAAAAACCTAAGTAGCCTTGAAGGCAGATTGACCGTTGTTCATATATATTCTCAAAATTACAACGTCTTAAAAAAAGTACAACTTACTAGAAGCGTTCAAGAGTTGTTGCTTGGGTTTGTACGCGGCGCAATGAGTCCAACGATAGTTGCCGACAGGTCATATGCTGCAGTTTTGCCATAAGCTGGGAGCATCGAAAAATGGTGATACCAAAATGCTATTCTATTTTATTCGACTGTTTTGTTTCATGGGTCCCCGCCTCGCGAAAGCAACCAGCCCTTGAATTCCTCGATGCCCATCATGCATGTGAGAAAGATCCGTGAGAATTCGTCCACGTCCCTCGGTCGTCCCTCCTTGATGACCGCCGTGACATCGGCTTTCTTCACGATAAAGTACTTTTGTCGCCGCCACGCCACGGCAAAGTCCACCGGGCCCAGGGCCTGCCACAGCGCAGGCGACATGGTCCAAGAAGCGTTGATGTACAGCATCCCGTCGCAGGCGTGAGCCGGGATGCCCACCAAGACCCGATACAGCTGACTGAAGAAAAAGGAAATCATGACCGTGCGCCGCGACGACTCCATGAGGACCCACGCTTCCCACATCGCGCGGCTCTCGGCGAGAGGGTAGAGCGACGGCGCTTCCGGGTACAAGCCATCCGCCAAGGAGGAAAAATTGGTGAGAGACAGCAGACTTTTGGCAGAACGCATCAAGGCGTCCTGCACCTCGTCCAGGACGGCGCGCATGCTGGTAGGATCCGGATCGAAAGCCGCAAAAATGGTGTACAGGAGGAGCGCCTGTGTCCGGGCAAGCAGGTCCGGCAGCGCGGCCGGTTCCGGGGCGCTGAGCAGCTGCCGAAGGTGTGCGTGAATGCAGCTGAGGACGACGGCGGCGTTGACGGCGTTTTTGGCCACATACAGCGCGCAGCTCGACAGGGCACCCTGCATGGAGGCCGGCATGCCGTCTCTGTACAGCATGGGATGGCTCCATGGCAATTGGTTTTCAGCGAGCAGGAGCCTTGGCGCGTCCTTGATCTTGTCGATGGCGTAGGCAAGCCGGGAACGAACGACGGCCGCAATGCGGTCAAAGTCCCGTGTCTCCAGTTCTGGAAGCTGCGCCGACGGCAGCCGGATGAGGCTGGCGGCGGGTGCTTCGACAACAGGGGCGCCCTCGTCCGGAAGCAACCGATTGTGCGGGCTGCCGTCTGCCGGGGCGAGCCCATCGACAGACAGGCCGATCAAAGGGGGCACGCTGTCATCAGCTGCTATGCAAGCGAGTGGAGGTGGTGGTGGTGGTGGTGAAAAGGGTGACCAGGGGTGCCAGGCCGCGTCCAGCCAGGACGGCGTCGGCGCGGCGTCTATCTCCAGATCGGACAACGGCATGACAGATTGTGCAGACACGGTCGGCAGAGGGTCAAGAATGCTCGTAGTGGTGAGACCCGGCGGTTGACCTGCGTAGTGACAGACGAGGCCGCGCTGGCTGCAGCGAGCACACGACGGCAGCGTATTGCTGCAGCGGCGCTTGGCCTTTGTGCAGGCCGCGCACGATTTCCGCCGCGGCGGCGGATGCCGTCGCTCCAGTGCGGACAACGACAGCGACATTCTCGCGTGGGCAAAGTCGAGCTGGAACGAAACGACGAAAAAACCCCGCCGCCCGCTGGTGTCGAGTCTATCCCGTCGGCGGCTTGTTAGTATGTTCGTATACAGCGGCGGAGGCGATGCGATACAAGTGTGTAGTCCTGGGCTGTTTTACATTTCTGGCCTGCTTTGTTTGCGTCTTTTCGTTTGTTAGATGCTTGTGTCTGCGGCTGAGCCGTTTTCGTCACAGCGGACTTGTGGCGGAATTCCGCCCGCTAAATGAAACGCCCGCCGGCATTTCGTCTCCCTCCGTCCATGAGATGGCTCGACAGTGCCGCATGGGCGGAACTCCTACATTTGCTCTCCACGAATGTGTGTCAAAATGGACGCAAACCACGTATCTCGAGCCAAATGGACAAAATTCTTCCGACTACATAAAGACGGGCTGCGTTCTCTGCCCATATGGACAGCCATGTCATTCATTTGCCTTCAACACCCCTTGAAATCCAACTTGCCATCAGAACACTTCAACTACAACAACACAAGACCACCGACCGACCGACCGACCGACCGACATGGCTCGTCCTGTGATTTTTGTTACGGGTCTCACGGGCACCCAGGGCGGCGCCGTGGCCCGCCTCGCCCTGGAGAAAGGCTGGGGTGTCCGCGGCGTCGTGCGGACGCCCGACAGTCCCGCCGCCGTCGCCCTGGCGTCCCAAGGCGCCGAGCTCGTTCCCGGCGACTATGACGATGCGCAGGCCCTTGCGCACGCCTTTGTTGGCTGCACGGCCGCCTTCATTGCCTTGCGGCCCAATCCTGCGGATGTGGGTGCCGAGCCGCGCTGGGCCCGGTCGCTCCTCACGATCGCCAAAGCCCGCGGTGTGAAAACGGTCGTCTGCTCGACGGCGGTTGGCCTCGGCAAGCTCGAGCAGCTCGACGGCTACACGCCCGGCACGTTGTTTGCGCAGCTGATCCTGGGCAAGAGGGACGTCGACGAGGCCGTCCGGACGGCGGGCATCGACCACTGGACACTCCTGCACCCGGCGTCGTTCATGGCCAACTTTCTCGAGCCCAAAGTCGCCATGTACGCGGGATTCCGCGAGACCAACACGTGGGTGAGCGCGCTGCGGCCGGACACGCAGCTGCCGCTGATCGACGAGCGGGATATCGCCGTGTTTGCGGTCGCCGCCGTGGAAGACCCGGCCACGTTCCACGGCCAAGAGCTGGACCTCGGCCTGGAAGCGCTGACGGCGTCGGAAATCATGGCGGCGCTGTCGGCTGCCTCGGGGAAGGCCTTGAAGGCGGCCTACCTGTCCGAGGAGGAAATTGCGGCAAACATGTCCAGCCCCCTTGTGGCTGGCTCGTTGGCTCTGCGGAGCCTGAAGAGCCTCGTGGACTTTGACAAGATCAAGGAGTATGGCATTCCCTTGAGCACGTTCACGCAGTATCTCGAGCGAAACAAGGATGCTGTCAAAAAGACATACGAACAATGTGCTTGAAGCCGCCTTGTTTTTTTGTTTTTTTTTTTCTTTTCCTCTCTTCTGTTAGCTTGTATAGATTGTGTCGGTAAACTACTTAAGTTGTCTTTTTTTCTGAGTGTTTGCCGGCTTGACTTCGACCTTCCTGCATTGACCATTTCTGTTCTCTTGAATGAAGTAAATGATGTTCAACCAGCGAGAACGGAGGTGTCGCTGCTGTTTCAAGAAGAAAGAAAAAAAAATACTATTCCAATAAAAAAAAACGTTGGAAAAGGGCAGTTACGCAATGCATCGTCGAGTTTTCGGAAGATTCACTACCCATTACAAATCTCAAGTACGAAGTAAAAACAAAAGTTCGAAGCATGCGTACTAAAATACAAAAGAGAGAAGTCTCCTAAGTCACCTATCCACGTTCCAACACAAAATCTGCAACTAACAATACGACTTATCAAGGACCTATTTGTAAAGCCAGTCAAGGACTTCCAGCCGAAGAGATTCTTGATGTGAAAACCGACAACCCTGTGTTGTCTGGCAGTTGTGTGAAAGGAAATTGAAAGACCCTACACCGCGGAGAAGTCAGCAGCCTTGCCCCTGTCGATCATCTTTCTTGCAGAATTCGTTTGTTCGTCTGTCTCTTTGCTCGCCACCCGTATGCTCTTCATAATGAAAGAACCGAGGCAAAGGTTGATTTGTTATTGAAAACCCGCATCACACCACTCGTCGCTTTCCTGCAATAACCTAGGTTTTCGTCATCCCCTTCTTTGTCGTTCTCTCTAGCCATCTCATTGTCGTCGGCGTCGTCCTCATCGTCACTCAGATCACCCTATCCGCCCCCGCCGCCCCGTCATCGTTGGAATCATCGTTGGCATCGTCGTCGTCGTCGTTGCCATTTCCCGAGAGCTCTTGTTCTGGAAACCGCCTGGCCTTTTCATTTGCCGTGGCAATAAGCGCCTTGCGATGGCTGTCCGCAATGTCACGGAGGTTGCGAAACGCAGTAACCCCTTCGATGTACGACTCACGGCTTTGCGTCAGGGAAAAGCTATCGATTTGCGTCATGTAGTAGGAAGGCCTTTTTTCAGGCGCAGTCGGCGCGACTATGTGGTGGGCGTATAAATAAAGAAAGCCCGCATAAAAGATCGCGCTGTAGCTGAGTGCGTCGCAGTCGTATTTCGGGGTTGGTTCCATGTAGTTTTGCAAGTAGTGTACAGCGCGCGCTCCATACGTGCCGTCAAAACAAGCTTGTCGAAGCGCCACGGCCATCTCGCCATAGGCCGTTTTGACTTCGAAAAAAAAGGTTGGCAGGATTGGGTCGCGCACATACGTCGTGGGCACAATCTTCTTGTCCAAGGCGTCTTGGACCAATAAATGGACGTCTCCGATCGGTACTCCATCGTAAAAGTCTGGGGTTGGTTTCACTTTCTTGTTCGAGGTCATTGAATCGAAGTTGGTAAAGGGCAGGTTGCCCGAGTTCGCAATTTTGCTATCCCCTTCGAGAAGCGGAACGACCTTTCGCATGAGACAGCCTTCCGACCTGTCATGGCACTTATATTGAAAGACGTTAAACGCGGCTTCAGAGACATTTTCAAGAGACAAGGACGGCCTTCTGACACGCAGTCTCTGGCGAACATCTTGAAAGTTGCCTGGCACGGGCCGTGGGCCGTTGGCAGGATCAAAGTGGAAGGCAAGGTAGATGTTGTGTGCATTGAGATGGTGTTCAAAGTTCGTATCGTAGGGCGAGTTCTTTCGTATGTGTTCGGACGGTCCCTGCGAAGAGGTACTGCTCGACGAACCCTTCGAGGGCTCGTGACGGCGGCCGTACTACACTTGGGTGTCAGTTGAGAAAGCAACATGTATCTTAGCAATAGCAAGCAAGAAAACACTGATAAAGGTCCCCCCTACCCCACGAAGGTGTTGCAAGTCAGGCCCGCCGCGTCGTGCAAGATCTTCCAAATTTGTTACCGACGTCTCGTCGACAGGAGGTGATGAGTCCTTGGGCAAAAGCTTGTTCCGTCGGTCGAGTTCTCGCAAGCTGTTCACTGAGAGAGAAACTTCCGGTAGCTCGTCCCCAAACTCTGGTGGAACGTCTGCATGGTCGTGAGGATCAACCTTCGCTCTGGTTTTTGACGGCGGGCATTTTTTTCCCGGTGGGCTGCCTGCGCAATTCTCCATGGACGCCAATGCAAGTGAATTCGGTAGGATAAAGAAAGTGAAGCAACAAGATGCATGGTAGTGAATGATGCGGCGGGGAGCAAAGGAGGGCAACGGGTGAACTAAATAGGGGAGGGATCGAGTGAAGGCAGGGTTTTCGAGCGCTTGCGAAGCCGGAAGCATCCAAACAGCTGTTGCAGGGATGAATGCCAACAGGACAAAAGATGGGAGAAGGCATCAAGGCTATTTCTTTGAACCTTTCTCCCGAGCGAGTCTCGGCGGAGAGTTTGCCTGTTTGCGGCGGCCGACTGAACCGCATCGCCATCGTCCCGACCATTCCCTTTGTTGTTCATGGGCCTCACTCGCTACGGCATGCCGGTTCCGGGAAGAAGAAACAGAATAGAACAAACATATCGCAGTCCTTGTCGTCCGTCTCTGCCTTTACCGTTATATTGCAAGCCGGCACGAGATTTGATGCGTGTTGCCCGGTCGTCCGTATATATGCGCCTCTGGTCATGCTAGCGGTACTTCACGCCTCGTTTTACCCATTTCTCAAAAGGACGGCTCCGTTTTCGGAAAGGTCAAGCACAAGACAACGATCCTCAGCTGCCACCTCGACTCTCGTGAACGAACAGAGCGCGTGTGAAATGCAAGGGGGAGTTTGAAGGGTTTCGAAAACGGCGTCACTGCCAAAACAAAAAAAAAAAAAAAAAAAAAAAAAAAAAAAAGACGGAAACGGACTCCTTTTTTGCTCTATCAGTCTTTGTTCTCCCCTTCCTCACCTTTTCACGACAACATGTGTCAGGTCTTCCCCTGCTTTTTATCATCTCTCTTTGCTTCTCCGAGATAACACTATTTTCCATACCAACTGTTTCCGGGGTTGTCGTTGTTCTCGGGCTTCTGAAAAAAACAAAACAACAAAACAAGCCCATCCCTCTCCTCAACACTTTTTTTTTCTTTGTCCTATTCTTCCCTCTGGTCCATTTTTTTCCTTGTTCTGTTTTTCCTTTCGTGTCCTTGATTTTTTGCTGTCTTCTCGAATTTCCCGTCTTGAATTTACTGCTGTGTCTTCGTTAGAGAGCGCATCTCCTCAAACACGCGGTAGTGCTAGACTTACAGAGTATTTGCTGGCGATCACCTTAAACAAGCCAACACATGAGATTTAAAAAAGAAAGAGTTGCACAAAAGCCCACGTGAGGAGGAAGGGAAGGAAGAAGCGGAAAGGGGAAGGGGAAGGGGAAGGGGAAAATGGGAAATGGGAAATGGTCTGCTCCTGTTGTGTCCTCCCCTTGCGTGAACCCCAGCCTGGAATCGTCCACACCCATATTGGTGGTTAGACGGGCAGAAAACTGCCAGACACGGACGTAGCCACTCCAACAAACTCAACCCAACGCCGCCGCCGTACGTTTTAATCCGGTGGTGGCGATGGCCGCAGACAACGATTCGAGGTGAACGCCTGTTGCGCTCGATACAGACGAAGCACTGGACTCATAGAAGGGGGGGAAAGGGGGGCAGGAATGACGGCAGCCTTGTGCAGGAAATAAGGCCACCACATTTTACAGCACAGCGGGCAGTGTTTTGCAGGATATGCGGCTACACCCCAAATAAAAATCAACAGCGTTTTGCTAGATGGTGATGAAAATGGGCCCTGGGCGCAAACACACGATGAATAATATTAACGAATGTACATGACTAATCTTTTTAGTCATGTCCGAGATCACGTGAATTACGGGATCATGCGTTTGGCTTTCCTACGGCATTTCTCCCATAGTCGGGCATTGAAAACAAAACCGCCTCCACAAAACTCGGTGCCGTCGGGGGGGCATCGGCGGCGCCACGGGGTGGTGAGACCCGGACCGGAAACGAGAGCAACCGACTGCACCTGACTGTCGTGGGACAGATGCTTGCATTCTCGCTGCAAAGCCTCAGGACACGCCCCGCGCCGCTGCTGTTGGCGTGGTCTGGCGCTGAAGCAGCTCGAGACGGGGACGATCCTCTGCAAGGAGTTACAGGTGGCCATTTCGGACGACGACGACACGCCGCTTTCGGCTTACCAACCACCGAAACACGCCGATGTTCTCCGCGTGTCGCCCATCCACGTGCGATTGTGCGCCCCATAGCCGCCGTCATCCTCCCCTTCCTGCAAAGCCCGCGAAAAACAAAAAAAAAGAGAGCAAGGACAGTAGCGCAGAGAGCAGCGACGACAGCGACGCCGCCCCCGGACACGCCGTGTAGCCGACGACTGGTCCCACCGCCGCAGTGTGTTGCAGGGCCGCCCCCAGCCATCCGTTCGACGAAACCTTGCGCCGGCGGGCCAGACGAAGACGAGCGGCAGAGACACGGCCAGCAGGGACACGGCCGGCAGGAACACAACCGGCAGGGACACAACCGGCAACGAGCGGTTCACAGTCCTGTACGCCAGATTGTCTTCTCGGGCTCTCGGCTTGTGGAAGGGGCGGTGAAGGAGGCAGAAAAGGTGGTGGTTGTCATCGCATCGCACGAGCAGCGTTCTGCGCGCTTCTGCGGCAGCACCCCGCACAGGAGCTGGACACAGGACCTGGACACAAACTTTGGGCCTATTGGCCGGGCCGTGTTGCGCGGTTCGAGAGCATGGCACTGCTATGGCACGCCATGTTGCTCAGCTGTGGGGGTGCGCTGCGCCCACGAATACCTCGAACGCAGGAGAACCGTCCCAGCTGACCGTCAAAGCCGTCTGCTGCTTCCGTGTGATTCACCAGCGCAACGTACTGCACCGCGATGTCGAGTCCCGCCGCAACATTCTATGAAACGAGCAGACGGGCGGGGTGACCGTCGTCGACTTTGAGCGCGCCGAGGTGAAGCCCCGGCCGACGTTGGGCATCGTGCTGCCGCATCAGAAAAGCACACGAGACGACCGTGAACGTCCAAAGCGGCGCACACACCCATAGAACGTCTAATGCGTTGGAGATGAGCACGCTCATCGTCGACCTCGCCCGTGACCGAAAGCTGGCTGTCAAACATTGATACGGCCAAACCACCGCGGCAGAAGACCGACACAAAGGCCACAACGAGACGAGCGGTTTTGCCCGCTTTGTCATCGGCTTTGAGTGAGAAAGAAAAAGGGGGCAAAAATAAAATAATACGACCCATGGTTTACACGTGTACGACGGTCCAGGGTCAGCCACTACGCCCAGAAATTGGGATTCTTTTTGATTGTTTCTGCGAACCGAACTTTCCGGGTTTCTCGCTGTAGTGTCGCCAATAGCCTGACCCATCGTCCTTTGAGCAACTTCGGTTCTACCCATCCTTCGACACCCTCCCCAAGACGCGCGCACAGTTCACAAATTGGGCTACTCTCCGGCCGACGTGAAACCCTCATCCCGGCGCTGTGCAGCCTGCGTTCTATGCACGCTCCTTTTTGTGCTTGCGTTGCACCGGTACCTGTCGGCGGCGAGACCATGCGACAGGCAACCTGGATGCGTCGCACCAGGGGCTGGTGGGTGGCATCGGAATTGTGAAGGACGAGTACAGCACTGGGTGGATTCTTCCGGACCCTCAAGAGAACGCACCGAGCAGTTGGTAGGACGCCCGGCAGCTCCACCCGACGAGCCGTGGGAGTTGTACGTACTTCGTACATTGTAGCAGAAAAATTACTTCGTAGATGTCTTTGTTTTGCTTCTCCACACCTCCATCTCCTCTTTTTAAAAATAAAAATAAGACGCATTGCTTTGTGCCACATCCTTCCTCCGGTCCAACATCTTATGTAGAGCTCTCCATACAGTCAGATCGAGGTTCGGCGTGAGAGATTACGACTGTTATGGTGTCTACGTCGTCGTGGGGTGGAAAATGGAATAGAAAAAAACACATAAAAGGGTAGTTTGGAAATCAAGATTAATATCAAAATAAAAAATAAAAAATAAAAAATTAACCGATCAAGAAAAAGAATTGAAGAAACGTCTGACTGTAATATTTTTGGCCTCAAACAAGCAGGAGAATGGCCCAAAGGTAACACTCCATTCTTTGCTTTTTCAAAAACAAACAACGGGGCCGAGCTGATTTAAACTCAAACCCCTAGACGCTCACACACAACGATTAAGGTTCCGGGGATTCCGCTCAATCTAGAACTCGTTTTGCATAACAAACGACGACCGCGCGTTGTCCTATTTCTTCATTTTTTTGCTTCCTCGTTGTCGTTATCGTTGTTGTTGTCGTCTCGTCCTCGTTCGGTTCCTCGCGCCGAAGGGGCTGCTCAGAGGCGGACCTTTTTAATGTCCGCGGATCCGATCGACGTGTGGTGGGGACATCGGGTGCGTCGACGTCTGTCTTTGTACTGCGATACGCGTATGGGTCGAATACGAGTACGGTGTAATAATATGGAGTAACGGAGCTGTTCATACGTCTTATGCACAACTGAAGGTTAACCGGAAAAGGTGACGACGACAAGGGTGGTGCATGACGCTAGTATGCTTTGGGCCATATCGCCTGCGGGCCGCGGCCCCACTGACCAGAATTTTATTCATGACAAGTCCG
Organism: Niveomyces insectorum RCEF 264; assembly: GCA_001636815.1. Classification (NCBI taxonomy): domain Eukaryota; kingdom Fungi; phylum Ascomycota; class Sordariomycetes; order Hypocreales; family Cordycipitaceae; genus Niveomyces; species Niveomyces insectorum. Next base: position 559,414 of record AZHD01000005.1, on the reverse strand, counting down.
TCCATGGATAAGGTAAGTACGAAGCCGTACATGTAGCAATACCTCCCGTTTGCTCAACACAACTATTCAAAACCGGGTTGTGCTCGCGTGCGCATAAAAATCCGAGGTAAATCCCAGGTCACAACAACACGGAATAGATGGAATTTTTGTACAAAAAACAAACACAGCACCGATGATCATTTTGTAGATGCCGTTTATACTTTCTCCTCCTTGCGGTAACTGAACCTAACGGGTCGGCACCTTTGCCGTTCTCTTGGTTGTTGTTATTGGGTACTATTTTTCTTTTTCTTTTTCTACATTTTCTTTTTCTTTTTTGCCTTTTTCTTCTCTTCTTTCTTCTTCGTATTTTCTGCCAGCTTATTCCTGCGTCATCGACACACCATCTCGCAGACAACGATGGGTGGCTTGGGGCGAATTGTAGTCGTTGACAATCTCCTAGCGTCACCCAAAAACTGGGCAAAAAAAAAGAAAAATTGATGCATGCAGACGTCGATGTACTGATCTCTTGTGTTTGTCTCGCTTTGCTATTGGCGATCCGAGAGTTCCGAGCCACCCGCGCTGGTATGCCACCACAATCTCCCTTTCTCGTCTCAAAACCAGGAAAAACCAGGAAAAAAAAAAAAAAAAAACCTGGTTGGACGTCGACCTCTGCCCATTGGAGAAGATGTGTCTTGGCGTTTTTCGTTTGTTTTTTTGGCTCTTCTGGTTGCCTCCTTTTTTCGTCCTGAGCCCAACAGTCCTATTTATACCCCGTAGTCGCCATCCCTTCCGGTGGCACGCGACATGCCTCTCTCTCACTTCGCCCTTATATGCGTGGTCCCGGCGTATTGTTTTATTTTTTTCTTGGCCGTGCAGCCCGTCTTTTTGCCCTGGGTACCCCAGGTTTCCATTATTATTATTAATAAAAAGGAAAGAAAAGAAAAAAGGCTGCAAAGATGGTGCTTGGTGCTTTCTTCGAAGCTTTTGTTGTGATTGGCTTATTGGGTGGCGGTACCATCATCAACCGGGACACGGCATCCAAGTTCGCCGCGGACAACAGCAGCAGATGGAACAGCCCCCGTGCAGCATCGCCGGCGCCGCGGGCCCGCAAATACTACGACGCGGAGGAGGCGGCACGCCCGGATGAAGAGACCGTCGCTCTCGGGTCGTGGGCACGGGACGCCGACCAACCCACAGCGGCGGCTGGTTATGACTCTGGCAGCGAGGCGATCTCCGATCCCACAAAGCGCCAGCGGACGTTACGGTTGTGGAAGTGGCGGCGCACCGTCGAGACGCCCAACACGGAGGTTTTCAAAGACCGCATTCTCAGCCGATTGCTCCGGAAGTTTCCTTTCTTGGTTGAGGCCTGGTACTGGGCTTTGATTTATTGGGTCAGTTTTTTTTTTTTTTTTGTTTTTTTTTTTTTTTTTTTTTTTTTTTTTTTTTTGTCTGTTATTTTATCCTTTCCCTTTCCCCTTACATCGATTACATCCTCTTCACTATCACAGCAACGTCCTTCGCTCTTACTTTGTCGTCTACAATGAACAACCTCGATACTAACACCCTCCTAGGTCTATCAGCTTGGCCGCGCCTTTACCGCCATCTACATCATCGACGAATCGGTCGTGGACGTTGCCCGCCGGCATGCCTTGCAGGTCCTCCATGTTGAACAAAGCCTGCACCTCTTCGTCGAGCTTCCCATACAACAATACTTTCTTGAAAAGCCGTTCCTCATGCACTGGATCAACCGCATCTACTCGTTCATCCACATCCCCGGCACCATCCTGTTTCTCATCGTGCTCTACTACGTCACGACCACGCGGCCCGCGCAGCAGCTCAACAAGGCCCAGACCAGCGGCGTCTCGCCCACGCGGTGGCGCTCTGTCATGAGCAACTTCCACCCGCAGCTGTACGAGAGGAGGCGCCGGACCATGGCCATGTGCAACCTCATGGCCTTTATCATCTTCACCGCGTGGCCGTGCATGCCACCCCGTCTCCTGAGCGACGCACACCTAGTCGGCGGGAGCAGCGACGCCCAGGAAGCGCTGGGCTACGGCTTCGTCGACACCGTGCATTCCGCCACCGGCGAGAGCAGCGTCTGGACCACCAACAAATTTTGCAACCAATACGGTATGTATGATGGGGGCGGTCGTCTATATTGTATTTGTGAATATATAGAGATATATATATATATATATATATGCATCTATATAACAGAACTGTCAGCCGAGCTAACGAGTGCTTATTTCTCAACGTCCAGCCGCTATGCCGTCCCTCCACTTTGGATACTCCCTCCTCATTGGTCTGACGATCGCGACGATTCCGCTTGGGACGCAAAACCGGTACTGCTTGAAGCGCAGCCTTGTGGCGCTCGGTGCCATGATCTACCCGGCGATCATCCTGACCGCCATCGTCGCGACGGCGAACCATTTCGTCCTCGACGCCGTCGCCGGCGCCCTCGTGTGCGCCGTCGCGTGGCACACCAACGGGTTTTTGCTGAACCTGCTGCCTCTGGAGGACTACTTTCTCTGGGCCGTGCGCATCCACAAGCCCTCAAAGATCTCGCTGCACAACAATAGCAAAGTGTCTTTCCGAATCTAGCGTTTTCTATTATTCCTATTATTCTTATATTATTTTTTATTCTTGTTGTTATTACTATTATTTTTATTATTATCATTTGCATCAAAGTCCTTGGCATAGGGGGAAGCCGAGGCCGTGGTCTATGTAAGGCTTTGCCGGCATTGCAGCTTTCGATTTCTAGCGAAAAATATAGCTAGGAAACCCATTTTTTACCTTCAACGGAAACGTTAAAAGAGCTCATGACTCATCTCATGAGATTTTTTTTTTTTTCACTTCTCTCTACGTCTTCTCGCACTTGACTATATATTGCTCCACGACGGGAACTTTTATATTAAAAGTGGCGTGTGCATGGTGCAGCAACTTACCCGTGGAATGGGGCGAGAGTATAAAGAGCATTTAGAAATACCCAAGCGCGCACCCTTCCCATTTTAACCAAATACTATATGTTCGAGGCTTTCGCCCAGGGGGTTTTGTTTATTTTCATGAAAAACGGGTTTCTTCTTTCTTCTTAGGACCCGGAAAAAACATTGATATTTCGCTGGGTGTATGGGTTTCTTAGGCCGTAGACAAGTACACAATGCCCATTATCGAGTAACAGTATGCAGATATCGCTGGGTCATACAGATGCCGTGCTAGGCGGCGAGCGCCACGTCGCCCCGAATCCAAAAGATCTCACCTACCTTGAGCTAGAAGGGACGAGCAGTCCAATGCCGCGGCGCTGAGATTCGACTGCCGCTGGAGGTAAGTATGTGAGGCGGGCTTTTGCCTCTCGGCGAAGACGTTGGGGGCGAGGGACCCCATCCTGAATGGACACGGCATGAAGTGCGGGTCGAGCTCGTGGCGAAGCGGCGGGTTGAAGACGTCCTGTCTACACCCGACCGCACAAGAGTCTCACACAAGTACCCGGCGCTGCTGTGGTGTAAAACGTCGAGGAGGTATACGTCACACTTCCTCACACGCCTTGTTTTGTTTTGCATTTATCTCTCTCCAATCTACAGGCACTGATCGTGTTGTCCAATTTGGTTTTTCAATTCGTAAGTCGTCTAAAAGCAAACGAGCATCTAAAGCGCTTCGAAACGAGAACAATAGCTTGGTACATGCTCCACCATTTTATATACCTCTTTTCTTTTTTCCAGCTTCTTGATTTACTTTTTGCATTCCTTTTGGTGAGACCGTGGCACGTCTTCCAATTAGAATATGTTCGGATTGTTAGACCTTTTGTTTCACCTTTGAGTAGACAGCGATATCGTGCAAAATGAACCAACACATCGAAACGATACACGCCCAAAATAGGAAATTGTATATAATAAAAAAAAAAAAAACCCGTCCGGCTGAACAGACGAAGAGGTGGGTCTCTTGGACCTGTAACACGCACACAAAAGAAAGCGATTTTGGCCACCCAAGGCATGTAAGAAAGGCGAAAAAAGGGGGAAAAAAGTAACGAGTGCAAAACAGGAAGACATGTGGAGTTGTCGACACTGGAAGTTAAATGAGAGACATCAGTTCGTAAATTATGCTTTGAAAAGAGCGACAGTATGTTTCGTGAACATAAAAGGGAGAAGGCAATTTGGCGCTAAATGAGCTGCGACGCAAAGGTATTAAAAATAAGAGAAAAAGATGGAACGAAAAGAAAAGATGAATGAGAGTAGATGGAATCAAAACAAAAGGACAGCAATAGAACAAAAGTAGAATTTAGCGCCGGCGACGTGCGGTGCTGTGTGTTGGTGTGGACAAGACAGACGAGATTCCATGTGAGTGACGGTGCCGCTGTGAACTGTGAGACAGGGTGCCCACGTCGTGTTTACCTGCAGGTTGTGTTAGCTCCAACTGCGCGCGCCGCTCGTAAATGCAAAGCAGACAGAATTGGCGTCACATAAGCCTTACCATCGCAACAAGCACGGACGTTCTCGAGACGGTCCGATGCTCTGTCTTGAGCCTCATAGAGAACACGCAACTCCTCGGCGCTGTCATTCACCTCGCTCGCCTCATAGATGCTGCTGTCCTGGGCGCCACTCCCGGTATGCCGGTGACCGAGTGCACTGTTGCGACCACGCAAACTATTGAATTGTGCGGAAAGTGACTGACTTGATCGCCAATAGCCGCCAATGCGGCTGAGACGGCTTCGGGACGTTAGGCCGGCCACCGACGCAGACGGAGTCATTGTTGTGCCCGGAGTACGCGGCATGCTTTTCTTAGGTGTGGGAGTAAGCGTCGGAATATTCATAGACGCGTTGAATGCTGGGGACTCATTCCTGGTCGTGCGGGAGTTGTACGACGAAAGCGAGACGGGCGGATGGCGCCGTGCACGGGCATTTGCTGTAGGTCGCTGCCCAAATGCCGGGTTGAACTCAGCCACGTCCTCCTGCGTGATGCGATCACCATTGGCCATCATGCCATCTTCTTCTGCTCCTTCCTCGTTACGCAGCAACAGATAGGACAGGGCATTGAACCATATTTCGTGACGATGTCCCGTGGGGCAAGTAAACTTGATCGTGCGGCCCGGTGAGATAACAACAAGGCTCTTCCGGTGTAGCCCAGGCGGCATGGTGTTGTCGTCTGCGACAACGCGGACACCTTCAATGACGACACTCTTGGCCCGCTGCTCAGAGCGGCTACCAGGCGTGGGACCCTGATCGCTCCAGTACAACATGCGGGTGTACGGATGAATCCAAAAATACCGGCGATGACGGTTCTCTGACAAGCCCGAGCGGCCCGTCTTGCGGGTATACTTCCATAGGTACTCGCCAATCATAGTCTGGGTGATGGCCTGGATCATCCGTGGGTCGGTGTGCCCATGACTGTTGCCAAAAACATCTGCGCCATCGTGGATGTTGAAACGAGCATCAACCTCAGATGCAAAGGAGGATACGGAAGTCTGACGACTAATAGTGCTTGGAAACCCAGCCGCCGCAGATGCACCAGTATGGCTTGCATTGGTGCGCGATGACGGCCGGGAAGGTGGGCGCATGTCGCCGACGGCGTGGGTTTTGACCGCTTTGGGCGTTGGGGTTCCACTTTCGCCCACAAAGTTGAAATCTCGCGAAACACCAATGGGTGTGTGCGCCCGCCAGGTGGATGAATTTGTCGGAATAGCACCACCGATGCTGCTAAGGCCAGCTTCCCCGAATGCAGAGCCCGCCGAGCCCGTGCGTGCAGCTTCAATCGCTTCTCTGTGGTTGGCTGGCAAGGGTGGCGCGGCCAAGTCGCTAGATATCCGCCCGCCGCTGGACGCAGACCCGGGGCGCCGGATGTTGCTTGTGACAAGCCCGGCGCGTGACCCATCCATGTTTCGGCCGCCGTGGATTACGCTGCTGTTACTGTCCTGAGACACGTCTCTAACATGCCGTCCAGAAGCGGCCGTAGCAGAGGCAGAACCGACGCCATCATCCCTGAAAACCTTGTTCGCTGCCCGAGGTGTAATGTCCAAGGTTTCTTCATCTTCCATTACATTAGGCGACCTAGCCGCTGGCATGAAAATTTGGTCTTCAAGGGCAAGCCGCTGTTCCTCGCCGTCCTGCTTAGTCCGTGGCGCGTTTGCGTTAACGGATAACTCCTTGAAGGGCCGCTGGGATTCCGGAGTTCCGGAAAGCGGGGTCGCATTTGGTGACTGTCGGGTCTCGTCTTCCGCGATGACCGGCGTTGGCGGCCCTCTGTGCTTTGACCAGCCGCCGAACAAGGAGTCAACCGCACGTTTGCTTGGCGTTGAGGGCTGCTCTTGGAGCCTAGCGGTTTCGTCCGGGTCAACCGTGGCGTCAAAATCACGAGGAATGATAAAAGCATTCCGTTTAGGGCTGCGTGATTTGCTCTCAGTGTCGAAGTCATCGAAAGCATCATCAATAGAGGAAGCCGTTGCAGCTGTGAGGGATGCTCCAACAATAGCTGATGTTTGAAATGCCGCCATAGCTGGGGGCTTCAACTCAGGCTTCCATTCATCCGTCTGCGTATCGACGGAAATGTACGGAGCGGATGGCTGAGCAACAGCAGCGGCAGGAAGAGGTTCTCCCTTGACTTCGTCGGAAACAAGTGGCTGCACCTGTTGTGTATACATCTGCGACATGTTCATTGAGGGAGTGGGCTCCCGCGGCAAGGCCAGGGGCTGGATTTGCTCGCCTTGAACACGAGACACTGAGAATTGAGGTGCAACGAGAGTCTCCTGGGCGGTGATCGGCTCCACATGTTGTATTTGAAGCCCAGAAAATGTAAGAGGCTCGACGGGAGAACGAATGTCCCTCGCTGGTTCCGGCTCTAGTTCTGAGACCGGAAGCACATGCTGCGCGTAAAGCTCCGAGACCGAAAAAGCCTCAACAGAAGAAGTAGTCCCACGCTCCAGCTGAGGCTCGGAAATAGGTAAGACCTGTTGTACCTGGACCTCGGACAGTGAAAGGGGCTCAGAAGGAACAACGACCGCAGGTCTTGGTTCGGGTTCGGGTTCAGCAATGGGCTCCAGCTGCTGAACCCAAATCTTAGACAAGGAAAAGGGTTCAACAGGGACAACAGCTGCGGTTTCTGCTTCAGGTTCTAGAATTGGCGCGACCTGCTGCTGCTGGATGGCTGAGAATGACAACATCAAAGGCTCCCCTGCCGGAGCTTCAAGCTCTGCCACAACTAGCGGAGGCAGCTCAGTCGGTGTGATGTTCACGGCATGAAGAGTCGAAGTCGAAAAAATCAAAGGCTCCTGTGGCAATGGGTGCTGCGGTTCAACATGCTCGGCCACCATGGAAGAAAACGCTAGAACCACAGGAGGAGGATCGACGGAATCAATTGTTGTAGGTTCCGGTTCACACAACGGCTCGACTGGAACAGATACAACATTAGAGATGGTGAACTCCGGGCGTGGCTCTGATATGGCGATGACGCTGCGGTCCTCGTGAAGATCGTCGTCTTCCCTGCCAATGGCAATCGGCTGCGAATCGGGCGGCGACAGAACAATAGGCGTGAAAATGGGCCCGCGTCTCGGGGTCGACGTCGGCGGCGAAGGAAATTCCTTAAGCTTTTCGCCCATGTCGAGGTCGCCATGCGCTGCGAGACCGTCGTCAGACAGGAAAGAGGACGGACGTGAGTCTTGAAACAACCCGTGACCAGCTTGTTCTGGTTGCTGTTCTTCGGCCTCAGACCAGGGCAGGATGGTCACAGCGTCGGTGAGAGTGGCACGGTCGACCATGACGACTTTGGGCGAGGGCACGCGCAGTGGAAGTGGCGAGTGTGCTATCGAGTTGGCTCCACTGCTGGTAGACCCTCCAAAACCTGATAGTGCCAACGGCCCTGGGCTGCGCTGGCGGCTCGGTGTTCCCTCGCTGGCGATGTCCTCGTCGCTTTGCTCGCCCAATCCGTCCAGTTCGGCAAAAAGACTCTGTTGCTGGCCGGGAGCACGTGGTGTGCTATTGGCAGAACTGGCGGCAAGGCCAATGGTCGCGGGTGAGCCTGCTGCACTGAACGGACTGCTCTGGAGCGCAGCGGGGCTGCCGCCCGTCTCCTCCACGCTGCTCATGTGCCGAAGGCGACGCGACACTAGCGAACTACGGCTCACACGGAGACGCATGCGTGCGACGCCGGTCGATGATGGCAGGGCAGCCGTCGGTGTTCGCGGCGGCTTGAACTCGTCGTCGTCTGAAGTAGAAGCCGTGCTCTGGTTGGCAGCGTCGGCATCCGCGTCCGCGTCCGCGTCTCCAACGAGGCGTGTTGCGGTGGCTGCGGACGCGGTTCTGCTGGCAAGAGCGGTGCGACGACGGCGCGTGCCTTGTTCCGTTTCGGTCATGGTGTCTTCACCGCTCGAGGGTTCTTCTGCACCAGTGTGGAAATCCTCGGTTGTCTCCGCCCCGTCGTTGGCGGTAGCAAACGATGTGTCCGTCATATCGGCTTCGTTCGCGGTCTCGAAATGGTCACTTGACTCAACGGGGCTAATCCTCGGTCTAACCGCAGATGGCGATGGCTCCCTTTGCACTTCTTCCCAGTCTGGATCGGCCGAGGCCAGCGTGAACAGATCAGTACGGCTCGACCGGGCACCGCCAAGCTGGCTAGACCGCAACTTCCCGTGAGCTTCGCGGGCATCTTTGCGAGTCTTCTTGGAGGCTCCGGCGCCGGCAACAGTGGGATCGGAACGGACACGTTCAAGCTCGTCGCGCGTGTCTTGCAACATACGGCGCAGCTCCAACTTTTCTGTCTTCTCGCGGTGGAGATTGGTACGCAAACTTTGAAGCGTGCGCTGAGCGTGCAGCAAGGAGGTTTTCAAGGTCTCCGACTCCAGAACAGAGTGACGCGGCGTGCCCTTGACTGGAGACGCTGGCGGCGAGTGCTCGGGCGTGATGTTGTCCGCTGCGGTATCGAACTCGTCGTCGCTGGTGACAGGGACGGCATCGCTTTCAACGGCACGGGCACGGTGTTGCATCGAAACAGCCCTGGCGAGCTCCTGGTTTTGACTGGCCAGCTCGTCGATCTTGCGCTGCAAACTTGCCTTCTCGCCGTCGGCCATTGCGATGTTGCGCTTGGCCGTACCGAGCTCAATATCGTGGTGTTTGACGGAAGCCGTGTGTTCATCGACAAGGCGGGCGTGCGATGCTTTGAGCTCGTCAAATTCGCGCTGTGCCTTGTTCTTGTCAGCTTGCAGAACCGCAAGCTGCTGTGCAACCTTCTTCTCGTTGTCGGCAGCATCCCGTTGAGCAGCTTCGAGATCGTGGAGACGCGTCTCAAGATTCCAGTTTTCTTCCTTGTACCGATGCTCACTCTCGTCGAGTTCCTTGATGCGGTCGCGGAGCGTTTCACTGATATCCTCGAGTCGAACAAGATCCTGCTTGGTGTCGCGCAGCTCCTCCTCGCGTTCGGACAACAGCGACTGCAGGCCACGCACTTGGGAAATGAGGGATGTACTGATTTCGGCGGCGAACTCGATGTCGTGTACGCGGTTGGCGGCTTGGTTGCGTTGCTTACGGTTAGACACCGTTAGCTTGCTCGGCGACCCGGACGCGTGGCTTTCGTATTTGACCGGACTCAACGACCGCTAGAACGAACGGTCAGCTCAAAACGCGACGGACAAAAGAATTCAAGAAGAGATGCAGCCTCGAGCATCTGAAAAAAGTGCAAGCAACTTACCCGTCCACTTTTTCCTTCAGGTGAGCCGGAAGACTCGTTGCTCGGAATGCGCTGCTTGGGCAAAAAAGCACGAGCAGTCTCCCTTGCAACATCGTCATATTCTTTTTCGAGTTCGGACAGCTTCTTCTTGAGCTCGGGAGACAGCTCCGACTCGGCTTGCAGCTCCTCCACTTCGCGCAGCTTCTCGGTGAGCTCCTTTTGCTGTTGGACCAAGGCAGTTCCCAGACGGCCGGCCTCAGCCATGCGACGTTCCGTTTCGGCCAAATGAGAGCGGAGAGCCCGTTTCGCCTGCTCAGCAGAGACGCCAGCCCGCTCAGAGAATGTGCCCTCGTCAAAATCGGCAAAGCGGTAGTGATGACTTGATCCCGCACCCATGGCCATCGCGGGCGGATGAAGGGCAAACGGACGCTCGACGCCAGACGGCCGTTGATGCGGCGTGGGTGTCACCGGGCTTCCATCTGGTTGTGTGGCCGCCATGATCGCTTCAGTTTTGATTCTGACTTGCTCTTCGCTTGTGGCAGACGAGAAACGCGCCAATGAAGGCAGGGAAAGGGCGGCAAGCGATGTTCGCTCTGATCTACCACGCAAACATGCCTCCCAATCCGATTAAGATTTGAAAGAATTGGCGGTTGAGGTACGAACGATCGCGAAAGCCTCCTGGGGCTCGCACCCTATGGAGAAAACAATAGGGACCAAAACGCGCTTTGTGCTGACAGTTTTGCTGAAAGCAAAGGAAAAGGGTGAAAGTAGACTTCGTCGCTGGCTCGTATCCGGAGCGAAATAGTGAGAAGAAGAAAAAAACACGTAGGCGCTGTCACCACGAAAGCGTGCACGTAATGGCCGGCCTCGTGAAGTAAAGGAGCGAGTGCGGCGGCGGGCAGGTGAGGTAACAAAACAAAACAAAACAAAGCCGAGCAGAGCAAAAGAAAGGAGCAAGAATGCGGGTGGGGAAAAGAGAAGGACAGACAACCCAAGCCTCTCTTTAGTTGACCCGCATTCTTTCTTCGACTCTGTCCCTCCTATGCCTCGAACAACACAGAATCGCGGGACTCGATCGAAAGGCCGCCGGAGGAAGAAACGGAGAACGGAAGGAAACAAATTAGGGAAAGAATGGAAAAAAAAAAAAGTACAAACAAAAGAGGAGGGCAAAAAAGGAGCCGAGTCGAAAAGTGCAGGGGTAGCGAGAAATGCACGCAAATCGGAGGGGGGAAAATGTCGAAGCACAGGGCCGGGAAGGGGAAAAACGCGACCAGCCAGGCCAACGTTGACGCTGATCCAGAATAGGGCTCGCTCGTCCGCAGGTCTGCGCGAAAGATCCGCCGCAAGACGTGGTTGTGGTCCCCGGCCTCGTAATCTTATTCGCCTGCTGGCCTCTGGAGAAGGGAAAATCGGGCTTGAACGCACAGGCCAATCGAAGACGCGTTCTTGAAGAAAGGCTCCAAATGAATCGAGTCGCCAGACTGCGGCGAGTAAAACCGGTTGAAACACCCGTTTGTCGCCTGTTCTTTCGCCTTGAATTCTTCCGTCTTTTTCTTCCCTTTCTGCTGATCGCGTTTCCGAGTTGGATGTGTCGAAATAAAAAATAGAGAAAAAGGCGCGAGATAAGTAAGTCACGAGAAAAGAAAAAGAAAGAAAACAAGGCGGATTAAAGAACAGTAAGAAGGGAAAAAGGGAATGCAACTACAAAATTGACAAAAGAAACGCGCACAAAATGAAGGGGACGGAGAGAGAAGAAGAGAAAAAAAAAGAAGAAAAAGAAAGGTAAAAAGTGAAGATAGAAAGGGTTTGAAAAGCCCACGATCTACAGATAGCTGTGGTGTCCTCCGTAGGAAACTGCGACCTTTTGTTGACATCAATGCGGGCAGGCGCGATGGAGCAAACCGAAATTGCAGTGTCCCGCGGTACCACGCGATCACCGATTCGACCGCCTGTCGAGTTACTGTACCCCGTATTACAGGTGGTATTACGGAGCAGGAACAAAGGAGAAGGCGCGACTCTGTCGACGAAGACTACCTTCCGTTTCTTGTAAAATTCCTTGCAACTACAACATCACGTGAATATAAGAACGAGAAGTGGTTCAAGTACGAGAGGAAGCAACTTAAAGAAAAAAAAATACTCGAAATTTGTTCAATGTCGAGAGAGAGAACGCGCATCACAACACAAAATAAAAAAACCCAATGTCCAACCCAATGTCAACCCAAGCGCGTTGCAAGCATGGTGCATGAAATGCCAATTTCGCCGGCCCTGCGTCAGCCCACATGCAAAGACGTGCTCAACAGCAGTGTTGTCCAATGAGAAGCCAGAGTTTCGAAACGGCCAAACTAGTCCAAAACGGGGCGGCTAAGTTCGCGGTCCGCGGTGAAACAAACGCTCACGTAATCTTTTTTGAGGTGGTGGCAAAAAAATGTTCCGTTTCGATTGCTTAGTCATTAGACGAAGCCTGGAGAAAGGCATCGACGACAACTAGAAAGCCCTGAAAGGGATCGTGAGAGGACTTTCAAGTCAGAAAACAAACAAACAACAACACAACACAATGGCAGAACAAGCGGATAGCGCCATTGCAAGCCCGGCGGTGCCGATTGCGCCTGTGCTGTTCAAAGCGCGCGGCCGTGGCAAAGTCAAAGCGAACATGCGCAAGCGATCGCCTTCGCCGCCGCCGACTCGGCGAGCCAACGACGACAGCGACAGCGACAGCGACGGCGGCAGCGACTCGGACAACGCGTTTCCGGGTTCTGGCCGTGCCGGCATACGAGAGACCAAACGACGACGGCGAAACGGCGCCGGCGTGATCAGCGCATCCACCGACGGAACGGCGGCGGCGGCGACGGCGGCGGGCAACGGTGCTCCAACCGGACGCGAACTACCGCCGCAGCACGTCACCGACCGCGGCACACTGTTGGCCGACGCGGACGTGGCCACAAAGCAAAGTCACCTTTTTGACGAAGAGGAGAACAGTAGGAACAAGGCGAAAAAGGGCGCCCTGACTGCCCCCACGCCGGCCGCCGCACCGACCCGCGCCGTCGGCCCCGTGAAAGCGGCGTCGAACATCCGCACCATCACCATTACCGATTACAGCCCCGATGTGTGCAAGGACTACAAACTAACAGGTGTGTTTTCGTCTGCTTATTCGTGCGGCGTGGTTTTGAGAAAATGGGTTTCGCCATGTGGGTTTTTGAACCCAAATGGCTTCATAGGAAAGATCGAAAAACAAAGACATATGCTAACCGAGTTAGGGTTTTGCGGCTTTGGTGACTCCTGCAAGTTTCTACACGCACGGGAGAATTTCAAACAAGGATGGCAGCTCGACAACGAGTGGGAGGCGGTCACCAAGGGCAAGAAGCACCTGGGCGGCACTGTGGTGGCCAGTGCGGACCGGACGAAACGGGCTGGCGAAAAGGGCAAGACTGGCGACGACGACGATGACGACGACGACGAGGAGGCCATGTTGCGCGACATCCCCTTTGCCTGCATCATATGCCGGAAGAGCTACACGCAGCCCGTGGTGACGCGCTGCGGGCACTACTTTTGCGAACGCTGTGCGCTCGAGCGGTACCGCCGCGATCCAACATGCGCCGCCTGCGGCGCGGCCACGACGGGCGTCTTCAACAACGCGAAGCGGCTCACCAAGCTCCTGGAGCGGAAGCGCGAACGCGCGGCGAAACGGCGGCAGGCCGCGATCGAGGCGGGCGAAGAGGTCAGCAGCGAAGAGGAAGAAAGCGGGAGCGAGTGAACAAAAGAAAAAGGGGAAGAAAATGCATTTTATCTGTTTTAGCGTATTGCATTGGGTGGCGTTTGGACTGGAAAATGTAGTGCGGAGTTTGAAAGAAATGAACAGCCGATGGCTGCTTGTGAAAATATGGCGCTTTTATCATGGGTTTTTCTTATTCAATGGATCTAGGGTGGTTTACCTATCTGAAAAATGAATACCAAGATCACCCTGTACATTGTATTTCTGTTCCTATTTGAAGGATGGATGTACCAGTGCTCAACATCGTTTCTTGGGGTTTGCGAGATTTGGTTGTTGCCACCTCCTGTGTTCTAGGGAGCAGACATGCCGCAGAGTGCCTTTGGCTACCGAAGATAACTGGCGCCTTTTCACACCATATTGCGTAGCCAGCCGACGGCAAGCTGGACCCAGACGTGAACGGTCGGAGACCGTACGTCGGAGGGTCGGCAAGTAGCGCTCCAGGCCGCTTTGCATCGACGGAAGCTTAGCCATTTGCTCCCCCGTTCAAAGCTGCGGCTCGCGGGCAGTGTACTGTCCGCTGTCTGGATCAAAGCGGGAACCACGCCGGAAGTCTGCCACACATCGCATGCGCGTGCTGCTGGTCAGTTGTGCACGACGGGACCTTCGGCGCTCACTTCCCGGACGGCGTGCTTCCGCCACTGCCGTCGCCGCCCTGGTCACCACGACCACCATCACCACCAGTCGCACCGCCGATGCTGCGCTGGGCGTTCCTTTCCATACGCTCTTGCAGCGCCTGCGCCTTCGTTTCCCAGGACGCCAGCGTCTGCGCCAACGCCAGGCGGCGCGATTCCAAGCTGGCAATCAGCTCGTCTTCCGAGCCGGGCTCTGTTGCTTTCCGCAGTCTCTGTTTGAGATTAGAAAGAACCTAGATATTCGGTTGAGAGCTTGCCTTCGCATTTGCCCGCACGTACCTGTTTCGTCTCTTGCTTCGACTTGAGGCTGGCGCCGAACAAAGCGCCGACAATGGTGATGCCGGCAATGCCGGCCGTGAGGAACATGCCGCGGATGCGGACTTTGGGTGGAGGCTGCGGTTGCATTTTGAGATACGTTTTATCGACAATATAAATTCGGGGAAAAAAATAGAAAGCCGAGAAGGTTGTTCACGCTCTTGTCGTGTCTTGTTCTGACAAGGCCTAAGGTGACGGCTGTCCCCTAAAGCGTCATAAACGGTTATAAACTTGGGCGGTAACGGGTGGCAGAATAAAGGACAACCACGATGATAACAACTTTTCTCGAGTTTGATGAATGAAAACCAGGGGCTACTTTGTAAGGTAACATGCCACGACTTTTTTATGCTCTTGAGGTTGTTAAGACTGCCAACCCATAATTTTTTGGAACCACAGATGTATGTCTTCATTTTCCCATTATTTTGGTTTGGACCCACTAAATAGCTCTAAGCGGTTCCTCCAATCGATATGCAATTGGTATGTATATAAAAACTGAGCGAGATCTCTAATGGTTTTACAAAACCGTTCTGATAAAGCAAAACCTAGTTTCACTCGTAGCAAAACTCCGGCCGTTCCAAACGCCTATGCAATGCAAGCATCCAGTTGCCTCCCCGCCATATCCTCTATAACATATGATGTGACAAGAGAGCAAAAAAAGCATGACCAAAAAACACAAGAGAAGAGTGGGTGAAACAAATGCATCGGCCTCGTATGTATGCAGCAAGGCCATTGAGCTTACGCCCCCGGTGCGTTTATTGCTCGCGCAGCATACCGTGAACAAGCACGAACATTGGCGTTCACAAAGGCGAACGAACGCCCCGGCGTCGATCATGCCAGCGGCTCCGGTGCGTTGAGCAGCTTCAACACAATCTCGTAGATGCCAAACGTGATGCCGGCAGCCGGCACCGTGCGCAGCAGGTGCGGCGTCAGGCCGCCGTAGAGGCCCGGGATGCGCTCCTCCCGCCACACGCGCAGGAAGCACTGCACGAGCCCCGTGTACTTGCGCTGCCCGTCGGCCAGCGGCGCCTGGCGCAGCCGCGTCCGCACCACCTCGTGTGGGTACGTCAGCAGCGACGCAAACAACTTCGCCGCGCTCGCCGCCCCCAGCGGGCCCGTCCATGGCGGCCGTCACGCGCAGGCTGCGCCGCTCGAGGCCGCGCTTCATCTGCTCGTACAGCAGCCAGTGCAGCGTCGACTCGGCGGCGCCGAGGTAGCTCGCCGTCATGCCCTTGTAGAGGCCACGGATCCCCTCGTGGCGCAGCACCTGGCGCACGCAGTCCACGCTGTTGCGGTACTGCCGCTGCCGGCCCTGGCTCGTGCTGTTCTTGTCGAGCTGCAGGCGCGTCTTGACGAGCCAGATGGGGTTGGTCGCGGTCGACGTCGCGAGCCCGGCCACCACGCCCGCCGCCAGTTGCACCCACGGCGTGTCCTGGCTGACGTGGGCGGCGTCGGCGATGATGCGCTTGCCGTTGCCGTAGGTATAGAAATTGATCGACTTCGCGGGCATGGTGCCGACGAGCGTGGGGCCGAGGCCCTTGAACAGCGCCCGCCAGCCCTCGACGCGCTTCACCGTCACGAAGATCTGCAGGGTTTCGCCGAGGTGCCGGGCCACGGCCGCGACGGGGTTGCGCGAGGACGTCGCCGGAAGGGTGGCCTGGGCGGCGCGCAGTTGCTGCTGGTAAAAGTCGGACTGGAGCCGTGTGCGGATGACGTCGAACGGCGCCGTTGCCGTCGCGGCGGCCAAGCTGCCGACTCTGTGGAAGCCGTTAGAACACGCCAAAGAAATAAGAAGCACGGAAGTCGTGGCGGTACTTACGCTCCCGCAACCATGTGCGACCAGGACTTGGCGTTCTTGACAGCAACGGTGCTGCTGCTGCTGCGCATCACGTCCGCTTTCTCGAGATCGGCCGGATTTGCCGAATTGGCTGCCACGGACGGCTGCCGGGCCGCCGTCGCGTCTGTTGTGAAGCCTGCCAGGCCATTTGTGCTTGCGCGCTGCGACATGATTCCCGCAACGGAGAAAAAGGTTTACATCGCACGTCGGCAAGTCTCCAAAAAGAGAGGGTGGTGGGAGAGAAGAGAGTGGAGCATTGGGGAGAAAAAAAGAAGCATGGGGGGCCGTTTTTCTCGCGGCAGAGAGAGGGCGCTAGTGCTGGGAGATGCCCTGCGACGCGGCTCCAGAGGCAAACCAGAAAAAAGTTTGTTAGGCGGCGATAAGCTAGAAAAAACAGGCCGAGTCCCATGTGGCGATAAGCATTGTGGTTAGTCATCAGACACAGCACGAGCCGCACCTGCAAATGGGAAGTCGTCCGACCGTCCGTCCTCAGTTTGCACCCAAATCCTATCCCTCTTCGTCGCGAGGAAACGCACCAACTTCTTTGTTTCTTTCCGCCGAATTTTCTCACTACCAACACCTATCAAAACAATGTCGCTGCTCGGCCGGCAGTCGCCGGACCCGCGCGACGAGCGCCTCGGCGGCTCGCGTTCGGGGCCCGCGCGCAAGGAAGAAAACATTTACATTCCGCAGTTCATCACGAAACGGCCGTTTTACGCCATCGACGAGTCCGACGAAGGCGGCGCCGCTGCTGCTGCCGGCGCGGAGACGGCAGCCGTGGCTGCGGGCGGCATCAGCCGCAGCGGCGACCGCGACTATCTCGAGCACCAGCGGCTGCGCAAGGCCGACGAGACCGTCAAGTGGTACGAGCGCGGCAAAAAGGCCGGCCCCGCCGCGACCAAGTACCGCAAGGGCGCCTGCGAGAACTGCGGGTCCATGGGCCACAAAAAGCGCGACTGCCTGAGCCGGCCCCGCGCCAAGCTGGCCAAGTACTCGGGCGTGGACATCCAGGCCGACGAGGTCGTGCAGGACGTGCAGCTGACCTGGGACGCCAAGCGCGACCGCTGGCTGGGGTTCGACACGCGCGACTACGCAGCCATGATGGCGCAGCGGGAGAAATTGAACGAGGCGCGGCGCGCGCTGGTGGAGAAGGGGCCGAAAGCGGACGGCGGCGGCAGCGGCAACGACACCAGCAGCAGCGCGCTGACCAAGACCACCGGCGACGGCAAACTCGCCGACCTGGACGACACGCGCTACGCCGAAGACGACGCCATGGGCGTCTCGCGGACCAACGGCGCCGCAGACCTGCGCATGCGCGAGGACACGGCGCGGTACCTCGTCAACCTCGACCTCGACTCGGCCAAGTACGATCCGAAGCGGCGCCGCATCGTCTCCGGCGGCGCGTTCCTCGACGACTCGGCGCGGCTGTTTGCCGAGCAAAACTTTGCCAAGGCGTCGGGCGACGCCGAGGCGTTCGAGCAGGCCGAGCGCTACGCGTGGGAAATGCACGACCGCACGGGCGACGCCAGCCGGCACGTGCAGGCGAACCCGACGGCGGCCGCACACCAGCGGCGGATCGACCGCGAGGCGGCCGAGGCCAAGCAGAAGGAGCTGGACGCGCTCATGCGCGAAAAGTACGGGGTGGGGGTGGTTGACGACGGCGCGGCGGCGGCCGCGGACGGGGCAGCCACCAAGCCGGCGGCGGCGTCGCGGCTGCCCGCCGTGACCGCGTCCGAGCACTTTGTCGAATACGACGAGGCCGGCCACGTCAAGGATCGGCTGCCGGTGAAGCGCGCGGACACGTCCAAGTACGCCGAGGACGTGTTCCCGATGAACCACACGGCGGTGTGGGGCAGCTGGTGGCACGACTTCCAGTGGGGCTACGCGTGCTGCCACTCGTTTGTGCGCAACAGCTACTGCACGGGCGAGGAGGGCAAGGCGGCGTGGGAGCGCGCGGAGCGGCAGCGGCTGGGCGACTGGGGCGATGCGGCGTCGGAGCACGAGGGTGGCAACGAAGGCGGAGGCGGCGATGGCGACGGCGGGCGGAAGATGCTCAAAGAACGCGGAGAGGAGGGGGAACACAGGGACGAAGGCTTGTCGGACGAGGGTAGGGACCGAAGAGAGTCTTCACCGGCGACGAGAAAGAAAAAAAACCGGACTTCCTCCAGGACAGATTAGTTTTTGACAATAGTTTTATTGATTGCATAGCGTGTTTGAGTTGCTCGGAAGGGCACATTTTATTACCAAGTTATGTTTTCCTTTTTATTTTATTTTTTTACGACAATAACATTGAAAAACGATGCTTGATTCTCTCGAATCCCAACTAAACCGGTAGAGGCACGGGCTTTCTCCTTGGAACGTGCGTGGCTTGTGCCCCCGTCGCAGTCGTAGGTGCTTCCCACTGCGCTTCTCCTTGAACGCTGTGATCAGCAGACGCCAGCACGGCGCCCTTCTGCTCATCCGGTCCGCCGTCCTCGTCGTGTTCGTCACGGCGAATCTGGTCGTCCTGGGAACGAAACTGATCATTCTCACCGTGCTGTCCGTCTTGGTGGTTCTCGCCGTCTTCTTCCAAGAAGGCGCTGATAACGGATTCCGCCAGGGTGCCCCATTGTGCATCGTCAGCTTCGGCGTCGGCATCGGCGTCGGCGTCTTCTCGAGCCGGGGTCACTTCGTGTTCCTGCCCGCCAGACTCATCCCGCACAACTCCGGCTGCACCGTCTAGCGGCTCTTGAAAGCTTTGGCCGTCTCCCGGAGGCAGCGGCTCCCCACCAGATCCCGCGGGCTCCAAACTGGCTTTCTCGAAACTGTGACCCCGGTCGTCATCCGGTGGCGTCCAGGCGAGTGCGCCGTCGGTGTCTTGGATTGCGTGACTAGCGTCGTTTGTCGGATGAACGTCATTCGCATCACTGTACGTTTCATGCTGCCTTTCCACGTCCACGTGCGTGTCGTCGCCGCTGTCCTCCGATTCCGAGTCCACAGGCGCTTCCACCACCAGCATGTCTGGCTGCGGAGGGCCGGGCACGGGTACGCGGGCACTGGGTTCCGCGGCACGTCGGCGGCGGCGGCTCACATACTCGTCCGACGAGGTGTCGCCCTTTTGTCGCATGCGCTCGTCGCGGTGCTGGGGTCGCGGCCTCGGTGGCTGCGGTGGTGGCGGTTGTTCCTGGTTCGGGGCGTGGGTGCGGCCGTTGTTGTTGTCGTGATGCGGGACGGTGGGCGGCTGCTTCATCGACAGGCCAAAGCCCGCTGCACTGCCCGATTTGGTGGCCGCCAGCTCGCTCGGCAGGGGAAGCGGCTCGCCCGGCGGCGGCAGCGGCCGGCCGCCGCCCATGGGCTTGCTAAGGTCTAGCAGCTCGCCGCTGCTTGTCTGGTGGTTGAAGGCCCCGGCCCGCAATTTCCGTTCGGCTGCGGCCGCGCGGCGCTGCTGCAGCGCGTTCATGCCCCAGCGCTTGGCAGACGCGGCGGCGCCGGTCATCGCGGCCGCCAACACGGTACCGCGTTTCTGCAGCGGCGGCATATTCGCGTCCGGCGTGGCCGTTGTCGTAAGCGACGATTCCGTGCCGGCGCCTGTGGACAACAGCGACGACGACGAAGCGCGGGCGGGGGACGCTGTTTTCGCGTGGCCGCTCTTGGTGCTCGCGCTGCTTCCGGCGACGTTTGGCGTCGCTTCCGAGTCGCTGCCTGGAAATACTTCATCGGCGTGGTCCTCACCACCACCACCACCGGTAGTGGCGCCGCCTCCACGACCGTTAGCGAGAGCGGAGCCGCCCGAGTCCGCAGATGACACGCTAGATTTTCTGCTACGCAGTGTACCAGACGACAACCAGGACATGGCCGCCGACGGGTGGCCGCCCGGATGCTGTTTCGGCGGCGACGACGAGGGCTTGAATGCTTCGGCGTGCACAGTGTCTGTTCCAATGGTGGGCTCGGAGGGGCTGGCAAGAGACGAGGTCGCCCGTGCCAACCTTTTCGAGGGCGACGTGGACGTAGATGTAGACGTGGCCACATTAGCACCACCGTGGCTACCCGTAGACCCTGTAGACTGCTTCTTTCCCAGTTTCTTGGCGGCGAGCGCTTTGGCTTTCTCGCCCATTTTGTCTGCGGCTGAATTGTTGTTGTTGTTGTTGTTGTTGGTCAGAGATGACGACGACGGCGATGCTGGAACGGGCGGCGTCGGCGCGCTGTGGCTCTTGCTAAGGCGCCGCAGGCGCAGCACGGCCGGCGAGACGTTATCCTCGTCGTCGGCCGCATGGTTGTGGATGGAC
This sequence comes from Niveomyces insectorum RCEF 264, assembly GCA_001636815.1. NCBI lineage: Eukaryota > Fungi > Ascomycota > Sordariomycetes > Hypocreales > Cordycipitaceae > Niveomyces > Niveomyces insectorum. The sequence goes on along the minus strand of AZHD01000005.1, from coordinate 538,975 downwards.
GCCCCCGAGGACGCCGCCGCGGTTGTGGCCGTGTCGGGCCCAAGAGCGACGCCGCCAGCCGCCCCCGTAGGAATCGCCGTGCCCTCGTGGTGCAGCGCGTTGGCCCCATCCTTCCGCTCCTCCTCCTGCTCCGCCTGCTTCTCCGCCGCCGCCTCGTCCTCCTTCTCTGGCTCCTCCCACACCCCGCCCCGCCATGTCTTGTGTTCCGTCGGGAAAAACGGCGTGTCGTCCCAAAAGGGCAGCACAATGCTCTCCGAAATGGCCTCCTTGATCTTGCCTTCGATCATCTGCAGGAACACGGGCCACGTCAGCTGGCGCGTCATGATGATGGGGCGGACCTCCATCTCGATCTTGGGCATGTGGCGGAAGGAGAACCAGATACGGTTGCTGGGCGGGGCCTTGATCTTGAACAGCACGTGGCCGTCGAGGCGCGTAAAGACAATGGCGAGCGACGTCTTGACCTCCTGGGGCGCGATGGGCGTGCTGACGCGCATCGTGGCGGCGATGTCGATCTCGAAGCGGCCCGCGTAGCGCACGTCCGCCTCGACGATGCACTCGCCCTCGGCCGTGAGGCTCTTGAGGCGCGGCGACGTGATCTGCGGCGTCGTCTCGCCAATGTCGACGCGCTGCACGACGAGGCTCGAGACGAAACTGGGCCGCGGCGTGCGCGACAGCTTGGTGACAACCTTGGCCTCGACGAATTTCAGGAGGTTGGGCGTCTTGTAGATGCCCAGGAACAGGCGGCCCACGACGGCGTTGAGCCAGCGCGTCTCGGCCGCCTCCTCCGAGGCGTGCAGCCGCTCCATGAGGGCGGTGAGGTGGCGCACGTCGATGTGGTGGGGCCGCGGCGCGCGCTCTTGGCTGCGCAGCAGGGCAAAGTAAAAGTCCTCCTTGTCGGAGCAGTTGTCGCAGTAGAAGAACCAGGGCTGCGGCGTGGGCGCGTTGTGGGCCTTGGCGCGCTCGAGGGTCTTGGGCGCGAGGCGCACGGCGTTGCGCTTGATGAACAGCTCGCCCTCGGGGGTGACATCGCGGCCGGAGTAGACGTCGACGTCGTGGTCGGCCAGCTTGATGACGTGGCGCACGTCGACCTGCTGGTCGTCGTCGAAGAGGATCAGGTGGCCGTGGCGCAGCACCACGTAGAACATGTTGCGGGCGTTCTTGGGCCGCGGGCTGGACCCGTTGCTGATCTCGACCGTCTCGGGCCCGGGCTTCTTGTTGAGCATGCTACGGAAGAACGTCTGGTAAACGCTGGGGCTGGGTGGTGCCACGGGGGTGGGCCCCACGGACGACGGCTCGACGGGCTTGGCGTTGACGCCCATGGCCACGTACGTGCGGTAGACGGCGAAGTAGCCGGCGGTGGCGAAGTCGTCGGCCGGGTCGTGTCGGTAGGGGTGGTGGGAGTGTCGTATGCTGGCGGTTGTCCGGCCTCCTCCGTTCGCTCGGTCGCGGGCGTGTTGCTCTCGGACGGTCTCGAGGGTGGCGATATCATCGCCGGGGGCGACGAGCCCATCGTCGCTGTAGTCGGCCTGTGGGTCGCGGCTGCTCGTCTTTCCGGTCGAGGCATGTGTGGATCTGCCAGCCGTTGCAGCCGCCGGCAGCACGGAGGGTGCTGGTCGGGTCCAAACGTAGACAGCAAGGACGACGAGAAGGGGGAGGAAGGTCAAGCCTCCGAAGAGGTAGACGGCTAGAAACGTCGTGAAACCAGCCATGGTGGAAATGAAGGAGAAAAAGGTTAAACCTGCACCTTCGACGGGGAGACGGGTTCGAAGAAATTCACAAAAAGATGAGCTGTCTAGCTCGGGCGAGGGCAAGGGAAGACACGGGGGATATCAAAGCAGCATCGCACGGCTGGCCGCGTCCACCCGGCGGTAAGGACGGGCATAAATGGGAAAACGAACGAAGAACGAAAAAGAAAGAAAGGCGTGATGGAAATTGGCTGGTCCGAACGAAACGAAAGCAAAGCAACCGCAAATGGCCGGCACTGCGTCTGCTGCTGGTGATGGTGGTGATGCTGATGGGGGTTAAAGTGTTGCTTCTGTTGTGGTGAGCTCAGCCGTGCGGGCCACGCGCACGTGGACTGGGCCGAACCCAAACGCTGACGTCGGTGAAAGGTGCACAGACATTGGTTACATAAGCATACAGCGTCACACTTCAAGTCGCTGTACTCACGGCGCCACGACAATCTCGAGTTATTTTGACCGAAGAACTGCATACGCATATTTCTTCGCGCATGATGTAAACGGAATAGTAATTCATGAGAATTATGAGTATCAAGACGACAAAGAACAAACGCGTAGAACTCAGAACGACAACTTTGTCTTCTCAGCCAACGTTGACCTCTTGAACAACAACACGGAATACCAGTAATTCTGATGGACGAACAGGTCCCCTTTTGACAAGATCTACGTTGAATGACCTGAAGTAGGCAACCGTGGGTTCCAGAAATTTGGCACACGGTTAGGAGGCTGCAGGATTGGACGACACATAGATAGAAACCCAAAGAGCAAAAGTGAATTGGCATCTGTAGGACATGCACGAAAGCAAGAATAAAAAAAAATAAAAACTGGAACTAGAAAAAGGCGCCCATGGCGGCCTTCTTCGTGTCTTCATGGATTCAAGAAACAATCTTTCCTCCTTTCCTTCTTTCGCCTCTTCCACCGCGAGACGTGTCTGCTTTCATGCAAAAAGATACGCCGCGGCGTGTGACTATCTGCGGTCGTCGTGACAAGAGAAGCCGACGCGTGGCTGGCCTGTTTCGCCATGCGGACAACACGAGAGAAAAAACCGAAAAAAAAAAAAATAGAAAAGAAAAGAAAAACAAACCGAGAAACGTCAATATAGAGGGCCAAACAACGACAACGTGCCGACTGAGAACAACACAAGAAACGAACGGCAACTCTCCAGGGTCCTCGTTCACCAAGCATTCCGGTCCCAGTTCGGGTCTGTACCACACAATGACACAAAAAAAAAAGGTTAGCATAGTGCTTCTCAGGCACAGAAACCTCCCCCGTGCGCTCCACCCCTCGCTTACCCTGCACAAAGGCGGCCATCACCTTGCTGCCCGTCTGCAGCAGCGGGTGGCCCACCACAATCCGGAGGAACTTTTCCAGGCCCGCCCGCCGCGCCTCGATCACGTCGTCGCTGAACCGGTTCGTAAACACCTTGCCCGGCAGCGGCGGGATGGTGACGCGCGCGCTCTCGCGCTCGAGGATGTCGCGGAAGTACTCAAAGTCGCTGTAGCGGCGCCGCACGATGCTCTGGCGCACCTTGAAGGCGGGGATGTTGGTGCGGCACACAATCTCGTAGTCGGTGTACATGGAGCGGCCGACGCCGTGCGTGCGCGGGTTGCGCACTTCGATCTCCAGGAAGTTCTCGGGCGGGCCGTAGATCTCGTCAAACGACTGCGGCCGGCTCTCGGGGAGCGTCTGCATGATGGGCCGGTGGAGGCTGTGGGCGGTGAAGGAGCCGGTCGGCGATTTGGGGGGCGGCAGCGGCGACGAAGGAGACGCCGCCAGGGTGGGAGTCAGTCCACGTGGCAGACGGCTGGTGCCGGGGCTGGTGTTGCTGCTGCTGCTATTGGTGACAGCCTCGGCGGCAGCGGCCTTCCCACCCGTTCCCGTTCCCGAAGCCACGCCAGACGACGTGGCGTGGGCGTGGTCGTGCGCTGGCGACGCCGTTTTGGCGGTTGTTGCGTAAGTCGGTCGGACTGTCCTCGTGTGACGAGGTCAGACTATTCGTGCTGTTGCGGTGGTGTCGTTCGAGTCGCAATGTTGCGATGTCGCGATGTCGTGATCACGACGAAAGAAAAACGAGCGAGGCCGGCAACGGCGAGCAAAATTGCGGGGCAGACGGGGAAACGGCAGGCAGGGGTTCTGTCGAGGAAATTCGCGAGACGGAGAGGGTGAGGATGGACACGTAATAATATGTGATCAGACACAAAGGGCGTCGTCTTCGTCGTTTCGGCTCTCCTCGTGCGACAGGGCACCAGCTGAAAGGTCGGCTTTCTCGTAGCCTCCTGGCCGAAAGAGGTGTTGGGATGCGAAAAGGAAGGTGGGGGTTGCCGACCCACAGTGCACCCGTACGACCCACACGGTAGCGCATGACGGAAATCGCTCAAACTTACCAGTTGGAAGGCAGAACTCATCGTGAAGAGTACGTCTTTATTCTAAACCTCATATCAAACTTCCCGTTTTGATGAGTACAATCTTTGAATGCAGTCGACCTTATGGGTATCTAGAAGACTGAAAATCATTACCGTTAGGTATCTCTGAAGGCTGATGAGGAGCATCATCGCAAAATGCTTGTGTCATTAAATTGCCAGGCCACGAGGTTTTTCCTGGGGCAGGCGAGAGCAGTCTCTCATCGAAAAAGAAACAGAAATTTATACCTGTTGAACTACTGAGAACGATGCGTATCATGTACCGAAGCTCTGATTCAAGGGCCCTTAAACTCCCTTCCCCCGGCGTTTTTTTTTGTTTTTGTTCTATAAGTTTTCACTTTTTTACTTTTTTATTTTATTAGTATATTTTTTATTATTATTGCTCTTACTCTAATTCAGCGTCGACGATCTTATGTTCTAAGTAGACGGGGGTTGGCCACATATGCAACATGAAGGTATGCCGTGGTTTACTGTAAAATTAATCAAATTGCATTGTTATTTGCTCGACCTTTCCTTCAAGGGCCAACATAGTTTAGACTGCAGTAAAATAAAAAGGAAAAATCGACCACTGCATCACAAAACCTCTTAAGCCAAGTGATTCTGCCGTTAAAATGCTTATGACTGCGAGCGATTGCTGCTGGTATCTTTCCACGCCTAGGAGCTCTTGCCCTGGGCCTGTAATCTAGCGGACCTGCGGCATTGTCCGGGTGCTGGAACGACTTTCTGCCGTTTTCGTTTCTTTCCCCCGTCATCGCCACCCCCGTCGAGAGGCTCGCCGATTGCATGTGCAAGGGGCTTGGCCGGCCGGGCGGAGGGCCGTCCCTTCCGGCCCCGGCGAGAAGACGCGGTAGCCCGCGCGGGCCGGGGCACAGACGCGTCCTTGACGATGCCATGCCGGACAGCCTTCCGGCCTCTCCGCGAAGATTCGGTTGCTGGCGTGGGCCGCATGGCCGTGCCACGACCAGGGCGGGGCCCTTTCCAGCGCTCGTTCAGCCGGTCCCGCAGGGCGTACGACTGGTTCCTCGCGTGTTCTTGTATGTTTCGGAGCATTTGTCGGCCACCTGTGTAAGCATCGTGCGACGATACCAGGTCTCCATGCGCCACGAGGTACTGGTGGTACGTCGCCTCGTCCACCGGACGCGGCGCTGCATAGTGCGCATAAACGTCGAGGCTTGCGCCGTTTGTGGCGAACGTCATGACCGTGGCCTGGCCAGCCGGATCGGTTTGCCCGATGTAATCCAGGGCCCCGGTCCGCCCAAAAACGAGGGCCGCGCCGACGTAGGCACACTGCAGGGCCGCATGCTTCATCGACCCTCCGGGCGCCTTCCATTCGCCGGCGAGATGAGGAAGGGCCACCGAAAAGCTGTCGTACAAAGTGGCCCCGTACACCAGATGGACGGGGACCTGGGTGAATTCGGTGGCTTGGAGGCCCTCGATGAGGTCGGGCCGCAGCGTCGGCAGGCCATTGTTGAACCCGAGATTTTTGTGGAAAGCCGTGAATGCGCAGCCAAACACCGTGTCGTAGACGTTGTCGCGGTGGTCCTTCAAGAGCTTGCTCGTGAGGACGAGCATCGACCGTTTGTTCCGGATGCGTTGGAAGGCACTGTTGTAAGCCAGGTACTCGGACTCGCTGGGCGGCGGGCTGCCGCGTGACTTGGCCAGTACGGCACGGATGTATTTCAGGTTTTTCGGTGCTCTGGAGTGTCGTGCTGGTAGGATGTTGTTTGCCGCCGTCTTGGCGGCCAATTTGTTCACGATGCTCGGGGTGGTTGTCTGTGTCCACCTCGGAGTCGTCAGCGTGTCTAATTCGCTTGTGCTAGGTGGCGTACCCCTAGCTCTTTCGGCCGCTATCATTTGGTTGAGCAAAGCCAAGTTTCTCCGCGTCAACGGCGCCGGGTTTCGGTTCAGGCCTGCGGTCGTGGCTCGCTCGCGGTTGTCGTGCGCGACAGGTGCCTGGCTGCGGCTTGGCGGCGGTTCTGTACCAGAGAAGTCAGAATGTGTGTCAATTTTTCGCAGACCCTCGAGACGAAGGGCCTGGTTTGTAGAAGGGCAGGCCTACCGGCGTTCCCAGCATGAGAAGACTTCGCTTGCGAGACCTCTGGCGGTTTTGCGCGAGGGCCGCGAGCCCGTGCTTTAGCTATTCTCTTGCCCATGGCGCAATGGACGTGTTTGCGTTGCAGTAAAGAGGATCTTTGGCATGAGAAGTGAAGCACAAGGACGAAATCATTGTCTTCCTCAGGAACCGAGGAGGCAAGCCGTATTTGTGCACGGCGGTAAACGGAGAGAAACAGGAAAACATGGGAAAGGCAATGGGGTGAAAAGCGCAGACGCCCGCAACGAGCCGTTTGCGAGTTTCTTTGTGTCTCATACTGCCAAAATCAAAGAAGAGAAAACAAAACCACAAAATTGAAGTTCTTTTATTTTTGTCGGGTTCCCGTACCGCCTTCAGGTTTGGCTTCGTTCACCTCGCATCCGCTTCCGGTGCTGTCAATGCCTTTTCTCTTTCATCGCTGTTATCAGCATCTTTGTCTGTTGATGAACCGTTTCCCCTTCCCTGTCCCCCCTCCCTTCTTTCTATCCATATAATTTTTCTTTTTCTTTTAGCGCACAAACACCCTTCACTTCTCTTCTACGTAATGCTTTCATCCTTATGATTTACACTTTTCGTGTTCGTATGCGTGGTAATACGCGATTGGAGAGTTTTAGTCAACACATTTTCATCCTAGGTTGCTGTGGTTTGTTCGTCAGTAATTACATAATAATTTATTTTTTCATGATCTAAAGCACGTCGTCACAGTGTTTGTGATTTAGACAACACTTGAAATATGCATCAATGTTTGGGATGGGACAGTTGCCATGGCTTCTCCTCTTCATCGCCACCAATCGTCCCTCGATGATGTTATTGACTTTTCGCCCGAAGCGCCTATATTTACGAATGACGCTGCCCGGGAGCATGCAGAGACATTGCTTTTTGCAGTACTGCAGGAGCTGGAGGCAGGCGAACATGAACGGCTGTCGACACCATATCGCCGCATTGACATGGTGCGGCTAATGCACCGGTTCTCGCGAACACGGTCTTCGAAAGATCTGGTTCTTTGGTCTTTCTTTTCCAGTGTTCAGATCAACATGGCGGCAGATTTGGGATCGATCGACTTCACATCTCTTCCTGGAAAGGTCGTCGACTTTACGGACTACCTTTTCGCCAACTTCTTCCTTCCACGTGTGTGTTACCGTTTAACGCCTTTGTCTAATTTTTTTTGTTTGATGTCCTTCCCTATTCCTGCTTCTCGCCGTATAAATTTTAATCCTTCTTTTTTTTTTAGTCAAGGCGTCTTGTGCTAAGACGCCTCAGCCTACGCCAGCGTCGCTCTCCGTGCCAACGCTGGCATCAAATGACGTCCTCCCTGGGTCCTCTCACCGTCTGGCCACATTGCGGCGAGACTGCCTTATCCGTGATAGACACCGCTGCGTAGTCACACGCAGGTTCGATAAAAATGAAGCGTTGGGCCGTTTTAAGAAACACGGCCATAACGCGAGGGATGATGAGGGCCACCGCTTTGACTTCGTAGGACAGCGCCGTTTTGAAGAAGTCGAGGTGGCCCACATTCTACCGCACTCTTTAATGAGTCTTGAGGGAGACTCGGAAATGGTATATTTCTCTCGATCTTCGTAATGGCTTTTCGTTTCCTTTTTGTTTATGGTTGTCTTATTTTTTTTCTAACGGGGATACTGTAGAAAGCCGCACGGCGGAACGCCCTCGCCATCCTCGACATGCTCGATTCGGGCGTGCGCCATTTGATTGAAGGTCTTAACATCGACCGGCCCACAAATGCCATGACGCTCACACGAGCATGTCACACGGAGTTCGGTACGTTCCAAATGTACTTTGAGGCGACGGGAGAGCCACATACCTACCGTATCGAGTCTTTCCTGCCGTCCTATTTCAGCGAGGTGCCCCAGCCGGTGACTCGCACACTTTTTATGTCCGAGGACCATGCTGTTGATCCGCCTCTGCCGCGCCTGCTGGCGATCCATGCGGCGGTAGCCAAGATCATGCACATGAGCGGTGCAGGGTCCCATTGCGACGAGATCTTTCGAGATACGCAGGAGCTTCTGATAAAGGCAGATGGATCGACGAACCTTGGCACGTTGACTGCTCTTCGACTGGGCGGCTGGTGGAGCGGCGTTGTCGTGTAACGACCTGGCACGTTTTCTTTCTCTGCGTATTGTTTGCCAGCGATTATATAACGATCTTGAATGAGTAATACAGAGTACATAAGTTATAAACACTTGGATAGCGAAGCACTAATGATTTTGCCCGTGCTCGTCTTAGAAATGTGGGTAGTGAAGTAAACGAACAGACAACAACAACAAAAAGAAAAAAGAAGAAGGAAAAGAAAAGATAAGAAGAAGAAGGAAACGAATAATACACGAGAAATCTCGCTATTTTTTGACCTTAAACCCAGTCAACGTCACGGTTTCAGTCTCTCAGCATGAACGCGGATTGCACGCCCGATCCTTGCGTCGCTGTCATGCCCCGTTTGTGCCAAACACTTGACCAGCTCCGCTGAAGAGGGTTGACGATGTCTGACAGATCCAACAGCACGCTGCTTTCCCAGTTGCACCCGCGGGGCCCGGATGCGTTGACAAAGCCAGCAAGATGGAGAAAATCGAGCACCTCCTGGACCACGGCCGGATCGTTTGGCCCTGCTTCAATGTACTCGTAGACAATGCCCGTGTAGGGGGTCTCGGGATCGTCGCTGTAGTCCAGCCACCGCGTCCGTTTGTGGTCCAGCCGGACGGCCGGCACGCGCAGTGGTCGCGGTATGGCCTTCAAAAACTCGGCAGGGAGCGGTAGCCAGCCGAAGCACCTGCGCAAGCGGGGAACAGACAGGACCGGACGCAGCTCAATGTTCATCTCAGCCGCCTGCTTGAGGTTGCCCTCGGCGTTCTGGCGCGCCTCGACCGAGAAGGACTCAACGTTCTCCATCGCATCCGTCCAGTCTGCCGTGCGGATGTTGAGTAAAACGGGCGTGCCGGACGCCTTGCCATCTTCGACCGCCGTCGCCATCATTTGCAAAAGCGCGGCGTTACGGCACTCCTTTTGCGCCGCGAAGCCAGCCATTGTGACGCGTGCCCGGTCCCAAAACTATCGTCGTCAGTAGAGGCCAAAAACAAAACAAAACAAAAATAAAATAAAACAAAAAATAAAAAAACAAAGGGCCTTTGGCCAGGTTCGGTTTGCGGATACGGCACGCAGTCGTTGGGGCACGCACAAGCTTGAGCACAAAAGGCCCCTGGTCACCAAAGTTGACTTTCCAGCAATAGCCGTCCAGCCCGCCACCAAGACGGCTAAGCCAGGTGATCGTGTCGGGGTCAAAGGGACACCTCCGCAGTCGTGGCCTACGCAAGTCTCTCAACGTACAGCTCGGCGGGCCCTCCATGAGGGCGTCGTCACGAAAGGGCCATCGTTCGGCGGCCGCCTTCCACCGCCTTTCTTCGTAAGTCGGAATCGGTTGCGTCATGAACGAGGTGGATGCATCTCGAAGCTGGAAAGTCCTCGACGCCGTGGGTAGGAAAAGAGGAAGATGAGTTGCTCGGTAATTAACAAGAGAAACTCAAGCTTGGTCCAAAGACTGTATTATGGATGGCACGCGTGGGTTGCATGATACGCATTTCGTGGGTCTCATTTGCACGCGAAAGTGTGACTAATCGGGTGGGGGTGCGAGAGCACCATCACTCCGCTCTTTCCACCTTCAACCGCTTTTCCACTCACTTCATCGTTCTGTTGATATGAAATAATTGGACAGCTTTGCACCGCATCGCTGATTAGGTTCAAAGTTTTCTTTCTTTTCTGTAAACCTCCGACAATTCTTGGCCAGCGAGGCTTGAACCGATGTGACGAAACTAGGCAGCAACAAGTAGGCAACCATCCCCCGCAAGTGACAGATGGGATCCAGCCATCTTCGCCTAACCTACCCACCCATTTGACGGAGATGGATCCTTTTGCCGCGACGTGCAAAGGTACGATTGATTTAATGGAGCTTTCTACTGCTCTACAAGTAGTATTCGCACATGGACGCCTTGCTCTCAAGAGCCAGCGCCAAGGGGGGCAGCCACCACGACAAATCAGAATGCATATTCTGCTCGTTTGGCGTCTGCCCCGAGACACACACCATGAAGCGGTCGTGCCGAGCTGGCCGTCCGAGCAGCAGTCACCATACTATCCTATATGCGGGCGTGGCACACGGGCGGTTATTTGATGCGAGACTAGACAAACCGGCACCGATAGGAGGCAGTCTTTGCAGCCATCTGCTTTGTACGGGAGTACAGCCTTTCTATTTGAAATCTTACGACACGCTGGAAACATGATCCTCGCAGCTGAATGGTGGACAAGCAGGCAGGCGTACTGCTGTTGCCGATGCCAGCGTCTATATATGTTCCCCATTGTCCTCCGTGATCAAGAGGTAAGTCGGTTTAGAGGTGCAGGTTCTCGTCCCGTACACGCCAAACTGCACGAGCACACATCTCTTTCTTTCTCTTTCTTCACTTTACTTCTCTTTTCGTCTTTCTTCTCTTCTTTTCTTCTCTTTTTCCTCTCTTCTTTCCTTCTTTTCTCTGCCACGATGGTGACTACGTTGGAGGCGCTGACTCGCTCAAACGTTGTGGTCGATGTCAGGGCGGTCGCAGGGGGGTCCAATACCGGCGACGATGACAAAGTTGAGGTGACCAACTGGGTCGATTGGCAAGAATTCAACTACCACACACTGACAGAGATTTTCCGGCGCGAACTCAGCCAGGAATATCACGGTGATCGAACGCCCAATCCATTGCCTAATGATCTCTGCATCTTTCATGAGGACACATTCGATGATGTGTTGCGCCGCTTTGTCGTGCCAACTGTCAACTATTCCCTCAACAGGCAGTACGGCGAGTGCCACTTTGGCCGTGGGAGCCGCTGCGAAGGCCCGGACGTGCCCGACTGGTCCGTTGTTTCGCCGTTCTATGTGAACAACAAGTTCTACGTCAACATCCTTCCGGGAGACACCAAAGTCAGCGCCAAATGGCAGCCGACGATGATGTATGACGATCCAACGGAATGGGGAAAGGTTCTGACGCAGGTTGTTACGTACATGAAGTTGCATGCCTCTCGCTATGGATTTATCATCACCGACGCCTGTCTTGTACCCCTCAGGCTCACTCGTCGCGAAATTGGCTCGGGTTTGGCCTTAGAGCGCTCCAAACGACAAGTCGGCGCTGTCTCTTATACGCCAGGCCACCAGACGCAGCCCTCGGACGCCTCCATGTCGTCCGCTGGCTTTGGCTCGGTCTACAGCGACAGCAACCCTGTTCTTTGGGACTACTACGACCCGGAATACGCCGTCATCCCGTGGAATGCGCACGGATCGCACACGCTCACCGTCAAGCTTGCTCTCTGGTGCTTGGCCATGATGTCTGTCAAAGGCGGCAACGACATCCGCTATGCCTATCCTCCGCTGGACAGCTGGCAAGCGACCGACACAGGCTTCGTCCACAACACCTCGGGCGCCACCAAGTCGAGTCTGTCCAGGGGAGACGTGCTGCACGGGACGACCACCGGGGCCGCAGCGTATCCGTCTGCTTGGACGGGCGACGAGGCGGGCGGCAGCAGTGCACAGCAGTACGTCCTCGAAACCGGCGAGGCGAGCGGCACGTCTGGCGCCGCCGCCGTGTCTCTCCCCTACGTGGGATCCGGCCATCAGCATGCGGAGGCCGGCTATGCCGAGACCGAAGGGCATGCAGTTTACGAAGAGGGCGACGACGGGGGTGACGAAGACGCAAACACCATCGTCGGCCACCCCGCAAAGAAAGTCATACGAGTGCACATTAGACAGCGTTTTCGTGGCGGGTACTGTTTCAAAGATGAGACGGACAATGAAAGAAAAACTACCAAAGAGAAGTGGCAGCCGGTGCATGGCGGGTATGAGCTGGACACACCAGAGTGCATTTACTTCACCAAGAAATTTCCTTAGGGTGGCGCTTTGGGAGCGGTTTGGTCCGATCTTTGTGTGTATGTGTCATTTAGTTTGCCGTTGTCTAGTCTAACTTAGTTGTGTGTTTTTATTTCAGGACCACTTGGAATTGAAAGAGATTTATGTGAGCAAAATTTTCGAAAAGTATCTGCTTGTGCTGTCTTGCTAGAATCAGGTCTTTCTAAGAATGTACTGTTGATTGTATGTAGTGCTAGATAGTGGAGAGATGCAACAATTGCCTCAAAAAGCCCGGAACCTTCTCACGGACCCTAGGCGATACCCTTTCTCTTCGTGATTCTGATGTTCAGTTCCAGTGGCTTTCTGAGAAAGCCTTCCCGTGTCTCCATTTCATCCTGGAGCAGCGTGACGTCGTACCGCCGCACCCACGTGGCCAGGATCAGCTTCATCTCCATTTCCGCCACGTTGCGGCCGACACACGACCGGGGCCCGTAGCTGAACGGGATGAAGGCGTTTTTCTGCCGCGCCGTCAGCGTCTCCCACCGCTCGGGCCGGAACGCGTCGGCGTCGGGGCCCCAGATGTCCTTTGCGTGGTGGACCGAGTACGTCGGCACGCTGAGCACGCTGCCCGGCGGGAAGTAGTAGCCGTGCAGGTGTAAGCCGGGCGCGTCGTCGGGGATCTGCCGGGGCAGCCCGATGCCGGACGTCGAGTGGAGGCGGAGCCCCTCGTGGAGGACGGCCTGCAGGTACGGCAGGTCCCGGACCTTGTCGTACGTGGGCACGTCCTCGTCGTCCTCCGCGTTAGGGATGGCGCGGTCCAGCTCGCGCTGCAGCTGGGCGAGCACGCCCGGCGTGCGCACGACGTGGAAGAGCAGCGCGCACGACGAGTTGGACGTGGTGTCGCTCCCCGCGATGAGCTGCGTCAGCGCCTCGGCCGTCAGCTCCTCGCGGCCGAGCGGCTCGCCCTTGTCGTCGCGGCCGTGCATGAGGTGCTCCAGCAGATCCTTGCGGCGCACGGCGGGCGGGTGGTCGAGGCGCGCCTTGACGCGCGCGACGGCGATGCCGGCGAGGTTCTCGACGGCCCGCAGGCCGTGGCGGAAAAACGGGTCCGGCAGCCACTTGGCGTAGGGCTTGAGCTCGGGGAGGCAGCCCAGCGTGGCCGACACTTCGCCGCGGCGGTTCAGGATCTGGATGGCGGGCGCGAACACGGGCGGGCTGTCGGGGTGGCTGCGCACCTCGGCGATGTCGGCGCCGGCGGCGAGCATGCCAAAGGGGGCGCCAAAGGCGAGGTCCCCGATGATGTCAAAGGCGAGGTAGTTGAACCATTTGAGGCAGTCGAGGTGAGCCGCGGCAGCCGCAGCACCGCCGCCGCCGTCGGCGCGGGAGCGGGCGCGGGCGGACTGCTGGATCAGGGCGTCCCATTGGCGGACGAAGAGTGCGAGGTTGTTGTGGATGTAGGGCTCGAACTGGCCGACGGACTTGGCCGAGAAGGTGTGCGAGACGATCTTGCGCTTGCGGGTGTGCTCGGCGCGGTCCCGGGTGTTGAAGAGGCCGCGCTTGATGCTCACAAAGGCGTCATAAAAGGAACTGCAGAATGGGAACAGTCAGCGCCCAGAAACGTCTCTTTCTTATTCGAGACCTCAACTATCTAGGGCCACGCAACCGCTCACGATTTGACATATCCGTTGCCGTGGCCGTAGACGATCTGGATGGCCTCGTCGTCGTTGATGCTGACGTGGTTCGGGGCGATGCGGACGACGGGCCCGAGCTGCCGATGGGCCTCGTCGACGAGTGCGTAGCGTTTTCCGCGCCGGGCCGTCGACAGCAGCCACAGGTCACTGAATTGCGCAGGGAAGGGTGCCGGGATGGCACGCAAGTGCTTGTAGGTCATGAAGTAGGGGAAGAGATAGAAGAAAAGAACGGCGGCCACGATCACAACCAGTGCCCATCGTGAAACGACAAGGTCAAGGAGAGCCATGAGAAGGCGCTGTGATTGAAGGTCCGTCTTGGCCGGGAGTAAACAAAATGAAATGTGAACAAAAAACCAAGATCTTATCAGAAGAAATTGTCTCCGCTTATATATAAATAAGCATCAAAAGACATGAAAAAAAGTTTTACGCTTCTCACACGTGTCCCGCATCCGCACTTCTCGGGAGCCGCGAGCTAGTTGCCGACCGTAAGTGCCGCAAATCTTACACTGAGAATATCTCACCCCGTAAGACGATCATCGCCGTGCAGGAAGCCAGTTGTATGTGACTGTCTGCTCATGAGCTGCGGGGATGCGGAGGCGTCGTTGCATCGAAGGTCGTTTTTTTCAAGAAAATTCTTCTCTTTCTTTCTTAGCTGACTTTTAGCAGCAATTGCCTGAAGCTGGATTGGCTCAAATGCGCGGTTTACCATCATATGAAAACAGTGCAGAGCGTACAGTGCAATACGGCTCTTCTCGCGAGTTTAAGGCGCTAAACCCGTAGGGACCGCCCTCGCCTAACTCGTGTAAGTGGGCACCAAAAGTCTGGAGCAAGTAACTTCAGCTAAGGACGGCGAATCAAAGAGTGATCACTGAACAAACAAGAATTTGAAATAAAGGGCTGACAGGTTTCCTTATTTGTTTATATTTTTACTCTTTCTGGCAGTTTCAAAAGGATTAAAGGCTGCTGGTGGCCCAATGATCATTTCTCATGGTGGCAAAATCCCCTTCGTGTAGTCTGCGGCTCCCGGGTCACCTCGTCGGCTTCTATGATGACGCACCTGCTGTGCTTACGCCGTATCACTCTCTTTGACACGCAAACCACGTAAATGTGTCTAGGTTACAGTGGTTGAAAGCGGCTCCGATTCCTCCGGGGCGGTTGAAGGCGTTTATCCCCTTTCCAGGCCATTTTCGGTCACAGTCTTGTGGCAATATCCAGGAATCAAGGACGCAGCGTTCTGCTGAACCACTTCAAGGTAGGGCTCGATAACAATTATGGTCCCGATGCTGCATTTTCGGGGTAACAGGAAGAGATGTCCAGAGTCTCCTTCCGAGGCTCTACAACCACCAGTTCTCGCAGCATTCCCACCCATTATGGTTATGTAATCTCAATCTTAACCTGGTAAAAGGGGTGCGGATGATCTTCAGGACAGGCGTCGATTCTAGCGGGAAACCCCCTGTAACCATACCCGTTCAACGTGTTCGTCCCGCTAAACCTCTCAAGCTCATTTTCCCCCTTACTGTACTACAGTAACCAGGAGGCGTGTAATACTGCCTTGGGGGTTGTCATTTTATCCACCAAAGCAGAAGCAAGACTGCTCTCCAAGTGTCCGCACGCGTAAAGGAGAGGCCAAAACTTCGACTTGACGACTTGTGAGAAGGCTGATTCCCCCCCCCCCCTGGTATTTTTAACGTACTGGGTGCTAAATTCTTGCCATTGGGGCAGGGGCCGTTTTCATGTTCAAATGGACGAGAAACGAAAATCATTTTTATACATTTGACGTAGAATTCACATCCAGCTCATTCCTCTGGCGGCGGTTCGCGCCCATACAGCCGTGCCAGATCGCCCACGTACGCCCGCCGGTCCCGCAGCTTCGCCTCCAGGATCTCCTCCACGGCTGGGTGCCAGGACCGGTACAGGTCGTTGGGTAGTGGCTGCTTTCGGTAGAAGAGCGGCACCAGCCGGTCGCGCACCACATGGTGCAGCGCGTTGACAGACATCGCCGCGCGGTAGATCCACAACCGCTCTGTGGCCCAGTTGTCCTGCATGGCATCGGCCAACGGATGCCGTTTGGAAGCAGAGTGGCGGTGGTTGTCCTGGGTATGTTGCAATACGGCCGTGGTCGCCGCTTTCTCTTCCTCGTCTCGAAAGAGCTGCATGAAATACCTTCGCAATTGGTCGTATTCATCGTACCCATTGTCGATGATACAGTCGATGGAGGTCCACGTGAGCCAGCGCGGCGCCGCGAGCATGTCGATGGGCCCGGCGATCAGCCACTCCAGATCGAAGATGGCCGTCACGTTCCAGTCGTCGTCCACCATCATGTTGGCGGCGTTGTCGTCGGTGAACTGCAGCACGTACGGCCGCGCTCCATCTGTTTCCGTGTCGGGCAGAAAATGGTGCACGATGGCCCGGAAAAAAGCCCGTATATCGGTCTGCGACACAAAGTCCGCCTGATCGTGCGCTGCATTGGGTGCGGCCAGAAACTGTGCGTCGTGGAAGGCTAGCAGGTCGGCCACGAAGGCGCTTTCCGACAAGTACGTCTGCGTGGGGCCCATGGTGCGCGGCGCGCCCTCATTTTCCAGTAGGATCATGTCGCAGCACAGGGGGCGGTGGTCGAGCGCGACCGTGCCGTCGTCGTGGAAGGACAACGAGCCGATACGGGGCTGCGGCACGCGCGCCAGCGCCAGCATGATGCGGCCGACCGAACGGAACAGATTGTCGACTTTGCCGGGCGTGTTCTGAAGCTCGTCCTGCAAGTTGCGGTTGCGGATGACGTACGGTAACTGACGGCCCAGGGACGGGTGAAGGAACTCGAGGATCATGTAGCCAAACTCCACCGGTCCGGGCTTCTGCTGCAACGACACCGACGCCGGCAACGAAAAGACAGACGACGGCACGGACAAGGGCAAGTAGTCGGACGGGACCGGTCGGTGTAGACGCGCGGCTACAAACTGGCGGACACGCAGCCAGGCGCGGCGCAGAAACGGCACGCGAGAGCAGTGGGCAAACTAGACTTAGCTACGGGGACGGACAAGGGACGCAGCCGCGGGGGTGAAACCGAACTCAGAGTGTACGCAAAACTCACATGTTGCCCCCCCGGAAAGGCAAACCCGTACAGAAACGGAATGCGCACATCGGGGCAGTGGCGCTGCATCCAGACGTATGCGGCGACCTCGCCGCGCATTTTTTCCTCGATCGAGCCCGGGTAGACGTGTTCAGCACACTTGCTGGGCAGCGGACAGCGCACGAGAACATCCGGCACACTTTTCGTTGCGGTGGCGGAGCCTGCAGCAGCCCCGGTTGCATCGCTGACATCGCCCGCATTCTTCGCATCGTTCGCATCGCTCGTCCTGTCCGGCCGCCGACCACCATCGATAAGCATGGCCACGGCCACGTTGAACCCGCCCAGCAGCCACGGTTGTTTTGGCCGGACCTTGACGCGGTCGGCGCCAATACCCATTTGGAAGGCCACCAGGCGTTCAAGCACCTCATGCTTGGGGCTGAGCCGCTCTTGGAGAAAACGGCCCAGGCCCGTCCATTGGAGGTGCTTCTGGATGACGTTGCGGTCGGCTCCGACGGCGTCGTCGAAGGAAGGGCGGTCTTGGATGCCAATTTCTAATGTGTCGGGCATTGTCAAAAGGGCGACCAGCAAAACGTATTCCGTTAAGAGAGGGGAGAGGCCCGACGACGCAGCAAGAAAATCGAGATTCTCGAAAAGGCTGCCGCTGGGCAGCTCGTTAAGATGGTCTAAAATAGGGGCTCAAGGGACACTCCGATTGCCCCCCTGTTCGGGCCGGGCCTGAATCTAAACAGCGGGGGCGGTGGGGAAAAGGGAGTTCACCTACCCCAATATTAGCTACTTGGTCTGAATAAGATGCAATCACTCAGGCAAAACCAACAAGTGGGAGGCAGTGGAGGAGGGAAAAATTAGCATCTGGCTGCCTCACATTCCGATCTTGACCTGGTAACAAGCAATCTTTACATATGCACCTTTTGAAATATATAATAATAGTGCGATGTACCACGTCGTCGAAAGATTGCATATGAATGTAACTAGAGCCAACCCATTGATTGCTATGAAAATACGGACCGTTTTATATATTTTTCGTAAACGAGCTTTCGGCGGTCGTGTATGTTTACGTAGTAAGAATACATCTACGAGTCGAGAGGATAGAGGAAGAAACACTCGGGGCTGAAGAAAAAAAAACGAAACAACTCCGTACTCCGTCTTTCACGAACTGGTCCGTCATCAAAATTACAGCCAGGCAATGAGCAAAACCAGGTCGAGAGCATTTTCTTTCAGCAGAGCTAGACTATGGGTACGGAATGACTATGATGTCCTGGATTGCATACTGTTTGTCCGGATTCGCTGACATCGACAAAATCTGCTAGGCGTTGTCCTGTTCATTTTCGAGTCGTTTCCCGTCCACATATTGGTGGGGATACACTCCATCTGAAACAAACGGGCGTGGGCCCTTGTCCAGCATGAGAACATGTTGGAAGCGACCCAAAACCTTTTCGTCGAGCTTGGCTCGTCTCTGGATGTGTATAGCGGTATCTCTTCGAAATGCGAAATGGATGGGCTGTTCGATACTCTTTTCCATCTCGCCGCGAATCTCCGTGCTGCAATCCGGGTGAAACACATCGAAACAGAGCATCGCCATCCTGTGGGAGGCTAGGTGTATGATGTGCAGAAACGGGACCAGCTGGCCATGATCCAGATCTCCAGTTTCTTTCGACAAGACACGACAAAATTCGTCGACAAGCTGCTCAGCCCAGTGCCGTGCTGTCGTAGCACGTCGATTGGGAATTTGGAGCGGGACACGATAAAGGCATCGAATGGCGCGGTTGGTGTCCAGAGCCGTGCGGGTCTCTGGGGATACGAGGACTGTAATGGTAGTCATTTTTTTTTTGTTTTGTTTTTTATTTTGTTTTTGTTTGTTTTTTGTTTTTTTTTTGGAAATTGCCGTTATATGTTTTGACGTGATGTTTGTTTTGAGTAAAGGCAGCGTGTTTGATACGCACTGCTTCGTCGTTCGAGTATGTACGGTAGCTTCATCGCAAACGTCTTCTCGTGCTGTGCTTTTCATCAGAAACTTTCCGTTTGGACTGCATGTTTGTGAGTTGCTTACCTGTCTCGAGTGTGTAAAAGAACCCTCGTCATCTTAGGAGGGGAAACGTTCCGGATCAAATGAATAAAGTTTTCTACGGGTTGGGACGTATCGGGTCGAACAACATACGGTGAAGAAGAGGATCAATCTCGCCCCCCCCCCCCCCGCGTTACCAGCCAATCGTTAGCCGCGAGAAACCGCCTCGGAGCTACCCGCTCTTTGGAATCTAGTGCCATGATGGTACCATAGCAGTGCTCACATCTTGCATGATCAATGTACGGCGAGTAACGAAAGGCTTATAACAAGATTCACATCGTTCTGTACTGCTTTGAGTAAGGTAGCCAGTGTCTCTCACGCAAATTTTTTTTTTTCAATCTTTTCACGACAACGGACAAACCGAGCCAGGAGCGTCCGCCAGGGCCGGCGGTCGAGATTGGACCCCCTACGCCCAAAGGAGCACCTTTTCTCGTCTCAATCACCCGCCAAAATACGCACAGTTCTTTTCTTCTTTTCTTCTTTTCTTTATTGCCAGAACACGCCTTGTGTACACATCAAACGACCGCCCGACGGTCAGGTACGTAAATACCCTTGCGTGCCCCCCCCCCCCCCCCCCCCCCTGCCCTCATGGTTTTCGGGATCGCGATTTCTTGTTCTGCAACTCTCACATTCTATCAACTCTTCGCAGTGGCCCGAAAAAACAATTCAGTGGCTGCTCTTGTCGTGACCAGACCTAACCTCCCCAAACTCAAGAAGGCTTTGGACATCCATGACCTCTAACACACTCGTGCCTTGTTTCAGACCATGCTCTTGGGCAAAGTGAGAGCCAAAACCAATATCAATATATGTCTATATGTCTATATGAATAAACAAAGAAAACAAAATAAAAAACCTGACGTTTGGGTACAACATTCGCGTGGACGATGCTAGACAGGCTCCAGCTGCAAAGGAACATGTATCTGACTTGACGGAACTGTTCACCGAGAACAACGCTCATAAAACGCTGGGCATTCCTTTGATTAACGGACGTTTCCATATTCCTGACGGCACAAGTCATGCTCGGAACTCTTTTTGAGAACCCCGTCATCCGCTGGGCTAGAAGCACGGCCAAAGTCAACGAATGTACGGAGTATCGGTCTACAGGTCGATTACGACTATCGCGATAAGCGCGATAAGGGCGACAAAAATCACCTGACTTATCGTCCCACACAGCACTCGTTATATGGAACCGGTACGCGTGCAAATGCCAGCCCCACCCCAATACCGGTGCTTCCCCTTTTTTCTTGCTCCAAGTGCAAAGCGGAGCTCCCCCCTGTTCCTTCCTCCCTTTGGAAAAGAGGCCACTTCAGCAGAACCAGGTCGGCAACGAAAGCCTCCCAATGGGGCTGAACTATTGAACCGCAAAAAAAGGAAAGAGCGCTCGCAGGACAGCTTCGTTCTCGTATAGTCGGGTTTTCGAGAACAACGCGCAGTCTTTTTTTTTGGTTTCTGACCTTCACCCCCCTTTTCTTCCTTTTCCCTCGCTTTTCTTTCTTTCCTCTCTTTTCTCTCTTTTCTCTCATTTTCTCTTTCTCGGGCATTTCTTCGTTGCGGAGCACGAAATCGAGGGTTTCGTTTCGTTGCGGCCTTTTTCTTTCTACCTCTTTTTTTTCTTTCTTTTATTTTTTCCCCCCCTTTTTTCCTCGTATTAATTTCTCTCTTTTATTCATCTTCACCTTCTCGCCCTTTTTACCCGGCCCCGTACACGCCGATCGCCAAAACGAACCACCGGCCGAAAGACAAACAGACCTCGCCGCCGCGACCGACGGTCTCCGATGTCGATCTTCTAAAAACGAGACACGTCCCACGCGAAGTTCCGTTCCGACCTTCTAGACCTTCCCCCAATCACCCCCTTTGCGACCGAAACATCCACCGAGCCTTTCCGACTGGGCCAATCGACGGCCTCTTCCCTTTCTCTTTCGTCCGCCATGGCTCGTCTCTCCAGCGCGGCCCGGCCGTCGTCCTCGCGGGCCTCGCCCTCCCCACCGGCCGGCGCCTCGGCCCTCTCTTCAAAAAACGCCGGCCACAAGGCCGGCCGGCGCCGCAACGATGGCTACGCGTCCGACGGCGTCGAGGACAACGACGTATTCTTGCTACCCGGCTCTGATTTCCAGGTGCTCGTGGGCGTCACCCTGCTGGCCGCCTTGGTGCGCCTGTTCCGCATCTACCAGCCCTCCAGCGTCGTCTTTGACGAAGTGCAGTACGTCGGACTTGTTCCCTTTCTTTCTTTCTTGCTTTCTTTTTCTTCTTTTCTTGCCTAACTTTCCAGCTTCGGTGGCTTCGCGTCCAAATACATCAAGGGCCGCTTCTTCATGGACGTCCACCCGCCCCTGGCCAAGCTACTGATCACGTTGGCCGGCTACCTGGCCGGCTTCGACGGCGAGTTCGACTTCAAGGACATTGGCAAGGACTACCTCGAGCCCGGCGTGCCCTACGTCGCGATGCGGCTGTTCCCAGCCATCTGCGGCATCCTGCTGGCGCCGATGATGTTCTTGACCCTCAAATCCTCGGGCTGCCGCACGACCACCGCCTTGATGGGTTCGGGTCTCGTTATTTTTGGTGGGTTGCTTGTCTGGTATCTACGAGTGTTTACTTGCTCGCGATACGCTTTCTCGCTGCTGACTGTTTTTGGTACCATCGTTTCTAGAGAACGGTCTCCTCACCCAAGCGCGCTTGATTTTGCTGGACTCCCCTCTCATGGCCGGCACCGCCTTCACCGCCCTTGCCTTTTCGGCCTTCACCAACCAGCACGAGCTCGGCCCGTCCAAAGCGTTCACGCCCAGCTGGTGGTTCTGGCTCTTCCTCACGGGCCTCGGCCTCGGCATCACCGTCAGCATCAAGTGGGTTGGCCTGTTCACCATAGCCTGGGTCGGCTCCCTCACGCTCATCCAGCTGTGGGTGCTGCTCGGCGACACCAAGACCGTCACGCTGCGCCTGCTGGCGAAACACTTCTTGGCGCGCCTGTTCTGCCTCGTCATCGTGCCCGCCACCTTTTACATGGCCATGTTCGGCGTCCACTTCCTGTGCCTTGTCAACCCGGGCGACGGCGACGGTTTTATGAGCTCCGAGTTCCAGTCCACCCTCAACTCCAAGGGCATGCAGGATACCCCCGTCGACGTCCTGTTGGGCAGCACCGTCAGCATCCGCCACCTCAACACCCAGGGCGGCTACCTGCACTCCCACCCGCTGATGTACCCGACCGGCAGCAAGCAGCAGCAGGTCACGCTGTACCCGCACAAGGACATGAACAACCTGTGGATCCTGGAGAACCAGACCCAGCCACTCGACGCCGCCGGCGAGCCCATTAACGGTACGGACGCCTGGAACACCCTGGGTCCGAACGGCGAACTGCCTTACATCTACGACGGCGCCGTGCTGCGCCTGTTCCACCCGGCCACCCACCGCCGCCTGCACTCGCACGACGTGCGCCCCCCCGTCACCGAGGCGGACTGGCAAAACGAGGTGTCGGCCTACGGCTACGAAGGCTTCGACGGCGACGCCAACGACTACTTCAAGGTGGAGATCGTCAAGAAGAAGTCTGACGGCGACGTCGCCAAGGAACGCCTGCGCACCATCGAGACCAAGTTCCGCCTCGTGCACCTCATGACCGGCTGCGTGCTCTTCTCGCACAAGGTGAAGCTGCCCGACTGGGCCTCCGAGCAGCAGGAGGTCACCTGCGCCCGCGGCGGCAGCCTGCCCAACAGCCTGTGGTACATCGAGTCGAACGAGCACGCGCTGCTGGGCCCCGACGCCGAAAAGGTCAACTACCGCCAGCCCGGGTTTTTCGCCAAATTCTGGGAGCTGCAGCAGGTCATGTGGAAGACCAACGCGGGCCTCGTCGAGTCGCACGCCTACGACTCGCGCCCGAGCGCCTGGCCCATCCTGCGCCGCGGCATCAACTTCTGGGGCAAGGACCACCGCCAGATCTACCTCATCGGCAACCCCTTTGTGTGGTGGAGCGCCACCGCCGCCGTGGCCATTTACGTGCTCTTCAAGGGCCTCGCCGTGCTGCGGTGGCAGCGCAGCTGCGGCGACTACGACAGCCCGACGTTCAAGCGCTTCGACTACGAGATCGGCACCTCGGTGCTCGGCTGGGCGTTCCACTATTTCCCCTTTTACCTGATGGAGCGCCAGCTGTTCCTGCACCACTACTTTCCCGCGCTGTACTTTGGCATCATGGCCTTCTGCCAGATCTACGATTTTGTCACGGCCCGCGTCGGCACCCTGCGCATCAAGAACAGCCCCATCGTCGGCAAGGCGGGCGCGCTGGCGATCCTCGCCGTCTCGGCCGTGGTCTTCTCGCTGTTCGCGCCGCTGGCCTACGGCAACGCCTGGACCAAGGCCGAATGCAAGCGCGTTCAGCTGTTCAGCACTTGGGACTGGGATTGTAACACGTTCCTAGATTCGGTATGATGATTGATTTCCTCGTGGATTAAGTTGTCAAAAGGACGGATGGGTACTAATCGACGAGCAGTATTCCGCGTACGACAAACTGCGCACGACCGTCGCCGCTGCTGCCGAGCCCACAACCGCGGCGCCTGTGCCGGTTGCCGCTGAGCAGCAGCCGGCGGCTGACGTGCCGGTGGCTGGCGGCGACGTCCCTGTCGCTCAGGGTGAACCTGAGCAGCAGCAGCAGCCGCCACAAGAACAACAACAACAAGAGCAGCAGCAGCCTCCACAAGAAGAGCATACCGAGGCGCCGCCGCCGCCCATTGCCCAGTTTGGGGACGATGTCGGCGGCCAGCGCGTCCTGTCGCGCGAGGAGCGCGTCGAGTACCGCGACCAGGACGGCAACATCCTCGACGAGGAACAAGTCGCGGCGCTGCGCGGCAAGGTCGAGTTCAAGACGCGCTACGAGACGCGCACGCGGCTGGTCGACGATGCGGGTAACGAGGTTGGCGGTGACGCCGCGGCCGCCGCACCGGTCGTCGCTCCGCCGCACCCGGACGTCGAGGGCGTCGACCAGTCGACCAAGCGCCAGCTGGTGCCCGACGAGGCCCTTCCCCAGAGCGCGGACCCGAGCGTCGAAGGTGAGCGGGAGAAGGAGCAAAGCCGGGCGAAGCCGGCCAGCGAGGGCAACGAGGCCACGCAAGGCGCCGTGGCCGCCGACGAGAAGGCGGAGTAGGCCCGGCTCTTTTGGCTTATCAGCAACAAACTTCCTTACATGTTCATTTTCGCCTTTCTTTTGATTATGGTGAAACGAAAACGGACTTTCAAAAAAAATACGGCGAAGGGGGAAATGAAAGACGGCAAAAAAAGTGTATTTGCATTAATACTCTGCGAGGACGGGAGAAAAACAGGTGCGAAATCTTGGGTTTGTGTTTGTACGGCTCGTTTCGACTTGTTTATCTTTTGTTGTTTCCCTCCATCTTCTAGACAGCCTACGCTAATCCTCTGCTTTCGGTTGTTTTCCTTCTTTTTGAAAAGCACACTTTCACTTTTTCTTTTGTCGGTTTTTGGTCTATGTTTCTTGGGCTTACTTACCTCTCTCCTGTTGTTTCTCTATTTTCTTGTCTCTGCTTTCTTTTTTTCTTGTATTCTTACTATGCCTCTGAATGATAAATGGGATACAGTATACGGAATGCATCTGAAAGCGTATTCACATGTGTTGGAAAAAGTGAGTAAAAGCCAAAGAGGTTGAGGGACGGGAGATATTGACGAAGACGACCCAACAAGAGAGCAAATCAAGAGAACGGCTTCCGCGCCCTGCAGCCGTTCCTATTCCCTTGTTGTACGTCGAAACAATCTGGCCGGCATTCGTTCGCATGGCTTTGTTCAGAAATCATGAATGTTGCGTATGGTATGTAATGGGAACAATCTCGTCCGTCTGCATCTAAAAAGTATGGCGCTTCTCGCCGAAACAGAATGAGAAAAAAAAAAGAAACATGATCATGCGGAAAAGTGTCGCACTACTCTCCCTCCCTCTCTTTACCGTGATGTACGTCTAGGGAGAAGGAATGACGAAAAAAGAAAAATGGCGTGGATCACAACCACAGCAGCAAACATAAAAAAGACATCCAAATGCTCGCTTCCAGCAAAAGGCCATTCTTGGGATACACACTCTCTCTCTGCAGCGCCTCCCATTGTCCGCCTCATCACACACTCATTGTGAAGTCGTGCTCGATTCCGGGCGTCACGCTGGCGATGAACTGGTCCGGTCAGCAGGGCGGAAATGCATGATAACAAAAGAAGGGGGAAAGAAGACAAACATCGACAAATAACAAAAACCTACCTTGAGAAACACCACCAGGTACTGGTCCACCCGGATGGCCACCTCGCCGTCGTCCACGTCCGCCTGCACCTCCTCCCACTCGTCCGATGGCGCGCGGTCGCCGCCGCTGTCAGCCGCTGCCCCGTGTGGTTGTCGTTGTTGGTGGTGTTGCTCATCCAGGGACAGCCCCCGCGTGTCGTCCACCAGCCCGGCCAGCCCGGACACGGTCGACGCATCGCCGCTCCCTGTTGCTGCACCAGTTGTTGTCGTTGGCGTCCCCGCTGCCGCTGCCGCCGCCGCCTTGGCCTGCAGCTTCGCCCGCCGCCGCTTCAGCGCCCCGTCCGCCCGGTCCAGCAGCACCTTCATCACGGGCGCGTGCTTGCACGGGTGCACGCTCGCCATCTTGGTGCCGCGCGCCAGCAGCGGGAATTCCTCGAGCGTGACCGTCTTGTCCTTGTAGTCGCCGACAATGTCGTCCATCATGAGGTGGGGCGGCAGGGGCTGGCCGCTCGGCAGGTAGCCCGAGAGGTAGAGGCGGGGCGTGCGGTAGTAGGGGGAGTACATGATGTACATGGTGTAGGACCGGTGGCCGCTGGAGCACGGGTGTTAGTAGTGTGTCAAGAGATCAAGTAAAACGCTTCTCGCGAATAACGTACCTCCTGGTGTTCGTCTCCGGAATGATGGCCTCGTCGTCGTTGTCCTCCTCCATGTCTGGGATGTCGTCGTCGTCGTCGTAGTCGCCGTCGTCGTCTTCATGCGGCTTCTTGGACGTGGATGTGGCGGCAGCTGCGCCGCCGCCGCCGGCTGCTGCCTTGTCGTCGCCACGTGCACTACCGCCTCGGCCGCTGCCGCCGCCGCCGCCGCCTGTCCGCAGCCACCCGTCCTCGTCATCGTCGCCGCCGCCGCTGCTTCCTTGGCCCGTCCGCTCCACGACGTCGTCGTCGCCGCCGCCGTTCTTGCCGTCCAGCCCCGTCACAAATGTGTCGTCCAGCCGCCGCCGGCACGGCACGTTGCGCGTCACCAGAAACTGCTTGGCTGGCCGGCTCGGCGTCCGCCCACGCCCACGTCGGGAACTTGTAGACGAGGTAGTCCCCCGCGGCGACGAACTCCTCGGGGGTGATCTCGCCGGTGGCGCGGAACGTAGACGTGTGCTTAGCCGGCGTGTAGCGGTCACGCAGCGTGTTGACCGTGGAGTAGAGGAGGTTCATGGTTGGTGGGCGACCCAAGGAAGATGCAAGTGAGTATTTGTTTTGTTGTTTTTGTTCCTTGTCTTTGTTTTCTCTTTAACACTTTGTTTCGTCCGTTCAAAACGCTATCGTCTGCAAATGCATAAGAGAGAAAATAAGAATATTGTTTCCACGGAGATAGAAACAAAACAGAGACAAGACGAGATGTGGCAAGTGAATGGACAAGGGTGAATGACGGTTAACAAGAACCCGCAGATACCGACGGACGAAGAAGCCTGGCTGAAGCTAGGCAGCGGCAAAAACAAGCCCGATGGGCCCCCCAGTGCCCCATTGGCGACATTCTAGTGGGGGATCACATGCGGGGCTCACAAGGGCCTTGCCTGAGATAAGCCCCGCCACAGCAGGGCTCTTTTTGTTCATGTGCTAGCTAATAGTCACGTGAATTCGCGTAACGGTACAGCAGGCAACGTCATAGCCGCAGCCAGACCAGGCGCGCAAGTCCGATGATCCTTTTTTTCTGCGGGAGGGCCCTTTTGTCGCCGGATCGTCCCCCAGGCACATCAAACAAAAGGCACCAGCCAATGATCATGAATGATTCCGCTATAATGAATACTTTATATACCCGTAACGGGAGATAGTAAAATGCTATCTAGAGAGAAAAAAAAAGTAAAAATGCCGCTGAATTATTTCGACAAAAAGTCTCACAAGAAAAGACCCCAAATGCACTTCTCAAAAGCAAACCCGAAGCGAAAACATCCCCCAGAAGGACAAACTCCGTGCCGTTTCCCATGAACGAGACCCATTGAAAAACGGAACACTCATGCTCGAAGAGAAAAGAGAGAAAGGATCACCGGTTGTTAGCCACTTGCTCCATCTCGGAGCAGGGCGGCAGGTCCAGATCTGCGCATAGCTTCTTGAACTCGGGGCCCACCCGGTAGAAGCCACTGGTTGATTCCTCGCTGCAGCACGGCGAGCTGCGCAGCGGCAGCAGCCAGTCCAGCACGTTGGTCCCCATGATGGAGGTCCAGTTTTGGCGCCAGCCGAGATCCCACACGTTCATCCCCCGCGGCACGGTGACAACGGCAAATGTGCGGAAGGCGAGCTGGTCGCGGAGCGCACGGCGGGCCGCCCGGGCTTCGCGGGCAATTTTGAACGGGTCTTCCTCTTCCGCCGGTGCGTGGGGGGGAACGTTGCCGCCATTTTCGCGCCGCTCTGGTGGATAGTCTCCCTGTGGTGGTGGTGGTGGTGGTGGGTTGTAATAGTTGCCGTTGCCGTTGTTTGGCGAGGCAGTCCCCTGGACAGGCCCCAAAGCGCCCACAGCCGGGATGGAGTAGCCCAGCTGCGCATCGTACTTTGGCAGCGGGTAGGTAACGACGCCGTACCGGCCCTCGACCGGTGGCGACCCCCGCTGGATGCGCACGGCCATGGTCTTGGTGCGGTCTTGGATCTGGTGGCTTTCCACGGTCGTGACGTTGATGAGGACGAAGCGTATGCATGTGAGCGACATGGCGAACGCAAACATGCCGAGAACGCACGCCAGCGCTAGAGCAGAGATGATGCGGCCATCGGTGCCCACTCCCGCAGCCTTGCGACGCCATATTGCGTACGCGCACGTGGCGATGATAAACCCACAGACGAGGGTGGCGTAAAAGGTAAACTGCACAAAGAATTTGAAGGCTGGACGGCGTTAGCAATATTGCGAAAAACAAAACGGCCCCCACTGACGATCAGCTCCTTACTCGTTTCCGACACAATACCGCCAACCCACGGGCAGTAGTGGTCCATTTTCCGCACGCAGCGGTTGATCTCCGAGCAGTGGTGCGTGCGGTCCGGCTTCCACGTGCCGCAGGGGTGGCACCACACGGGGCGGCCGTCGGGCGTGCACTCAAAGACGTCCTTGGTGTAAAACAGCTCGAGTCCGGGACTGTCCGGATCCAGCCGCGGGTCCATCACAACGTCGCGGTCTGCGGCGTAGGCGGCCGCGGCGTCGTACGGGACCGAGCTGGCAAGCCCCGCCTCCAAGTCGACGAGTCCGTTCTTCGAGGGCGTTTCCGTCACGCTTCGGCCCGGTTTGGGGGCGTAGCCGGTTTTCCTGTCCTGGCCAAAACAACCCGGCCCCCCACGGCGCGCGCACGGATCGTCACCCCTTCTACGGCGGCCTGTTCGTCGCCCGCTGGCGCCGCTTCTGGCCCCGTAAAAGTTGCGCGCGGATTCGGGGCCGAGAGGGACGACGCCCGGGTTTCGTCGGAGCGTGATCGTGATGCGGAGAAAGCTGGCTACCATGAGGGCGGCGAAAATGACGTAGGGGACCAAAAGGCCGAGTGCCAGGCTAGGGTAATGATACTGGTGGAAGAATTGATGCACTGGAGGGGGGGTTGGCTTGTTAGTCGACAAAAGAAAAGACAAAATGGTCGAAGAGACAACAAAAAACGTCTTACTGAGGATGAAGTCGGCCATGACGTAGAGGGTGTAGCCGACGCAGAGGGCGAGGAAGACCGGCGTGGCTATGGACATGATGCGCATGGTCTGGTGGACGCTGCGCACCGGCGGCCCAGCCGCTGTCTTGGCCGCCGGCGGCATTCTGACGGAGGAAAAAGAGATGAAGGAGATCGATAGAAGTCAAGAAAAACGCGGAAACGAAGCCAGGAAACGTCAAGGGAGATCGCGTTCAGATAAAGATGCGCCGTCGGAACCCCAAGGCAGCCCATAGGCGTGGAGCGACAGCGCGTGCCACAAGACGCGCCTGCATGCGTCGTCGAGGTTGTGATGCCGTGTTACCAATTGACAGGTGGAAAAAGCAACACCTTAAAGCGCCCGAGGACAAGAAGGAATTGAAAAAGCAAAAAAGAAGTAAAAAAAGAAAGCGAACGTCGCAAAACGAAGGAACAGGCGATTCAGACGAGAAATGATGCTAAGAGAAATAAAAAAGGCGACTACTACCAACACGACGACATAATTAAAAGGAGAGTAACAAAAAAAACAACCGACAAGGCGGTGCTGGTGAAGATGCAATTGAAATGCTGTTTTGCATGCGAGTTGGTTCGCACAAAAGACGACCGATGACGATGCTCTTGTTTTTGTTGAGGCCTCTCCTGCCCTTTTTTCCTTTGCGCCAGCCCTGTCTGTGGGTTGCCAATCAAAGCCAGGCCCCGGGCTGAACGGAAAGAACCAAAGAAAGCGGACACAACCACGTCAGTGCGACTTTTAGCGCCAACCCCCTATTGGGGCAATAAGGGGCAAGCGTCGTCTGCCGCGCGGGAAGGGCAGCCTGGGGCGTGATCGTGTCTAGGGGTCCACTTTTCGGTGAGTTCTAAACTGGCTACGCCTGGCTTCTCGTGATATCGACTTCTTCATACTACAGCTTTTTGTGGTTTTCAACTTTCATGTCCACAAACTGTGTTCACTATCGATGATTTTGGCAGATTGTGGATGCACAGTGTACAATCTTACGGCCAAGTATGAGGAGACTTGCCCTTCATTGTCGAAATAAAAAGTAAAAGAAAAACCATAGATGAATACTACATCTGTCCAGCTCATAAACTGAACAATAGACTTTGGTTTTTGGTTATTATCATGCTCGCATAAGAGAGTTACTACAAAATTGCCCAGACGTGTACTAAGAAATATGAGCACAACTATCAGATGGATCACAGATTCCTGATGTTATGTCGCCCGCCGCCAACTCAGACGCCCGTCATCATGCAACCCCCTCGGGGTTATAACGCCTTGGGCACTGTTGGCTACAGGCAGCCACTTTTTCTGCCTCAGCCAACGAAAAAAAGAAGGTTTGCAATACGGCAGATGCGTGGATTGTAGCGTTTGTGGCGAAACAACGGCCTCCTTCGTCAAAAGAGGCGCGGCGTGGTTGGGCAGCGACAGCCCACACAGGAGAAACGTTTTGTGAATGGCGTGTCCAAAACAGAAAATGCGCGCGAAAAGATGTGATACGCCAGGTGAACCCGCAGGTGGCTATATGACGGTTGTGCTTGGCCATGCCTTTGTACAACCCTGAGCCGTACCTGGGATTGCTATGTCCGGGCCAATGGTGGTACTCGAACTCGAGTGTCTATACTCGTTGTAGGCTTTATAGGAAAGCCCTCGCGGCTGTGTGCTGACCGATTTGTCCGCCACCTTTTACTATATAGTTACCACGAAGGACGTCTACCGTTTTCACCGGGAAAAAAGCCGAGTGTAAGCCTCCCGATTCTCGGGCTTAGAGCGGTAGAGGAATACGACCCTATCTGACACGAGTGTGTCAAATCCACTCAAGGAGCCCAAATCGTTCGCGATGCAATACCATAGCTCGCACGATCAAAGGCGGTTTGGGTGGCAAAGGTATGTGGGATGTCGTCTTTCAGTTGACGAGAGCCACACGCAAAGGCCAACAGAAACCAGCTGAGGAAGAGTATTCAACGGCTTCAATGATTTCCGTCTCCTGAAATCGTCGTGCGTTGTTCTGTTTCTTGGTTTGTTCCAAGACGACTACATGGGCGCAGCAAGGCTATTCCCCTTTTTCTATGTTGCCAATAATGCCTCTTCGGCACTTAGTTCCGTTGTTTTTCGTTTGTTTCCTTTGCGTCTTTTCTTTCTCAACACGGCCCTGACGCCTTTGGCGTTCCTGTGATATGGTCCGCCTAGCTCAACAAACGCCTTGTGTGTCTTGCCTCGTATATGGCTTGTGCTTGTGCGCTGAGCTGGTTGTGTGCATCGAGACCAAAAAGTAGAACCGGGTTGATCCGATATCGGGCAGTTGTTTTTAAGGTTTTTTTTACTGCTCCTTGCTCGTAATCGACTACGAGGCGAAGGAGGCAAAGGAGGCAGATTCCTTAGCACAGGGTAAGGAGAGGTTGATGGGCCGAAAAGGCGTCAATGTGAGGCGCAGTAAGTATTGTGCTGAAGAAGGAAAAGAGCAAAATAAAGAAAAAGCAAAAAATGCGTTTGTTGACGTCCCTGTCCCCTTTTGGCTTCGCCTCACAAGAACGTGAATATCACCAGGCTGCACTAACAAAACGAGACAAAGAGGAGAGTAATCCATACCCGCCATAGCGGTACCCGGAAAGAAGCGGTTGCTTTGCTGCAGTTTCCCACGCGGCACGCCTCGAAAAAGAAATGAAAAGCAATGGCACGCCACTGTTAGGTACCGCGTAGGCCCGCGCCAGGCTGCATTAGCGAGGACGCGAGGCAAAACACGTGAACAATTGGGCGGTGGGGGAGGTTTGAGGCTCTGTTGATACACAACTCCTCCGCGCAAAAGAACCTCTTCAGCCTGGTAGACGAGGGACGCAAAGTCGACCTTTTCGTTTTTAGCAGAACAAGAAACCCCCGTACCTTATCATAACTTGGTTGTTACGTTATGTTTTATTGTGTTTCAATCAGCACGTTTGCTTGCACATTGGTTCCGAAATCAATTCCGCCGAGCCCGCCCCGTTCTCCTGTTCCTGTCTGTTTGCTTTGTTTGCCGTTCCGGTTTTTTGTCATTTTTTACCCGATGCTTTCACCACGGAAGCTTTTACTGTTGGCAGTGCCAATGGACCTGATCGAAGCCCCTTGCTGCTCCCCTACGTTTGCCTTATCCAAGTCCAGTCACCGCCCCGGCCCGGACGCCTTTTCCTCGGACGGGAGCTCGGTGGAAGCTCGATGCATTGATCTGATTCGGGACAAAAAAAAAAAAAAATCAAAACTGAACTGAACTGACCACGCCCTCTCGGGAATCCGCACCCGAAAAGGCGTCCAGCTACGACCTGCTTCCACGCTGATGGGCCAGCTGCACTAGCAAAATATGACATGCCCGTCACCAAAAACAAAAAAGTCAAGTGAGGCGGGCGTCCACAGCCGTGTTCACGAAATCGCAGCTTGTGCGAAGGACCCTACTTTTTTATTTTTTTTTTATTTTTTAATTTTTTTTTTACTCTTAGAAATGGCGGTGTGGTAAGCCAGCGCATTTCTTATTTCGACAACAATATATGCAAAAAAAGGAAGCCGGATTCGCCCGCTATCATGACAACGTAAAAGGTGCTCTGCCTTCCCATCCGTTTATTTGTCCGCCTTCCGTCTTTTTGCGCAAGCTAGCCTTTGCTGCTCGCAATCCTGCAGCTGTCATGTAATTTTTTGTCCCCTTTCCGCCCCCTTTTTCTGGTGTGACCCTTCTTTTGAGTCACAGAAAAGCAATGGAAGACAGGCGATGCCGAAGCATCGACTCTTGCCTACATTTCTATGCAGACGCCTTTCCTTCAATTCTCCACAAAAAATCGGTTGTGTAACCTTTTCTAACCTCTTCCTGGCCGTGGGCTTGTTGAATCCATGTGTATACATACATGCAGTTGACTGCATGGTTTGAATGCCTTTTTCATTTGTTGCGTGGTCTCGCAGCCTCCTGTGTCTAAAACCCACTTTCTTTCAAGGAGCGGAGCGAGCCGGACTGACTCTGCCCTTCAGCAATATGATGTAAGGCAGACAAGTGTAATGGTTTGACGCCTTTTTTGGAAGGCGCCCTCTCGCCTTGAAATGGTGGATAGCTACCCTGATGTGCGGTGAAGGGTGAAGAAGGGCGGGTGGTCTTGAACTCCCGGCACAGAAGCAAAGTCTTTTTTTTTTTTTTTTTTTTTGTCATCTCGTGTCAAGGCTGCTTCAGACTTCAGACGACCAATGCCACCCACAAGGCCGCCTTTTTACTCTCGTGATGCATTTCTTCACAGCGGTCTCGATTGCGAACCAAACGATTTCCGCTGTGAATCTGTCCTATAAAAGCTTCAGACCATGGCTCCTGTTTTCTCTGGCATTCATGTTGGAAACAGTAAGTCTTTCTTTGAATCACCCTTCAGCCAGAATCTTTGTTTTTTTTTCACTCGCTTCTGTGTCTGAGCACGACAAGACCAGGAAGGGTTGAACATACGCAGCAGCCCACACGCAACCAAACAGACTCGCAAGAATTCGCCAACACGCACACAAACACACAGCGTCACACGCCTTCAAGATGAACGGCTACTACCAAGACGGAGCTGCGTACCCAGAGGGGTACGGGTACGGGTGTCAGACATGCTATGCGTACGCCCATATGGGAGGCAACGAAGACAAGAAAAACAAGAAGAAGAAGGACGGCAAGAAACACGACAAGAAAGAAGGCAAGAAACACGACAAGAAAGACGGCAAGAAAAAGGACGACAAGAAGACACGCAAGTCGCTTGTGTATATCCACTGTGTATGTTTTTTTTCCCTTCTTCTTCTCTTGGAACACAGCAACCATGCCAGAAGACCATACACTGACGCCCTGCTTCTACAGCATCGATGCCACGAATCGTACGGGAATGAAGACCTTCACGACCACTGCCCCGTATGCGAGCACCGTTTCTGCGACAAGTGCCCGAAGGAGGAAGTAGTCGACACCGGACACTAAGGGGCAACACCATGACGCGGTACTGTGGATGAGGCGTTGGCAGCAGATGTCGGGACGATACAATCTTCAACTCAAGATTGTTGTCATTTTGCAACTGTCTTTTGCTACAGACTCGAGTCTCTTTATATCGTCTCCTAACGTCCTTTTCTGCTTTCTTTTTGCCCCTTTTCAATTTAGACCCCGTCAATCCTCCTTTCCCTTTCTTTTGGTTTACTTCAACAAGACACCGCAAACGAGTTTATATTGTTTTCGTCTTCGTTTTATTTTTCTTCATTTTTTCTTTACAATACATGAGAAAAACAAATTAGACAAGGTTGGCACTTGGACGCGCTGAAATAGTTATTCTTTTTGATTTTTGATTTTATTTTTATTTTTTATTTTATTTTTCAAGTGGTATTTAAATAGCAATACAAAGCATGTTCTTTTGGTACTTTTAACGCAACCATGTCCCCTATGCTCCCTTGTTCTCGGTCTTTTACCTGCTCGCCCATATGTGGTCGTTATCACGTGCATCAAGCTTGCTATCTAAACATGCCAATGACCTCATCAGGGTGAGCGGGCAAGTCCGCTTCGGCCATGCCCCGCCACCGCCTGTCCGTTCGTTGTACCTATTTTGTGTTTGGCCAAACGTACTCCGCCGTTCCTTTCCCTCGATGTGATATGAAGACGCCATAACTTTCTTTTCTTTTTTTGTCTTTCTCAGTCCGACCTCCCCCCTTCCTCCCCCTCCTCACCATGGCGATACCGCGCGTCTTTATTGTGCGCCACGGCGAAACCGAATGGTCGCTCAACGGCCGCCATACCGGCACGACCGACATCCCTCTGACGGCCAACGGCGAGAAGCGCATGCGCGCCACGGGCCGCGCCTTGGTCGGCAACGACCGCCTGATCGTCCCGGGGAAGCTGGGCCATATGTGCGTTTGGCGGATAGTGTCGCCCGTCTGTTATCAAACTGCTTTGCTCGTCCGTATCTTTTTTTCCTTGCTGACCAGATACAGCTATGTTTCCCCCCGCAGGCGCGCGCAACGGACGTTTGAGCTGCTGCACCTCGACCTCGCCGAACCCTTGCCGTGGGCGCAGCACGGTGATACCGATACCAACGGACACGGGAACGGCAACGGGAACGGCGGCGACCGGACGTGCGGCGCCCGCGTCGAGGTCACCCAGGCCGTGCGCGAGTGGGACTACGGCGAGTACGAGGGCATCACGTCGCAGCAGATCCGGGCGCAGCGGGCGGCCAAGGGCTTGCCGGACCACTGGGACATTTGGAAGGACGGCTGCCCCGGGGGCGAATCGCCCGCCGACGTGACGGCGCGGCTGGACGGCCTGATCGCGGAGATCCGGGCCAAGTACCACGCACCCGCGCTCGCGGCGGCTACGGCCACGGCCGCGGCCGCGGCCGCACCGGCGCCGGCCAGCGACATCCTCATTGTGGCCCACGGGCACATCTTGCGGGCGCTGGCCATGCGCTGGGTCGGGGCGGCGTTGGCGGAGGGCCCGACGCTGATCCTCGAAGCCGGCGGTGTCGGGACGCTGAGGTAGGTTTTTGATGCTGTGCTTTTTTTTTGGCTTGTGTATATACGCATCCCGGGCCCTTTGCGTTGTCCCTTCATACTGACGCCTTCAGTTACGAACACGGCAGCATTGACGAACCGGCCATTCTTTTGGGCGGTGCTTTTACCGTGACGGCCAACGACTTGGATAAGATATAGACGGGTTGTGCGCGCGCGTGCATTTTGACTCGGCTTTTTTTTTTGCATATATTCGCCTATAGATCAGAACCATTTATTTTTTTGGATCCTTTCCTTCCCGTTGTCATACCCCTGGCCTACGCCGTGCTGCTATCGTCTTAGGCTGCTTCGTACTCCGTAAGATACGGAGTATTAATTACCACGAAGCAATACTACAGAATACGACTCCGGGAGTCTTACGTGCGGAGCATCCGGAGGCAGGAAAGTGGAAACGCTGCTCACCGTAGCTCACTGTTTTCCTCCACTGCCCACTGGACTCCACGCCCCCGTCACAAAAACCTGGCCAAGCGGCTTCGTCCCCTGAGTCGTCCTATTTTCCACCCCCGGAGAGAACTAAACCAGACTAGGCAAACACGGCCCCACGGCAGGGGAAAGGCCCGGAACGAAGGGATTGGGTCTTGGAAACAGGGGGTGAGGACGCCAATACTCCCCGTAGTTGTATTGCAGCAAGGATTGGGTCCCGCAAAAACACAGAAAAAAACACACGAGCCACCAGACACACCGGGCGCCGAAATCATGTGGTTCTTGGTTGACCGACAAGAAAGGGCACTATCGAAAGGGAAGCCGATAAGAAAGAAAGAAGGGGGGAGGTTGGTGGCCATGTCTTTTGCAGACGGTTGGTCCTCGGATGCTACTCTGGCCAGCCCCCTTTTTCCTCGACACCGTTCATCATCTAACCGATTGGCAACTTGAATACTGGCAAGAGTTATGCGGAGTAAGTAAAGATTCAACTCACCGTATGGTAGGCGTCGTGCACAGTTGGTATTCTCGTCTGCGTGGCGCGATGGATTTGCAGCCCGTCTCGCGGCAAGTTCGTCTGTTTACGGGGGAGGCTGCTCGTCTCCCCATGCTATCTCTCGTCTTCGTCGAGAACTTATCCATCACTTGTCGTGTGCATGAAAGCGGCGAAATACCACGCCATCTCTGCAGCGTTTTGTTTTCCTTTTTTTGTGTGTTTTTTTTGTGCCTTTTCGTCCTTTTTTTGCGTCCTGCCCGGTCCTTGGCTTGTCTGTGTGTCTGCATGGCTTTGCATGGGTTGTCGCGCCGGACCGTTTACCGGTTCGCGATTAGCACTGAGCAGACTCAGCGAAATTGGTCGACTTGCCTACGGACTACAGAAGTAATTACGGAAGCGCTGTTATTTCAACACTGTACAAGGATCTGCCCGGTTCGAAAACCGGCGTCAGAGGAGAGTTTGCGGGTCTACGGAGGTCGCAATAAGACGACATAAGACTAGTGATATTGGCTGAGCGTCATTCTTGCTCGCTCGCCTTTCGCTTTTTCACCAAAGCGGCCAGTTGCAGTTGAGATGTTCGGGAGATTGATGCGACCACCAGAAGGCAAAAGGTGGCTAGCTCGGTCTGCAGTCCGTCATTCCCGTCATTGGAAGAACTGCCGACGGAACCGCTATTTCGAGGGCAACGACAACAGCAGCGGCTGCGTACAAAAACATGCGTCACAGCAGCCCATCTGTGGCTTGCTCAAAGAATCCTGCCCACTGCTACCTGGAACCTACCCTACGTCGCAGTGCATATCTAGCGTTCGGCTGGGCTGTCAATGCTCCCGTTGATTACGATCCTCCTCCTGCTGGGCGCCCGCACATTGTTTTCGGTTCATTGCGATTTTTTTCTTTCTTTCTCCTTTACGATGTACAGATGGCAACTCCCGAAAAGGTATCGCCGAGCCGTCATATGCGCAGGCCTTCTGGAGTTATCCCAAACCTGCCTTTGGCGATACTCGAATGATCTGGGATCCTACTCGGTAATGCGGTAGTAGGATCAGGGATTTTTGTTCCTCTTGCAGGATTGGGTGCCGCGAGGTAAAAATGCCTTGTATCATTCAGTGAACGTTGTATGGTTAAATGGACAAAAAAGAAAAAAGAAAAGGAAAAAAAAAAAATCAGTGCGAGACACAGATACTCAGATGACCACGCAAGGTTGTTCATTATTACGCAAGCCAAACACTGACTCGAACAGAAAGAATTGAAACCTTTTTTCCGCCATTTGCACGTTCATTGATGCAAACAAAAAAAAGCGTCGAGACTTCGCTTGCATTGTCCTATTGGGCTGCGTCAATTTGTCTCTCCCTTGCATTGGGGCTGGAAATGCATGCAATGGGGGAACTCGAAAAAGAAAAGAAAACAAACAAAACAGGACGAAAAAGACGAAAAAGAAAAGAAAGCAAACGAAAACAGAAAACAGAAAACGAAAAAGAAAACATATATTGGCAACTTTTGCCAGCTCAGCAGCAGTTCAGAAAAAAACATCACAAAAAAGGTAAAAAGAGGCGCCGCCCAGGTCATGCTTCTGCGGCCGCATGCGTACTGCTTGACACACATTTTGCCAGCACGTTTGCACTGCGTTGCCAGTTTTGCCAACCTGATGGGCGGCGTGGAAAATGGGCTGCGTGGAACAACTTCCTCCACAGACAACATCCACCAACAAGAGCAAGGGAACGAGATCACATCAGCTGCGATCGCTGGTGGAGGAGAAAATAACTGTGGAGGGACTGGGGGGAAGGAAGGCATTTTTCCTTACGAAGTACGAAAAAAAAAAGAGGGAAGCAGGTCAGCTACGACAGAACGTGCATTGCATATGGGGTTGCACGGCATGCGGAGATGGAAAAACGGCATCCCTCCCAACACATCCACGATCTGTCTC
The DNA here is from genome assembly GCA_001636815.1 of Niveomyces insectorum RCEF 264. Lineage (NCBI taxonomy): Eukaryota > Fungi > Ascomycota > Sordariomycetes > Hypocreales > Cordycipitaceae > Niveomyces > Niveomyces insectorum. The sequence continues at coordinate 500,806 of AZHD01000005.1, read as the reverse complement.
CATCTTCTCCCCCCAACACCGCCATTCTCTCTCTCTCTCTCTCTCTCTCTGCCTGTGTGTGTGTCCCCAATTTACGGCTTCCCGTATTTTCTTTGAATCGTGCCGACTTTCTTTTCTTTTTTCGACGGTTGCTGCAGTTGTGTCGGCCTTCGTCTGACGGTCTGGCTGGCCGGCATCGAGCCGAATAGTCAGTTTGCGGCCTCTTTTCTTTTCTTTTTTTGCCATTCTGTCTCTTTTTGTTTGTTTCTTCCTTTCTGTTTTCTTTTTTTATTTGACTCGTCACTTTGCAGACATGCAGATATGCAGATGCTCAGCTGCCCTCGCAACCGGCTGCAGCGGCTAATAAGATTTTTTTTTTTTTCGTTTGCTTTTCCATCTACTCTTTCGTAGGTGATACCTTTGCAAACAAAAGAAAAGGAAAAGGAAAAAGAAAAGAAAGGCATAAAAGGTCTGGCCATTGTACGAAGGAAGCAAGACGAAAGTTGAGTTGTCACAAGGCCGCACGTATCGGTCACATCCTGGTGTGCTTCGATTTTTTTTTTGGCTTTTCTGGCTTTGCATGCATATCGCCGCAGGGAGGTCCTTCTTTCTCTCGTTCCTATACGTCGACTGAGCATGTCGAGCCTTGTGTGTGTGTGTGTCGTGGATATGGCCTCGACAGAAAGAAGACAAGAATCATGACGATCCCTCGGACCGTGTTTTTGCGTTTGCGTTTTTCAACAGATGCTCCCGCGGCTGTGTTCCGAATGGCAACAACCACTTGATGGGGGGTTGCTGCGCTGTCCTAACGAGCAAACCTGCTTGGTAGTGTGTATGTACAACCATACCACTCCTCACGGGCTTGCCGTCTGTCTCTGTTTCCTTTCTCATCACCCTGCATGGGCCGTCCCAAGACAACACCTCAGCCTGGTCTGCGCAGCGTCGGCCCAAATATGCAAGGTGCCGTTCGATTTATTGAGATATGAGAGAATCATTGTCTCTGCTCTGCATGGACAACACTCTCAGAGGTCAGATCTGCTGTTGGTGTCTGTGGTGGTCTGAATCGCGCATCGTCCCTGTTGACAACCCCGGTTTTCAGCTCGCTTTTCCGTTTGCTTGTCTGTTTGTTTGTCTGTTTATTTGTCCGTTTGCTGTTTCTTCTTTTTCTCCCCCCTTCCGTCTGCCAAGCCTCTTTACCAATTCGGTCGAGACAACAACCGAGACACTGCAATGTCGTACATCAGTCGTAAAAGTACGTGGTTGTACAGCAAGCAAATGCCACATCTGGATGGCGGGAGGGTGGTCTCCACGGCTGTGTTGGCAGACCCGGAGCCTATTGATGCCAAAACAGGGTCGAGTCTGGTCGCCGAACGGGTCGATGGAGGCCAGCGCTTGTTTGGTAATGGGGTTTGACGAGGCACCGTACATACAAAGTTGGCATTACTACGTATTGTTTACTACGTATTGTTTACTGCGTATTGTTTACTACGTATTGTTTACTGCATACGTAGATGACGATGCAGTACGCGTACATATGGAGCGATATTGTCCTGTACGCTAGTTGTATACGAAGAAAGCAGACAAAGCAAGCAAACGAACTGGCTGCATGGCGATCCTCCTCCCACGGCCAGATGGGTCGCCGTCGTCGATCAACCAGCCCATCTGTCTCTTTGCTTTTCACAGTCCTTTTTGCTTTTCACAATCCAGCAATCCTATCATCTTTCTCCGTCAAATCACCTGTCTTCTGCATAACCCCTTACTCCGTGCAACCCCAGCTGTCATTTTCTTCTGCGGCATTTCCATCGTCGGCCCCCTCTGGGCCTTTTTTTCATCCCCAACCTTTGGTGGTCTCGACTAGGGGGCCGGCGAGTGCTCATCTCGCCTCGGGGGGCATGCAAGGGTCGTGTGCTGGGGGCTGCGTCGTGTTGTCCTGCGTCGTGTTGTCTGCACGCAGGAAAGGGGTGAATGAATCGTACGGAGCACTGCAGGCAGATCGTGGTCGCTCACGTCACGATAGGTGTTGTCGGACTTGCGTACATAGTTCGTACGCGTACTTTTTGTAGGAAGCACGTCGTCGTCCCCATTTGCTCCAAAGTGGTATTGCCCGTCTTCGTTTGTTGCCCGAGTCCGTTTGTCGTTAGCGATCTCTTTGTTCCAGTCTGCTTGTTGCTGCAGATTCACCCCATCCAACCCCGGCTTTTACCGTCGCCCTTTCTGGCTTGGTCTCGGCGTTGAAGAGGGCGGAAGCCAATCTGGCGTGTCCCCGGCTGCTGCGTACTTCGTACAGGACGTACGGAATATTGCGTACAGAGGAGTTGTATTCCGTACCCGTAATGTACAACGGATTGTGCCATCGTTAGCCGTTCGTTGTCCTGTCTGCCCGTTCCTTTGGTCAGTTTTATGGGCGCGGCCCCCCTTGCATTACACCGAGTGCACAGCAATGCACAGTTCGCTGTGCGTTTGCGTGCAAGGGGTGGACGCTGGCTGGCTGACGATGCGTGTACGACGTACTGTGACGACTCCAATAGGCATTGTGCATGGCTCTTCGGCGTCGTGTACAACTACGAAGTACCCAAACGACGCACGCCCCCCCCCCTTGCGGGCCCCCTTTTTTGCCCTTCCATATCGGTCACGTGAACTACAGGCGCTGCGCCCCACTCCTTCCCGCTGGTCGGCGCCCCGTTTTTTGTTCCCTGGCTGAGGCGGGCAGCCGGCGGTCGCTGGCGGGCGCCATTCCCCTTTCTGCGATTCGTCTCTTGGTTGTTCTTACGGCGCAACGCACACGCATGGGGCTCCATTCCCTGGGCGGTTTAGCGTCCCTTCTAGCGTCGTTTTGCCGGTAGGGATTCCCGCTGTTAGGGGTACGAGTTCCAGTGTGTTTTGTACCAGGTACTCTGTACGTCCTTGCCCCCTGTAGTATTTTTCCTTTTAGTGGACGAAGTAAGGGGGTGTCAGCTCCCCACGGGCTGCATAGCTGCTGCATACAGCGCACAGAAGGGTGCAAAGCACAAAAAGCAACAACAGCAGCCGTATTACACACTCAATTGCCTGCGGCTATCCCTTACGCAGATGCCGCTGTCGCCCGCCCAAAAGAGCAAGAGCTGCGTGTGGTGCTTTCGTCAGTTTCTGCCTCTTTTGTTTCTGTCTCTCACGTCTTGTCTGTATTCTGTCTTCCGGCTTTTTTCTTTTCTTTTCTTGGTCCTTTTTCTCTTGTCTTTTTTTATGGTACTCTTTGGCCCCTTTCCCCAGTCGCTTGTCCTGGTCGTTTTTGTGGGTGGGTTCTGGGTCCTTCGGCGCCTTCCTGGCTTGGTTTTATTTCGTTTGCTGAAACCCGCCAAAAACAGGCAACAACGGCTCCTCCCATTTCGGTCCCTTCCCTGCTGACGCTGCCGTTGTGCAAAGTACTACGGAGTACTCTGGTCTCTGCATTACGGAGTAGTGCTCCGTAAAGCCTTCTTTTCAGGCAATATTTTACGGGGGACAGACCGCTGCTTTTTCGGCCGCGTTGGCGACACCTCTTTGCGAATCCCTCCCAAAGACAACACGAACACACCCACCCACGGGCGAGTTTCCCGCCTTTTCTCGTCGCCACACTATTCTTGCACTTCTTGGTTCCCTTCGTTCTGGTTTCCTTTTCCTGTTTCCCGCGTCTGCGCGTTCCCATTCGCTGCCCGGTGGGCACACCACCTTTTTTCTTTTTCCTTTTCTTTTTTTCTGGATTTTGCTTTTTCCTCCGTTCGCCCTTTCACACGGCAAACCAGCCAGGCGGTGTGACGAGAATCGAAAGGATGTTCGACGCCTTTTTTGGAGCGGCTGTCCGTTCGAAGCAGGCAAGGGGCCAAGAAAAAGAAAGTTGAAGAATCAATCTGCTGTGCTGAAAGAGGCAAAAGAAAAAACAAAAAACAAAAAACAAAAAAAGAGGGAAAGAAAGTACTCGACGATCTGTTGTGATTTGTACTCTGTGCGAAGCAATACTCTTCTTTCTTTCGCTTCTTTTCTTTCGCTTCTCACGTCCTTATCATTTCGCTTGGCTTCGTACATATACGGTGTAGTAAATTACTTACTTACTCCATCCAGAAAAGGGGAGACACCTCACGATGGCAGCTCCCAACGGACATGTGGCCGAATCGCCCCTTTTTTTGCCTTACTGCGAATCCCCAAAAAAACCACAAAAATGGCGTACCAACATTCCGACCACGGTCACAACCGGCGGGTCGCTTCAGCTGGCGTCTGGTCGCTCCCGTGACCAAAATCGCCCCCGCTCGGTCCCCTTCCTAAAATCCCCCCTAACGGGACGGACCTTTTTCGATTTTATTTTTGGTCTCTGTTTCCCAATCGGCCCTGCCAGAACAGAGCCAGAAAACACGAGGAGGCTGGCCGGCCATGGAAGAAAGTGGGGATTCCCTTTTCTGCCCTTGTACATAACCGAGCAAGGGCCCATTCGGCTCATGCCTCCATAGCGCCGGGCGGCGGTACTTAATCCATACAAGGACACTGCATGCCCCCCCCCCTTCTTCCTCCGTTTGTTTCCTTCTTCTGGCACCTTGCTTATCTTCCAAGAAATAAAAGGGCCAGAAACGGCCAGATGGAACTCGCTTCTGCTCTCCTTGGCTTGATTTCTTTCCTTAATCGAACGCAGGCAATTGGAGGGGCGTTTGCGTCTGACACGAAAGATTGCATTCATTCCTTGAAGTCGGTGACGGACCGTCTTGCCACCTTGCATGCTGCCGGCGAAACAAAAACGAGCACGATGCCAAGTAGAGAAGTAATATACGTTGCCCTGTAACATAATACGACATGAGTTTTGAGAGGTACTCTCTCGCTTTGGCCCCGTGTCGCGGTGTTTTTTGTTTTTCGTGCTGTCGTCGCTGGACGTCTTTTTCTTTTGGTTAGCTACGTTCTTTTTTTCCTTGTCGGACGGCTCCCGTTTTCCTTTTGATCTTCAAATGGCTTGGATCCTGCTGGCTGCTTGTCGAAGGAAGCCAGGCGGCAAACAAGCAGCTACTTCCCATAGGATGAACTATTATGTACACCAGCCTCGTTTTGTACACCCTGATTGCCCGCAAAGTAAGCCTGCTCGGCATTGGGTTTTACCCAACTTGGGCGTGCCGGAACAGACCACCGACTGTAGCCGGAGAAGAATGCATGGGGCAAAAGAAAACAAATTGATCGTATGCTCAAGCATATACATGTACTTCGTACAGCGTGCTCGGCAGAGCACTAAAGAGCAGGATTGCTCAATCCGTGGAGTAGTGACAGACGGCGCGCGATTGGAGGAACAGCTTCCCGTTCTCTGGGCGATCGTTTTTCTCCCCATCACCCAGTCAGCCACAATGCGTGGTCAATTGGGCGGCTCCTCCATCATTTTCTATCCCTTGCGTGCAAAAGACGGACTATCCCAACTTCAGCGCTTTTGTCTTCCTGACACCAGAATCAAACGCACGTACTCCGTATGAGAGACATACGAGAGACGCACAGCTTTGTTTTTTGTCCCTTGTCTCCAAAAGCACTGCCTACGATCCAGTCCTCTCCAAGGTGGCTAGACCTCGCTCTCTCGACCGGGCGATCACCTGAGAGAAACGATAGGTGGGTATTCGCTAGCGTCGGGTGGGCGATGCCGTCTGTTCTAGTGTGTGCGGGAAGAGAAGAAAAATACTACGAAGTTGGGAACGAACGAAAGGAAGGAACGGGCAGAGTAGGAAGAGGAGGGAACGGAGGAAGGACAAGATGCGAGGGCGTGTGCTCGTAAGATGGGGCGTGTGGGGAGGGTGGGTGCACGCGAGTATGCAAGTACAAGCGTATCGGTACGGAAGTACCCTACGTTGGGCGAGATAGGAAAGGGGAGCCCCATGCCTTTTGCTATCATTTTTTGAAGCAGTTGGGATTGTGTGGTACGATAGGTGGTGCGTCGGCGTACAAAAAGTACGGAGCGCGTAGGAATACGACGTATTAAATCAGTACGAGTAGTTGTACGGCATACGGGCTGGGCTTGTCCCATGTGACAGAATCGCGCAGAATGAAATTGTCGTGTTGCAGGCATTGCACAAACGCTGTGCTCCCTTTGTCGTCGTACAATTTCTTCTTTTTTTGTGTGTGTTGACGTAGCTTGGTGGTGCAAGCTGTGTGGCGGTTGCACTGCTTCTTTGGCTCCCCCCCCGTTGCGTCTGCTTTCATGTATGTACCCCTTCTTGATCTCTTGGATGATAGGTAGTTGACAGGCGGCACTGCATACGTCGTATGAGATCCAGCAGCCGCCTCGACGTGCTTTTTTCTGTTGTGCTGCGTGAGGGCTTTTTCTTCGATGTTGAGATGGATACTTCTCAATGATCGACGCCTGCCACGAACTGTTTGTGTCTCTTCTCTGCCTGCTGCATGGAGCCAAAAGCGGGCGCCCTGGGACCCAAGAGCTTTACTTCACGCTGTGACGGCTCCCGTATTTTTTGTTTTTGTTTTTATTTTTTTGCCGCCCGGCTTGCCGCAAATGTTTCGGCATCGGCGCTGCCCCAATGCAAACGTCCGTCAGCCTGCATGCAGCTTTTGCATTTTGGTGGAGGGTCGCGTCCAGCGTAGGGGGGCAAAGAAGGTGCACATTTTGTGAGAACTTTGCTTTTCATAGGCACAGACATACAACCCGATCCGAGTGTGCCAGATAAAATGGCATGAAAAAAAGACAAGTCGTTTGTCTCTTTCGGGCCGTTCTTTCTTTCTTTGCTTTTTCTTTTTCTGTTTTGTTGAAATATTGAAAAAAAAACCCATCAGACGAAACAGGAGCCTCAATTTCGTTGGGATTGCTGGCCAAAGAAGCCTGTCGAGTGGCTGCTGGTCGCCAGCGAACCGCGTGCGACGCACTGTTGCGGCATGGTGCATTGGCGGTGTGGACGGGTCGTCAGCCAGTCGGAACAGGTCATGGGCGGTCCCCAATCGATACAAAACCTATGGGGAACGTTCCACAAAGTATCCCTTCTGATCCGTATTAGTTACTCCGTAACCCCTTTCGGGCATTTTGGTGTGCCCTGCCGTAGCTTGTGTAGGACAGCCATTGTACACAGCCAGGTTGACAGAATCTGTGATAGGCGACGCTGGACGAGCCGAAGGAAACACAAGCTGTCGGCACGTACGTATGTACGAGTCCGGGTTTCAGGACGGTTGACCAAAAGTCGGCCGCGACCGTCCGTCGGCCAGCCCGTGTGACGTGTGAGGCCGTCCAGGTCCGGTTGCATGCTGTTATGGGTGCACAGCAGCCAGCGCGGATGAGAGCGCGTTGTTTCTCGAATGATGGGGGAAGAGTCAAGACGAGGTTGCGGTTAAGAAGGCACAGCATCGCGGGCATATACATAAAAAACGGTGCGTTTGTGTGCGAGAGCAATATTGGTGACAGCTAGCGCTTATGTCTGTTTTGGTGTGAACTGATGATAATAATGATACTCCATAGCATTTGTGCAAACTTGCATGGTTTTGCAAGTCCCGCTGCAAGGTGTCGGGGCAAGGCCAACTCTTTTGCTGTTACTACTCCGTAAAGCAGCGAAGCCGTCTCGGACGGATGTAAAATACAACTACGGGCCGGTTTGAGTCACACGTACAAAGTACGGAGTTCTCCGTATTTGAAAGAAAATAGCGCTTGAGAGACAGCATGCAAACCACATCAGACAGCCGTGAAGCGTCATGGTTTTTGGATTTTTCTCGAACAGACTACGACGTATTGAATCGTCCAGGAGCAGGGAACAGGCGACGAAGACATCAAAGAAAACAAAAACAAGGCTGTCTAATTTCGTCCTTTGCGGGACGGGTTTCGTCTGAAGGGCGGGGCCGCGAAACGGGCTGGTCCTTTTCGGCCCCTTTTTCTACTTCGTATCCGTACTTACCTGAAAGAAGTCGTCCTTTTCCTGTTGCCGGGTGGGCCAATCTGGACCGGGAAATCTGTTGCGGGCCGCATGGGACGCTGGACATGATCCTGTGTACCGGAGAGTCCGTGGTATGAATTCGTGTCCGCACTCGCACGCCGTTCGATTGTTAGCCATTGCGTTTTGCTGGTGATATAAACCATTGAAAAGAGAGAGAAAGAAAACAGCTTCCGCCGGCAAGTTGGTCTGCATAACTCTCATTTCGCACACCGCTTGCGGATGCTTGCTGCAACCGTCATTCTTTGTCTCATGAGACGGTGAGGCTTTTGGATAATATGGGATTAGTGAGCGCTAGACGCGCCTTTTTGTTTATTTTGTTCTACGACATATGGAGTAATCTACAACTAGGCACGGGGTTTTACGTACACTTGCATTCTCCTCGATGCGGCCTCGTATATTTCCCGCATGCGGTCGAAAGAGCACTTCGACAAAAAGGCAGAAACAACGGAAATTCGGTCAAGGCGAGAGACATGAGCCAGTAACGAGTGGTACTTCGTATGTCTCCTTACGTAGGACTACAGCAGGTAACCCCATACGATGTTACGTAGGGATCGTCAGCAAAAAAAAAAAAAAAGGAACACAGCGTTCCATGCCGCGACGGCAATTGGCGCAGTGGAGAACATTGGCATCCAAAAATCCAATCAATATCCGGGCGGGGAGCGCCTTTCCGGGCGGAACGTCCCTTGCGCCTGTCCCTGCTCGTGTCTCCCTCTCTTTCTGCCTCCCTCTCTTCTCTCCCTCCCTTCGTCCCTTGCTACCCCTGGCCACTTTGTGACGTTTCGTAGCACGTAGTCCGTCGTAATGAATTTTTGCCTTGCCTTGCTAGATTGGCAGATTCGGAAGGACAGCCTGCTTTTGTTGCGCGGCCACCCGCTCCCTTTCTACTTGTGCTTCATCTTGTTTCCCTCGCCTCTTTGTTTACGAACACGGTTTTCAGAATTTGCTGTTTTGTCTCCGAAAGGGAAAACGGCCTCGATCCATGGCATTCCACCGAACAGCCGCATTTTCTAACTCCCCCTTTGTTTGTTTTTGTCCGCTTGCGGAACGGAGCGCGACGCCGCTCCCCCCCCCCCCCCCTTACTCCACCCCATCTTTCTGCCTGATTTGCAAATCTTTTTGATCGGTGCTGGATCCCCCCCTTCGTGGTCCCAGAGGCTCCTCTCACCCGACCTGCCCGGCCCGTCCGCTCATCCTCGTGTCGAGCCGCCCCTGCTCCCCCGTTTGAGATGGCCCTTCCCGCTCTGAAGTGCCCGAGCGAATAATACCACGAGCGGGTGAGATAATCTGAGAGAGCGGTGAAATGGGCTGAAAAGGCGGGCTGAAAACGAGACGACAAGAACTGGGCTGAAAAGAGACGTACTTTTTGTAGAAAGAGAAAAACATGAGAGTACTTTATGAACAACTGTGTACAGAGCAATACTTCTTCGTGCGTGACAAACATACTTTTCAGACATATATATTGTGTTACTCCCCCCCCTGGCAACCAGGGGGGGCAAAGACAAGAGACCATTTCATAACGTGCCGCATCTTTTCCGGGGCTTTCCTTCATCCATATTTATTAAATGTATGCAGGTGCCCATTTTGCAACGTGTTCAATATGAAAGTAAAGAAATACGAAACAAACACGAGCAGCAAGGGAACGAAAAGAGAAAGTGATAAAAGCAAAAAAAGAAGAAAAAGAAGCAAGGGGCCACGATGAGAAGAATGTCATAACAACGGCCGCAGCAACTAAACGAATTTTGACAGAGTGGCCGCCAAGAGAAGGTGACGAAGGTAAGACAAGGCAAGCTGGGATCAAAAAGGGACTGGCGACACCGAAACGGCTGAATGCCAGCCCTTTTCTTTGCTCGTGTCCGCCGGTTTCGCCGTAAGGAGTACATTCTCCGTACAATATACGTACAATATATACAAAGAAAAAAACGAATGCACACACAGTAACTTCTACCAACAGCAAACACGCATGGACCCACGCGGCCTGAGATTGGCCAACCCTCTGGCGTCATCGTCCATTCTTTCTACATAGGCAAAAACAAATGATGCCTGTTTGGGTCTGGAAACAATCTTCAATGGAAAACACATGATCGCCCTCTTCCCGTCGTCTAAAAAAGGGGGCTCGGCAAAGCCAGATCACGTCCCGGGCCGTCGAAATCGCCGTGGTCAACTAGCCTGAACGAGCGTAAAACGTCGAGACGGCACGCCCTGTCTTTTGTCTACGTCGAAACCAATCATACTTCGTGATACTTCGTACGGAGTTCCAAGAGAGACTGACCCGTCTCCAGCCGCTTTGGCTGACGACTTTGCCCCTGGGCAGTGGCCGCGTTGTGCCGCCGGCCCAACCCAAATTGAACAACGCACACTCTTTTATTTTTGGTCTTTTTTTTTTTCCTTTTTTGCCTTTCTTTTCCCCCTACTTCGTGCTCCGTTGCCGCATTTGGTATTAATTGTGGTCATCCGTCCCTGTGCACCCGCGGCATCTGCCGTGGACGGGTTTGGACAGCCTCCGTATGTACTCTGTACCCTCAACGCCCATCTTTCGAGCCTTTTTCTGTGCACGTCCTCGTTAGAGTACCCATTCCCGTTGCCGCAAACGGTGCAATCCCCATTTGGCTCGAGATACAGCCGTGCACTGGTGCGTGTGCACACGTGTGTGCATTGGCGTGCGTGGAATATGGGCGTGAGGTTGCCAGCTTGCTTGCTTCCTGCAACAGGATTCCAGCGGAGTCGATCAGACGGTACAGCGACAGCGTAATATTGTAAGCTAAGCAGCCACCCAAAATGAAAGCGGACCGCTGCCAGCAAAAACCTGCACCCGGCAGGCTAAACCAGAACGGGGCCAAGTCACGTTTTTGGCGCACCGAAAATCGATGCGGCCCATCCTGCGGCCTTTGGGCGGTGGGTGCCGCCGCGGTGGGTTGATCACAGGGCGGGAATAGGCGGCGGGACGGTGGTTGACTGGCAGGAAAGCGGGCGGGCACCCACTCTTTTCCGCGGCGAGTAGTCGTAGTAGTTGTACGAGCTCTCGCCACAAAGGACCATGTTAGAGCGTTCCAGCGGCCTGTATGTACCTACAGTACCTACAACTACAGTGCCTACCGAGCTGCCCTACCCGAAGACTGAGACAAACCGAGGCTACGCCAACGGCCGCAAACGCGGCAAAACGCTTTCGTCGGTGTCATCTCTCTGCATTCTTGGGTCATTACGAAATGGACGTCAATACATCTTCTTTTTCTTACATCTTCCGTTCCTGTCAGGACTGCCGTTCTAAGCACGCTGCATGAGGAGCCAACAGCCGCGTCGTACAAAAAGTGCATCGCAGCCAATCTTCTGTCGGATCCTTGCACTTTCGTATTTATTGAAACAAGATGTTCAGTTAGTTTTTTCTGTCTGCTTTGACTGATTTTGCTTTTTCCTTTTCCTGCATCTCGACGGCTTTGTTCCCTTTTGGGCGAATCTAAAAGTTGTGTGTGTGTGTGTGTGTGTGTCGACATTCTTGTACTACTACTTTGTACGCCAAAAGTACCCCGGGGGGTGTGTACGCGTGGAATCCTCCGATCACACCCCCTCCCCCCCCCCATCGATCCCCAAAAAGGCCCCTGCAAACGGCACGCCCCCCCAGCGGGTCGTTCTTGTTCGGCCCTGTCTTCCCTCTGTCTCTTGCGTCCCCTGCCCCCCCTTCTTCCTCCTTGCTTTGCGTTGGAGTGAACCATTCCCATCAGTACTTTCACGCTACGACGTCTTCTCGGCCGTTACCAGAACGCTCGTAGTCGCCGTTTTACCATGCCTACTAAGTACGATTCTGGCACAAGGAAAAACCCAAGAGCGACGAGAGCCGAAGGAGGGTGTGATGAGTGCTTTTCGGCGGGGCCTGGCAGTCAAAAAAAAATGAACATGAAAAGAAAAACAAGAAGCAAAAACAAAACTGGCACCTGGCCACGCTCATTCGTCGGTTTCCCGTTACGATGTGCCCCCCCCCCCCTTCGTCTTCCTCCACTTTGGCTCGTCTTCCCGTTTCCTCTTGTTTCCCCTCCTGTTTCTCACCTCCTCCATGTCGAAGTACTCCCTACATACGTTTCTGTTTTACCCATACACCCCCTTCCCTTCCCCCCTTCTTGTCCTTCCTTCCATGGACTGACCCGTTTCCCAAAACCCCGGTGGGCATGCGGCCAGAAATAGAGAGAAGAGAGAGCTTGGAGGAACAAATAAGGGAAGAATAAGAGATAGACGGCCCCCAAAAAGCGGGTGGCCCTGGGAACGGACCAGACAAAAGAAACGGGGCATAAAACGAGACCTTGCGGACGGGAGCGAGACGAATAAAACCCTCGATTCCCGCCTTTTTTCCCATTGACGATCTCGTCCGTTTTTTTTGTCTCTTACTCTTACTCTTTCCCTTGTCTTGCTTCTTCTTTCTTCTTTCTTTTTTCTTCTTTCTTCCCTTTTGTTTTCTTGTTTCCTCTTTTTCTCCTGGTTGTTTCGCCCATCTCGAGTTCGGGTCGTGTTTCTCGTCAGCCAGCTTCGTTGACCATTCTCTCGGATCTCGTCTCGTAAAGGTGCGTTCTTCTTTTGACTGGGGCTGTGATTGTATTGTTCTTTTTTGTTTTTATATTCCTCTGCGTTTTTTTATCTCGGCGTTTTTGTTGTCTATCTACACATCCCCCATCGTTCGCCTCTGTCTCTTACTCGTCCTCCCGGTGTTCTACCCTCGGTAGTCTACCCTTACACATGCCTGCGTCATCTTACCGGTACCATTACACGGCCCTCTTCACCTTAGTCACCCCGTTGCGTCGGCGGTTCCCTTTTCCTTTCTTTGTGATCGCCATTTGCTGGGAACCACCTGTCCGTCCGGCTTGGAGCGGACGGGCACCGGCGGCGGCGGCAACATGTGTTGGCGGGTTGGTTGGGAGGAAAGGGATGATGCAGCGAAGCAGTTGCGTTGACCGTGGTTTGGCGAGGTCTGAGAGTCCTGGCAACGGCGGAGAATTATCCGCGTGGCTGCTCACAAACAACAAGAAATGGTTGACGTACGGGTGACCGTTGGTTGTCGTTGGTCCTCGTTACCATGCCTCTTGCACTATCCTACCATCACAATTCCATCACCATCCATTCTGTTCCCTGTCTATCATTACGTTTTGCTATCTTCAGCCGTTTTCCCTCACCGTACGATCCCAACTCCCTTTGCCACAGTCCAACCGCACACTACTCTGGCTGCCGTCCCTCTCTATCACGTCCCGACATGTGAATGCACAATACTTTCTCTCGCTCCGTCTGTTTCACCAAAAAATAGCCCTCAGCACAGCCCGTTGTTGTCGTTGTTGTCCCACGCCAAAAGCCGTCGATGCGTCCCGCTTTCGGACGGATTACAGATGCCACAATACCCGAAACGGCAATACTTGTCCTTTTCTGCCTCTGTTGGAAAACGCCCGCCGCCCTCGCCCCCGTCTGTTGTCTTACCATGACACCGCTTGCCCTAGATCCGGGGGCGAGGCGGCTGTTCCCAACAGTCCGACCCAAAAGGCAAAAACGAAGTACGACTACGACTACGACTACGACTACGACTACGACTACGTACTCGTTACGCCAGAACGGGGCAAAATGGGACTGACGGGAACACGAGGGCATCGGCGTGTGAGGCAGCAAAAACGAGCGAGGACCGTGTGAGGCGAAAAACGAAACAAAGACGGGACGCCCATCCTAGTTCCAATGAGGAAAAGGGGAAAAGAAAAACTAGTCAGCAACCAAGTGGAGAGAAAGACGGAGAGAGAAGAGCAAAAGGCGCACGAGGGAAAAGCGAGCCAAAAGACAAAACAATGGGCGCAAGTGCCACCATCAGCGGCTTGTCTGCGGGTCTACGGTAAAGCAAGTTCTGGGTCCCGTCCATCTGCTCTTGTCTACCTGTCCATCATTACCCGCCCGCCCTTCCCTTCCCATTCCTTCCGTCCTCGGCTAGGCCCCCGCCGCACAAAGTCCACAACTAGTCGAACCTTTCCTCCCCCCCCCAATCCACTTCCCTTGTTGCTTTCTATGTACAGCAAGTGCCACCTGATGGTGATTTTTTTTCTTTTTTGTATTGGGTGATTACGGAGTTACACGTATACGATCATCCGTCACCAGCAAAAAAAGAAAAAAAAAAGAAACAACAAGAACAAAGGGAAAAGACAAAAAAAGAAAGAACGATCCAGCGCGGGTCCAGTCTACTTTTGGCTTCCGCACTTAGTCGCTGCTTCTGCGCGTACCGGTACTTGCCGCGCATCGCCCGCGCTTGCTCCCTTGGGCTGATGGATGATGTGCACAACACACACCTTCTGGGTCGTGCCTTCGTTCGTCTTGCCTCTCTCGTTCGCTCTTTCCCTCCCCTCCCTCACCCCCCCCTCCCCCTCTCTTTGTTCCTTCCCCCTTTTCGCTCACCTTCTGTCCTCTGACCCTCTCTCCCCGTCCTCCCGCTACCGCTCCCCGAAACCCACTACTGGGTACAAGCAGCCCATTAAAGCCCGTCCGTCTTCCTGCCCCCGTGCCCTTTCCTCTCTTCTTCCTCGGGCCCTAAACACGGACACGGCGCGCTGTAGTACCCATAGGCGGCCCTAACGTCTCCTTGGAAATGCCTGTCTGTACAGAGTATAATAGTGCGGATCCCCCCCATCGCTCTTTCCCTGTTTTCTCCCCTTTTTTTCCTACTCCCCCTCTCCTCTCCTTCCGTTTTCTCTTTCCTCTTTCCCCGGTTTTGCCCTTTGTCTCCCATCGTGACTTCCTAAATTGTTACTTGGGGGGAAAATTTCTTTCGAGTGCCCTGGGGACGCTTATCACGGGGCCTGTTGTTTATTTACGTTTTTTCTTCTTCCCCTCTCTCCAATCTCTTCTGCAATTCCTTTTCCTCTCTCTTCATCCACCGATTTTGTCCACCATCCGTTTTCACGCCAGTCACTTTGCGTTGGTCTCGACTCGCTTGTTACTAACACCGTGCTTCGCCACAGACGGATTGCAACAAAGAGTACTTTCTTAGCTGGACTCGCTTCTTTTTCCAGTCATACGACCAGATTTGGCTCTCTCTTAGCTGAGCAGCTTCACCGCAAAAGCTACCAGACTTTTACCCTTTCTCGCCATCATTTGTTTCTTTTGTCACATAACGTGTCCTTCTTGTCTCTTTTGACGGCCGACTCTTATTTGTAGTTGTCCTCGTCGCCATTTGTCGTCGCAACCGTTCTCTTTCTTTTATCCTCTTTTTTTTCTTTTCTCTGGTACCCTTTTTGCACGGTTCTTTGTTCCTCTTCGCTGCGTGCGTTTTGCCCGTCATCAAACTGGCGCCCATCACGGAAAACCGGCCTGCCCACCAACCATATCCTCCCAGCATGGCTGACGAGGTGAGGCCTAAGCTGGCCCAAATCCCGCAAGGCCGCGAAATGTCGCCGCACGTCGCCACGGTAAAGCTGGAGGACGAGGAAGAGGAGCGGAACTTTTCGTCCAAGCCCTTTCAAGCTTCTGGCAGCGGAAACGGCAATGGCAACGGCAGCGGCAACACTAACGGCAACGGCAACGGCAACGGCAGTGGTAGCGGCAGCGGCAGTGGCAGCGGCAACACCGTGACGCTCCCGTCGTTCCGCGAGGCCTACGGTTTGGCTCTGGGCCAATACCCGCCGCCGCCACCGCCCCCCCTGCAGCCACCACATCACGACATGGCCGGCCGCGGTGGTCCGCCTCCTGGCCACCGGCCGTACCCAGATTCGCCCATTGGTGTCAACAGGCCTGTCCCGCCTGGCCCGCATGGTCCTCCCGGCCCGCCCGGCGCCGGTCCCGGCAACGGTCCCGACGGGCTGTATCCTCGCCATCACGCACCGCCGGATCCTGGCTACCGCGATGCCAAAGACTACTACGCTTCCTATGGGCCTTACAATCCCTATCCGGATCGCGCGCCTCCTCATCAGCCGTACTGGCCGCAGCACCAGATGCCTCCCAACTACCAACCCCAGCCGCCCGAGACGGCACCACGGCAACGCACATCCATCGCCTGCAAGTACTGCCGGAAACGCAAGGTATGCAGTTGATTTGCAACTCTGTCGCTCTCTGTTGCTCTGGATGTTTTTGCTTTCAAGATTGTGGTTGGTGCACGTTGGTGTCAAGAATCTAATTTTGAACAAACTCAGATTCGCTGCAGCGGGTACCAGAACACGCCGGACGGCAAATGCACCAACTGTAAGAAGACGGGCAACGACTGCGTGTTTCAGCCCGTGTCGTCTACCACGTCGACCGCCTTCGTCCCCGTTTCCGCCATCCAGGGCGGTGTTCCGCCGGGCACACCGCTCTATGGCGCGTTTGGGCAACCTTTGGGTCCAAACGGTGGCCGCGGCTCGGGAGGGCCTCCCGGTGGTCCGGGCGGTCCTCCCATGGGCGGTATGGGCGGCCCTCCTCCAGGTTACGGCCCAACCTCGCCTGGACCCGGTGGTTACTACCAGCAGCACCACCCATACCATATGGAACAAGGCGGTCCGCCGCCGCCGCATGCTCAACAGCCTTCCCCGGCTTCCATGCAACAGCCCCCGTCGCAGCACCAGCACCAGCACCAGCACCAGCAACATCAGCAGCAGCAGCAACCGCCTGCTATGGGACAACGCCAGCTGCCGCTGCCTCTTCCGCATCCCCACCAGGGCTACCCTAGTGATGACATACGGCGGCCTCGCACCAACAAGCGCAGCCGGGAGGAAGAAGACGTCGAGTTTGTTACGAGCCGTCTACCGCCGCCGCCACCTGGTTACTTTGGCCACGATAGCAACGGCTACTACAAAGGTCCGGACGATGCACGCCGCTCGCCACCTTCGATGAACGGATCCATTTCCGGCCCTGGCTCCGTCGTATCGCCTTCGACAAGTGCTCCTCATGGCTACGGCACCCCTGCGCCTCCCGTCCTTCCGCCGCCTCCTATGTCTTCTGTGGGTACCGAGTACGCGCCCCTGCGATTCCTGCCGCGAGTTGCTGCGGCAATAAAAAAATTTTGGTTTTTCCAGATAAGCTAACAACCTTTCTTTTTTTCTAGCACTACCAGCGCTCGTAGCACTGGCAGCATAGCCGGGACAGCCGCAACGTCCCCTACGGATCTGCATGAGTCGAGATCACCGAGCGGTGAGGTGGAGAACCGCATCTACGCGGCCAGCGACCGCTGCTCGCAACAACTGTCGTGCTCTGCGCGCGAATGCGAACCGATTGCCGGCCGTGACATTGATCTCACCATGCTGAATCGACTTGGAGCTGCACGTCCCGAACCCCTTGCTGATAAGCGTACCCCACAGAGTCTGTAGGAGGCGCTATTGGAAGCCGAAGGTCTTGCTCTCTATTTATGTGCTTTCGTTCTGTTTTATGTTTTTTTTTTGTTCTCATGTTTGGTCGGATGAGGTCAGGAAGATAGGCTTTTGGTTTGGTCTTCTGTTTTTTGCGTGTTCCCTTTTCTCACGTCTGAATCTATCCTTAAAGGAAGGTGGCAGCGATGCGGGTTCTCGGCAAAATTTTGCCGTAGACTTTTACCTCCGCTGGCATTCGCCATTTATTTTTGTTTTTTTTTTGCTGTCTGTCTGCGAGGTGTTTGCCGTTACTCGGCGGTACTGTCCTTGTTTTTTTCAAGTTTCTTTTTTATGTTTCCTTCTGTTCGGCTTTGTGAATTTGGAAAAAGAACGGATTTGCCTCACGGCATACGACTGATTGTTTCTCATTTATATCGACACGCGTCTTTGGATTTGGTCACGAGTTTCTTTTTTATCTTTTTTTTTTACGTCTACTACTTCTACAGTCATTTCCTATCATTTATTTTCTTTCTTTTCGCTTTTTTCTTCTTCCTCGATTCTTTCGCTGGGGTATGATATTAAGGAGACATAAAAAGGTTGTTTCGCTTGTGAAAGTCCCAGGCATGGGTCGTTTATTTGCTGCGGGGGACAGGGGACAAAGTGCGCACTGGTCGGGCGGGCGAAAAAGGGAGACGAAAAGAAAAGACTAAAAAAGACACCAAAAAATACGGAGTGCTCTGCAGACTCAGAGCAAAAGAAAAATATTAGGATCTTGCGCAAGCAATTCAAAAAAGCAATCTAGTTTATTGCTTTCATTGTTTTTGATTTTCTGGTCTCGGTTCTTTTTCTTGAATTGGAGGAGGGGAAAAATGGAGAGGGGGGATTTCGAGTTGCCCAACACTGGGGACTCTATTTTCTCTTTCCTTGGTATTGGGATTTTTGTTCCAATTTTTTTTTCCGCCAGAGACGGCGGCCAGCTAGCAGGAGAGAGAAAAATTCGGGGTTTGTTCTTTAGGAGCACCCACTATAACCAAGTGCAAGCTCACTCGCATGGGCAGCCTATTTTTTGCTATCACCACACTCTCTTCGATCACGTTTGAATGAATACAATGGTTATATGAATGTTTCGAACGTATGAGCTTCGTTCCCCTTTTTTCCTTCTCACAGTATCAACATGAAGAACACTGAGACTTTACCGAATGATCCGAGTTGGAGTGATTGTTCTATGAGATGTGTTGTCTCCGGTACATACGAAGTACGACCGACATACACTACAAAGGAACCACTACCGAAATCCCGTGCGCTTACTGAGTTTTTGGGACGAAGGTGAAGACAAGGGAAAAAATAAAGATCGCTCTTTAGGCCAACAGCGGCAAGGGGCGAGGCGACCTGCAGACGGGGGCGCGCGCACGCGGGCACAACGGGTGAAGGGGAGGACCACCAACCCCAAGCTAAGAACTAGTTCACACCGAAGAAGAAGAAAAGGGGGGGAAGAGGGAGGGGTGAGTAAAAACGACCAAGTCCGTGGGCGGCAAAAAAACGAAAGAACAAAGGGCAAAAAGAGAAAAAGGAAAAAAGACCCAGTTCTTAGTTCGGTGAAGGAGAGAGAAAAGAAAAAGAGGGGGGGGAGGACATCAGCCGGCTCTCCCTAGGCTCGGTTCAGTAGAAGAAGAGCTTTGAATGGAGATTTTGTTGTAATATTTCCACATATGAGCAAGAAAAAGTCCTGTTTGGTCGAAGCAAAGAAAAAATAGAAAACGGGGTTCCCGTTTGTCAAAGGGGGGAACGGCCGGCGGCGTGAGATATCTAGTGCCCGCCCTTGGGGTTGTTATTTTTTGCTTACGAGGGAGGACGACGAAACAAACACAATAAGTCGATATCTCAGTAAAAGACGAGTGTGAGACATTTCTACGTACTAGTTGACCCAGCAGGACAGTCCATCACCAAAGTCCATCACCAAAGAGCCATATAGGAGAAGGAGCAGTAGGAAGTCGACCGCCAACAGGATGTATAGGATCTTTTGCGTGAAAACAATAAAAATAAGACCTAAATAGTGTATTCACCGCAGAGGTAAGACGAGCTTCCAGCTTGCTCTTTGTTGCTCTTTCCTTTCTGCGCTGCCAGTTTATACCTTCTCTTAGCATCATAGATTATATAGAGGTACGCGTAGTAAGCCCATCCCCAAGAGGACGTCTCACCTCACGCCTTTGATTGTGCAGGCCTGCCGTTGAGAATCAACGACCACAACACCACGAACGCTATCCACAAAGCCAGGTCACAATGTACCCGTAAACGCTCATGTTATCCTTAGAGACGGTGAAGAATAAAAGGGAGCCTCTCTTATCACCGAGTACCAATGCTTTCATCTGCCGTTCCTCCAAGATCGAACTTTAGACGCACACACAGCATACATATACCCCCCCTTCTTTTCTCTCGAAGCCCACAGGACGTGGTGGCGAGAACACTTGCAAAGGTGTGTGTGCTCCTGGTGTACATATTGTATCTCACCGATTTTCTCCTCTTCGTATGGAGTATATTAACTCCAAAAAGCGGGCCCAGAGTGCTACAAGTTCCCATTGGCCAGGTTCCGCCCAGCGATCTGGAGGTGCTATTCCTCCCTGTGGCTGCCGGTAGCGACAGTCTACGGGATGGAGTATTACAGCGACTCCTCTTAAGTCCTAGGTGACGAGTGCGGCAATCGCCGGCACCGGAGAGCAGCCAATCAATGTCAGCCAACTAGCGGAGCACACCTGGGAGGTGGAGCCGATGGTGGTGATGGGGTGATGGGATGCGGTTTTACGTTGTCCATAGTTTTCAGGAAACACTCTGTTTGCTCTTTTCGAGGTATCCCTTTTTTCAATCACCAGGGCTTTGTCTACGATACTCTGGATGATTCGCATTGAGTTAGGTAAATCCCCGAAAAACGATGGTTCTGCGTTACAGGCAGACCGCGCCCAACATTATAAAAGCTAGGCTGCTGTTTTCTCGTCACTGCTTCATGGCTCTTCCAACAAGAGGCCATCTCTTTGTTGGGTATGAAAATCAGAAGGCGTAATGCTGTGGCAAAGGAAACCGATGGCGCCTGGGGACCTACTAGGATCATAAGAGCGTCTATTCCGGCCCGGCCTTGCTGAGCCGCTCACGGCTGCTCTGCTTGACTGTCCGCCATTGTTTCTTTTCTCTTCATCCTCCTTTTTCAGCTTCATCTCGACCCTCCTTTCCCTCAGCCAAGAACCAACAGCACCCGTACTTCGTAAGACTCCGCTCCTAAAAAGAACACTAGGCCGACTATGTCGTCGTAAGTCGGACGGTGTTTTTAGAGGGGAAAAATTCCGTCGGAAAGAGGGTAAAACATTGGTCGTGAACAGGGATATGCCATGTTCGAACAAAATAGGGACCTAGCGATGGCAATGTGTCCTGTTCTACATACGTCGTACTCATCCGAGTACAGGTCGACTTCCAGGGAAAAAAAGGGAGGACGACAGGCACCCAAAAGTTCTTCATCTTCGTAGGTTTACTATATTATTTTATATTATAGACGCAAATATCAAAAGAAGACGGGTCATCCAAAAGGAATGAACTCTCGTATGTCCCACCTTGATCGTTTGCATATCACAATGTCTCTCTGTTCGGGCTGAGAGCAAGTAGAGATACCCACAAAGATCGTCGAGCACGGGCGAGCTACGGCATACTACGAGCAAGGAAACCTCCGCAGCCGAGCCGAAGACAAGGGGCAAACAAGGGAACGGTCCTTCTCCTTCGTTCCCTTTCTCTTCTGTTTTTTTTCGCGCTTCCCTTTGTTCGCCCCGCCCCTTTCGTTGCCAAATCTTAGCTAGAGCATCGTGTTCTTTGTTCTCCTGACGAGCCGGTGCCCGGTGCTAGTAACTAAGCAAGCGCCCGGCGTCTGCTACGGTTTGTTCTTGTCTCCAGAAGCCAACGATCCGGAGGCAAAAAAAGTTGAACTATGAAGTACGGAGCATGTATTCGATAGTTCTTCCTATCCCTGCCTTCGTAAAACAACGAAACAAAAAATTCCAAAAAACACAGCTCCGTACGGGCGTACTAAAATGGCCGTCGAGGGAGACAAGCTGGGCGAGACTATGAGAACGAGCTGGTGACAAGAGACAACAGCCCTGGGGCTCGCTTTCACGAGGTAGTTGTAGGGAGCACGACGTACAACTACGTACGAGTTATCCTCTCTCCCTCTCACGGGTCTTGTTTAGCGGCTCCCCGAAAAAGGGGCCGGCCAGCCCATTACTCCGTATTTTGCCACGCGTTGCTTCGTTTGTGCTCTCCCTCCATCATGAACAGAACAGCTCCGTATGACTGCGGGCTAGGCGGAGTATTGGTTTTTTTTTACCAGGACAGGCCTTGCACGAAGACAGCGCTCCACGGCGGTACTCGCCATGCGATTGGCGGCTCCGGCTGGGACGGGGACTCTTGGGCTTGTTTTTAGAGCCAACAGGCACATTTTGCAACAGTCCGGTCGTGATGGGTTGGTGGGGATCGTGGTGTTTGCTCGTCGTGTGAGCATGTACGAAGTAGACCTTTGTATGCGTACGGTCTCCCTTGTTCCTGGTTCGCTGGAAAGCAGAAAAACCAATTTTTTTAGGGGGAAAAGGAAAGGAAAGGGGAGAAAATCAGGAGAAAAGGGAGGGGAAGGAGAATGATATTCATTGTGATGTTCTTACGCGATGGATTCGACAAGACGAACGGTGACAATAACCCCATACGGTCACTGTGTCACTATACCGTGCTGTTGTCGATTTCTTTTGGAAGTGTTTTTTCCCCCCAACCTTCCATTGTCTCGAGTTTTTCCCTGCTTGTACGACGTGTCAGGTGAAGAATAATCAATACTCATGTGAGCACTGTTGTGTTGTTGTGTCTATGTACGAGTACGGCCTATTTTCCATGTGTAGGGTTGTCCAGCATTGTATGTACTATGTACGAGTTATGTATTGCCATCTTCGTTCTGCGTAGATCTATTCCGCCGCGGCGGCGGCGGCAGCGAGACGTAGAAAAAAAAGACGGCGGCAAATGGCTCGGCCCTTTGTCCCGCTTTGGTTTCGTTTTCTTTTGTTGCGTGCGTTCCGTTGCTGGTCGTGTCAAATACAGGGCTCCATATCGAGGACCCGTACAGGGTAAGCCGCAGAAGTAGTGAAGAAACAAGAACAGAAGAAAGAGGCACAGCATTGCTCACGTACTCGGAGGTCGTATTGCTATGCAGCAGATCACGTTGGGTAAACGACATGCTTAATATGCAAAATAATAATAACGAATAAAACAACGTACAAGTCTGCAGCTTGCTTGCTGCACCTGGCTAAAAAGGGGACCCTTTTCCGCCTCCAAGCGACCCAGCCCGCAGCAGTCTGCATGCTGCCCATCTTGTACGACGGTTGCAGGCGGAGCATACGACATAGGCTACAGAAATACCACTACTGTACGCCGTACACATACTTTTTCCACAAAGCCGTTGTTGGTTGCATCAAACGGGTTCGGCCCCAGCCAACCACGACAACGACCCAACGGGCAACCCGCAGCAGACAAAAAGAAGAGCTGCCGCGCCTGATGCTTCTTCTTATGGCTTCGGGTGTCGTGAAATCGCCCGTCCTTCGTGAACATCACGGTGCATGCATCACAGGACACAACGAACAACCAACGCACAAACTAACGGCCTCGCACGCCAGGCAGTTGTTGCTGTACCTCCGTACTTGGTACCCCGTGAAATCATGCACACCCTCTTTCCGGATATCCCAGGGAGGGCGTGGACGAGGGCCTTCCCTCTGGGAAATTCTGATGTGTCTCTTTCTCGAGACGCCATGACCCCCCCCGAGTACCAAACCGGGATCGCGTAGAACCCAGTACGGAATACTCCGTTGGCAATGCTGCGTCCTGGTAGTTGTACTCCGTACTCCGTACTATTCGACACGAACTTTGCTTCTTCCCTTCTGTCTCTCGTCCCCTGTTCCCTGTCACCGCTTCTTCTCACCTGCTACGTCCACCCTCATGCCTGGGTGTACTCTTCATATGACGCCCTTTTGTACCCGTAAATTTCTCCCTTTTCAGCTTGCTACAGGCCTCCCCCTTTTCCTCTTTCCATCTTTTCCTTTTTTCCCTTTTCTCTCTTTTATCCTTTTTTCCCTACTTTCTGCCCTCTTCATGACCAATTTTTGTCGCGGCCATCCTTGGCCATCCTTCGCGATCACCAAAGGAGGCACAGCAGGTCACATGGCTGAAGGTTCATGCGAGTCAGAACCAACGGCCAGGGTGTTTGTGCGGCGGGAACACTGGAAGGACGGCACGCCCCTTCGCTGTATGGTGCCCTGATCCCTGGCGTTTCCGCCCATGATATTTGCGTCCATCTTCATTAAACAGTATTACTCCCGACGCCTTCTCAAAACTGCCAATCCTATCTCGCCTACCCCCCAGTTGCATCCTCATCTCGCTTCGTGATGATTTCTTTCTGATGGATTTATTCTTTTGGGGTGTTGCATTACGACGTATGCATGTTGCATCGTCAGCCGGGACTACCCCCGTCTTGTATACGAAGTGCTTGACAAGGCTCGGCCTTTCTCGTGTATCAACACCTCGAGGCTATCTTGTGTAAGATACTTTCGCAAAAAAAAGAAAAGAAAAAAGCAAGCAACTCGGAAAACTATGGTAGTAAGTGCCGTCTTCTGAAAAAATTTACGGTCTACCGCTACGGCACAGACATGGCAGCGTAGTTCCCAGCTGTTGGGCAGAGGGTCCTTGGAGATGTGTCTGCCGGCACCAGTTCTGCTCGACACATTTACGAGCACACCCTTTTCTTTCTCTCGAGTGCTTTGTAGAATGGTCAACCACGAAACCTGATTTGTCGAGCAAATAGACACACCTCTCCTGTGTGGGCTGGCCCGCCGTCCGGCCGATATAGATGAAAACAATAAATAAATATGCTCAGCAGTTGATTGTCTTCACCGCAAGATTCCCGCTTTATCACCCAACTGAACATCTCAATACCATGCCTCTGGGGTTCCCCTGGCTCTTGTTTATCCCTTCGGGGGTGTACTGCTAAGGCCTTTCCCTCCCCTACATACGTCTCTTCTTCTGTCGTGGACGAACACGATTGGCTCGTATCAAAGGATTTGCCATCTCCATCCCTCCATGCACAATGTGTCGTCGCAATGTTCCACGGCGGCTGTGGTTGGTCCTGGTCGTCCCGCCTGGGGTCATCTCGGCTGCGGCCCTTTCCTGCTCTTTTTCCCTTGTTCTGTCGTCCCCTCCATACGTCCGCATGTAGGAGGGAGTATGGGTACAAACAGAGTACATGCGACGCATGGCATGATCACAACCGAAAACGACCCCTTCTCCGCCTGGAGGGTGAAGGAATGTTTTGGCCGCCAGGTTCCCATAGCCCTAGGGCCACGCCCATACCTCTTTTACAGCAATCCCTAGAAGCCCCCCGAAAAGCTATTCCCAGACGGCCAAGTCTCATCAGAAGACTTAGCCTTGTTTGTTTTGTTTTGTTGGTTCCCGTAAACGAACCAAACCCCGGATTTCAGGCGAGACTACAAATCGAGGGAACCGGGTTTAGTTCAGGTTGTCTACTGATTTTATTTTGCGGCGCTCAGGTTTTTGGTACATCGCCTGAGTAGACTTATTACCCTCGCAATCATCTCCCTTAATACAGGAGCACCTACCAGCCCCCGAAGTCCTGAATTTCAATGCAGTAAATGGGTGTTCTTTGCGTAAGAAAGAGGAACCGGAGGTCTCAAAATCGCACCACCCCTTCTTTCTATTGTACATGAGGAGTTGAATATTGAATTCAGTGACGATACGATGCAGTGCTGATAACAGTGATTACCAGAAAAAGGTAAACGACGTAACAAACACCAAAAGAACACTGCTCGGCAGTATACGAAGCACACTGCGCAGAATCCATGTCCAGTTTCGAGTTCTCCACAGGAGAAAAACCTTTTTAAGCTTTGTGTGTTTTGTGCAGAGATGCGAAGATAACACGACACCGGCTCTAAAGTCAGGGGTCAAGCTCCCATTTGTAAGGACCACAAACGCAGCATCGCTGTCCGGTGATAAACCACGCCGTGATTACCGTCCTGATGTCATACTGCCATCGTGAAAGGACGGCCACGCCGGCTCCAAACGTATCGAAGAATGCTTCGTTGAAACAGAGAAATCGAAGCAGATTATCCAAAGTTTTGTATACATATGAAAACCCGTGAAAATAAAAGAAAGATCATACCTCATCCATGCTCATGTTCTAAATATCCTGGCTCTTCCGTAACACGTTTAAACTCAAGCCCTATCGTTCCTGTAAAACGCCGTCGTGCCATGAGCACTGCCCGCGCGTGTCCCAACCAAATATGAAGTGAAAAACCAAAAAATCGCTATGCCTCTTTTCTTCGAATGAAAGAGGGTTAAAAAAATCCCAAGAATAATCAAAATTCAAAAAAAAGTTTCCTTTTTGCCTCGCGAAGGAGATCTTCCACATAAGATAAAGACAAATGCCAACCATAGCCGAATTTGGGGCCTAATCAACAAATGCTCCCGGGATCCGCGGCAACGCCTGACGTGACCCGCCGGCAGCTCGCGGATCTTGCTTTCGCAGCGGGGGTTTGGCAGGGGCGTTCGACTCGGCAGGAGCGTTCGCTTTTGAGGGAGTGTCCGCCTCGGCGGCAGTGTTCGTTTTGGTGGCAGCGTCCGCCTTGGCGAGAACGTGCGCCATGGCGGGAGCATTCACTCTGGTCGCCCGAGGCTCGGCCCGGCGTTTGACAACACCACCGCCTTGCGCGCGAAGAGGCTGAGGAGACGGTATTGTCGTTCGCTGGCGCGGCGGGCGCGGCGGATAAACGATCAACGGCCGCTCGGGCGTCTTGCCGCGCGTGTCCCGCTTTGGAGGGTTGCTGGCCCGTGCCGGGAGACGCGGCGCGGTGTACGGCGGTACCTGAACAGAAGGAGGAACTTCCTCGGCATCGAGCAAGTCCAGCGGAGGAATTCGTGACGGGGCCGTTGTCAGTCCCCTGCTGTTGAAGAGGAGCACCAGCATCTGGGCAGCAGACGCCCGGCGGTCTGGATGGAGCCTCGCCATTGGCTTCAGGGTGGGTGCACTAGACGCCGCGTCTTCCAAGGCGCCCACAACAGCGGCGTAGTTCGCGGTTGCCGGCGGGAAGCCGGCAAACTTTGAGTGGATGGCCACGATGCTTGCAAAGAGGGACCAAACGTCCATCTTCGGGCTTTGGCGGGCACGGATGCCCGTCACCTGGGGCCAGAGCTCGGGCGCCTGGTAATAGCCCGTGCCACAGAACGTCGTGGCAAGCGAACGGTGACGGGTGAGGCCGAAGTCGGCCAGCTGGAAATGGTAACTGCCATCTTCCTCTTTGTAATAAAGAATGTTGTCGGGCTTTACGTCTCTGTGGATCAGGCCGTCGTTCGCCAGATAGTCCAAAGCGCTGAGCATCTGTTCCAAAACCATGAGGCAGAGGTTGTCGGACGTAGTCTCCGGCCCGGCTTTGACGAGGGAAGAGAGCGATCCTTCGCGTAGCGGCATGAAGATTTCGGGTGCGAGGGTATCGAACCGCTGGCACCCTAGATATTCGATGATGTGGCTCTAGGAAAAGAGTTATTGTGTCAGCATCGAGAAGATAAAAAATACAAAAAAAACGAGAGCTGTATTACATAGACATCACTAACGTGTTTCAACCTCTCCATGACTTTGACTTCTCTGTGGAGAAGGGCCCGCGATGCCTCCACATTATCGTCTTTGTCGAGGTTGACGACTTTGATAGCAAAGGTGTAGCCTTGCGCCTGATCAACGGCTTTGAAAACCGTCCCAAAATTTCCCATACCCATGTGCACACGGAGATGCTCGATATCCTGGAACAGAGGCCGTTTTGCAGTGTCTAGTCGCGTCATATGCCACGACAGCGCCTCCGAACCCACAATCTCTGTTGGGCGGTCACGCGATCTGACGTACTGAAGCCGTTCTAAGGATTTATTGTAGCCTTGAATGGCGAGAAGCTTGAGGGCGTCAGAATTTTTGGAGGCGGCAGATATCTTTCGCCAGAGCAGATTGAAGTCGTACGACGCGATTTTAATTTCATAATCCTGCCCGTAGAGGACGACACCGTCTCCGATGATCTCCATTTCGGTATCTTTCGGCTCTTCACTAGCAACATTCGGCTCGTTTTCAGCGTCTTCTGCATCGGTCTCAGGCTTCAACACCGAAAACCTAACCGACGAAATGCGTTTTGACCGGACCACGAGAAGCACATGTTGTGTCTCCGGATTGATCTCGAAGGCGGCGTGAATGGCAGACATGGGTTGTTCTGACGTGCTTTCACGCAGGATCAAGTCGGCATTACGTCCAAGCCTCGCGATGACATGGCCGCGGGCGATGGACGAGACGT
Source organism: Niveomyces insectorum RCEF 264 (assembly GCA_001636815.1). Taxonomy (NCBI): domain Eukaryota; kingdom Fungi; phylum Ascomycota; class Sordariomycetes; order Hypocreales; family Cordycipitaceae; genus Niveomyces; species Niveomyces insectorum. Next base: position 473,263 of record AZHD01000005.1, on the reverse strand, counting down.
GAAAGCCAACCTCTAGCCCTAAACGGCCGTCTTTCGAGCTCGACACAAAGAGTTTGTTATCCGGATGATCGATGGCGCCGCGGGCAACTTCATTAGCTGGCACGAGATGGAAAAGCGTCTCTGCGTGAGCGGGAGCGTGAGCGTGAGCGTGAGCGTGAGCCCTGGAAGCCATGGCTCAGAGAATGAAATGCATAGAAACAGGATGGTAATATTAGGAGGGGCGGCCAGGCAGACGAAACGAGAGACACAGGAGTGTAAGCGATGTTATTTGGGAAATATGCAGAAGCACACGAAAAACGAAGATGAACAAAAAACTGTTTGCCAGCTTTCACAAGAACAAGAAGGGAATGGGGGAGGGGGGAGGGGACGAAAGACATGACCAAAGAGTATTCCCGCCATCTTGCTGGAAAGGCGGCAAAATTGAGGACGCGACTCATGAATGCATGAGATGCATGAGAAGGTTGGCAACGGATCATTGATACCCAATGAATCCCGTAACCGCCCTGGTTGTTGCAACGTGATGAGGCTGAGGGCGGCAAACGAAGTCCTCATGTCAACAAGATTACTAAGCAGCAGTCACACTTGGGTAACCGCAAATAAAACAAAAAGATGCCCAGCGATCGTCTCCTGCATCCAACACTTTTGTATGAATACGCATCAGCATCGTCGAAACCATGCCGCCATATTTCGATCAGGCGCAGATTCACGCGGCTCTTCGAAACCAAGCGATTCCGACTCTCGAGGCACTCGCAGCAAACGAAGATGTGCGCAACCACCTCCTCAGACGGTTCGATCGCAGCGACCCCCCCCCGTACGTCTCATCGACGGAATCCTCTCTCCATGAAATGTCACCGCCGCGAGAAAGCCGATTGCCCGAAGACGTGCTCGAAATCATGGAGCGACCGATCACCGACGAAGAGCGCAACCTTATGGTATTTAGCTATGGCCTAGGGTCTGATCTAGCGCCGAACTACATGTACCTCCGAGAGGCGAAACGCGAAATACGTCGACTGATTCACGCAGGCCGGAGGATGTTTTCATACAAAAAGGGTGGCCGGCGGGAGGGCGTTATGGCCCGTCACAATATCAAGCACCGGTGGGAAAAGCTCGGCATTTGGAATCCCGCATGGGGCTTCCCCGGGCGCAACGTTACTCCCGAGGATGCGATTTTCAAATGGAAGTGGCCGTGGCAGCAGCAGAATAGCGGCGATGACTTTATCTCTGAGGACGCGGAGGTACAGCAACTCGTTCGACGGGCCCTACAACTACGGCAAAACCTGCGCCGCGGCGAGCACGCGCCCGTGATTCCCCGCTCTCACCCTGGGCCGGATACGTCGGCCTCAGAAGGAGAATCCTTTCTTATTTCTCGGCCTTGGTTTCTTTTCTTGGTTGAACTGACCGAGGAAAAAATTCGGTTTGATCGCATCGATTGGGACGAAAGACGGCGGTACAACTATAACCCACGTACGCAAGTTATTAAGTGGTGGAAAGAGCGTGGCGATTGGAGGGAGGAGAACCGCGAAGGTTGGAGCGAGGGCGAGCCGACGGATCCGTGGGGGTACTGGAAGTGGCGACACGAGTCGCCGTCCCCCGAACCAGAAGACATGACGCCGATTGCCAACAACGTGAATGGCAATCCGCTGGACGCCGAGGGCATGGACTTTACGCCGTCGGAGATTGACGATCTCGAGATGATCGAGCGCGCGACGCCGGAGCAGCCCGAGATGTTTTGGACCAAGCCAATCGACGAATACGGCGGCACGCTGCCCGGGCAAATGCTAGAGCGTCCCAAACCCTCCAAAGACACTACGTTTTGGACCGGCGAACCGAGCGCCAACCCACTCTTTCCTCTCTTTCGTTCTGTCGACCGGCCGCCGCCACCAGCCGCCGAGCCCGAGGTGGTCCCGGAAGAGAATGACGAGGCGCCAAAGAGAACAAGGAGGCCAGGGCGGCCGCCGCGTGCAGTGCGCGGCCGTCCTCCGCCGCCGCCGCCGCCGCCTCCAGGAGCCGAGGAAGAGGTGCCGCCTGAAGAGGATGACAGCGCACCACCAAAGAAGATAAAGAGGGCAGGGCGTCCGCGGAATGCAGTACCGGGTGCGGCTTCCGCGGCGGCGGCGGCGGCGGCGCCACCGCCGCCACAGAACCCGCCACGTCGCAGCGCCCGGATTGCGGGCATGAAACGGGCTGCCGAGCAGCAGTCGCCGTTGCCAGCGGCATCCAACAAAAAAGCGAAAACAGACAAACAGTCGAGGGCCGCCGCATCTGCCGCCCAACCGGCGACACGAACGAAGGCGAAGCCCCGCGCACCAAGGGGCGGCGCGGCAGCCCAACCCAAGCGAGGGCCGGGGCGGCCGAAAAAACAGGACCCGAAGGGGCCCTCTACGGTGACGAAAAGGAAGCCAACCACAGACCTGGCTCCTCCACCCAAGAGCGCGAAACGAAAAAGAGCGCGGTAAGGGATACGCGAGCGTGGTGCTCGTAGTACGACGGCCTTTTACCAGAATGATAGAGCTAGCGTTTGGATTTGTTACGGGAGAGCCAGGATTTTGAGGACATGGGCATAGATAAGATATGATCTTTCTTTCTTTTTTTATTATTTTCTTTTCTTTTTTGCAGGCATCCTGGGGCATTTCTATTGCGAATGGGTTTGGGTAGTGACTTCAGAGAGCGACTTGTAGGACACTATTGGAGTTTGAATATTCTTGATTTATTTTGTATTCTTCCGTTCGTTTTTGCTCGCTACGACTTTTTCGGGACACAGGCAGACACAGTTAGAGACGCAACACTGCATATGCAAGGCAACGAGGCAGAGTCACACGCAGAACAAAACCGGAACAACGAACGATATCAAATGGCCGTTTGGCATTGTAAGCAGACGTAAAATAACCGGGAAACGACCTCTCTTAGACGTAACGCCCGACGTAAATGTAACGCGACAGATAACAAGAGCGTGAACAAAAAAAAGAAAGAAAAGAAAACAAAAAATACCAGAACCGAGATCAAAAAGAAAATACCAAACGTGAAAAAAGCATTCAATACAAAACGCCAGTTTAACCACCTCATTAAGGAAATAAACTCTAGCCTTCCCCTAATTTCTCTCTCTCTCTCTCTCTTTCTCTCTCTCGCTGTTTGAAAAAAAGACGCATGTTGTAAAAGCACTGTAGAGCAGACAAGAAGGTCAGCATGTTCGGCTGCAGAGAACACCCAGGAGCTGCATACCCTGCGTGCAACATTTGGATCAGTCAAGCATGTGTGTTGGACACACACTGCTTTTGTGAAAGAAGTAACAGAACCGGTGGCAAGAGAGTAATGTGCTACTCACCGGCAAAGACAGGAAAGGGTTCCTTACGGAACGCCAGTACGATCTGTTGGATGCAAACGTCTCAAGGCTCAAGGGAGACCAGACAAACAACGACAAGCGAAAAGAATCTGACTCCGAAGAGGTCCAAAAAAAGCCCTATTGGGAGTTGATCAGACGACCTTCTGTTGTGTGGCAGTCCAGCTAGCATGGCCAGGAAAAGAAGTAGAAGTCCTGAAGAACCAAAAGAAATCCTCGAGATCGGCCATAGGTCGGGCATTCTTGGTATCCGGAAAGCAAAGTAGGTTGAACGCCGGAATAGGTTTGTGCGGGATGAACCCGGAAAGAAAGATGAAGGAAAGACAACATCAGCATGATCAAGGAGAAAGCCGGCTGCAATTCGCAAAGGAAAAACAAAACAAACTGCATCCCCTAAACATAATCGACCCTCAACTGTGTGTGCCTATGCATTTCAACCTTCTTTTTGACATAAACATGCCGCCTAAATGAAAAATTATTGCGATAAAAAAGAGCCAGAAATAAGTCGAAATCAAACAAAAAAGAAAAAAAAAACAGGGCGATTATCAGGCTTTTCTTTCCACTGGGTTTGTGAAAAAAAGTCACCTACAACAATGCAGCAGGAGAAAAGGAAACACAACAGGAAACAAGCTGAAAAAATAGGTCCTAACATCATCCATGACAGATACCGAAAAAAAGAAGCTTTTCAAGGCAGTTGAAACGGGTGAGAACAACAACATTTTCTTCGTCTTTGCTCAATGACTTGCCAATGTTCGTTGTGGTGTAGTTTTCTTTACTCTTTTTTCCCATCATGCCTTGTGGGGATCGGCTTGTCGAAATCAGCTTAGAAAGAGCTGTGACAAATGTCGGCAGTATCCAAGGATCCCAAGTGACAACACAAATCTTGGAGCATAAACTGAACGTGGAGACATTCCCGTGTCGATTTACTCCAAGCTCCAATGCTGTGGCGCCAATTCTCTTGAACATTTTTTTCCAAGGATTGAATTCGACTGCATCTCGACAAACTCGTGCCTGGTTGCCGTTCCAATATACGTTGACTAGCCATTTGGCGTGTTTGAAAGCTGATACAAACTCCGGGGTGAGCCCGCATTGGGGCATATGTTTTCAACTGGCAAGCAGAGTCCTTTCAAGCATTGCATGCTTGATATGCAGTCCTCTCAAATCCAGCTATCGCGGTTCAAAGCAGAACACGCGACAATCCGAACAGGCTCTCGAGATCGAGTTCTGTGCCTAGATAACCTGGTCGGCATTGCACGTTTCGACATCCATCCTATGGCATGCCAGATACAATCCGAGAATACGGAAGCAGGTTTGCCGCGTAACAGAATCCTTTCCAGGGGGGATAAAAAGTTGTTGTTGGCGTTTGCAGAACCAGTTTGCGGAAAATTATGTGGCTGCTCCAGGTGGCGCATAACAAAAGTCGAAGAGGTCCAGAAATATGGCATGAGGAAAACCAGAAGAAGCAGAACAAACGCCCACACCTTTACAACGAAGTAGCAGAAAAAAAAGCTGACCAGTAGAGAGAGAGAGAGAGCGACAAGAATAGAGGGACAGAGAAAATGCACAGAGAGAGAGAGAGAGAAATAGAGAAAGAGAGTAAGGGAAAAGAAGAGCAGACTTTTAATAGAGAAGCAGGCCGCAGTATGCCTGCACAACCCGACAATTGCCCTACCTATGCTGGCTTTCAAAAGCCAGCAGGTGTGAAGACAAGGCTAGCGATTTAGGTCGCTGCGGGATCCCTCAAGTTTCGTTTTTTTTTTGTTCCACCGTATTACCGCCGGTTGTAATGGTGGTGTGAGGGATTTGTGGGCTTGGTGGCCGACCCAGTCCTGTTTGGGGGTGTCGCGTCCCGTTCACGTTCCCGGTCACGGCGAGGTCCTGCTGATTGTCCACTGTTGGAGGAAAGTTGAGTTTGTGTGCTCGCTGCCACGGACGTGGCACGGGAAGGGGAGGGGGGATAGGCAGGATCTTCATACTGTTGGGCCTGCTGCGGAGGAGGAACCAGCGGTTGTTGCGGACCCTGCTGAGGTTGCGGCGGCAACTCGTGAGCAGGGCTAAACCCCGAGTTGGTGGCGTTTGGTGCTGCATACCGTGAGTAAAGAAGAAGCAGAAAGCACAGGAGAGAAGCTCGGAAAGAAGCAAGGGGGACTCAAAATACGAACCTCGGCCGTACTTCTGGTCGATTGGCTGGATGTAGGCGGCATTGTGGTTAGAAGATGCCGGGGGAGGATAGCCACCAAAGCCGGTAGTTGGACCAACAGGGACATTGCCGTAGTTTCCGCGGGTGTTCGGACCGGGATCTCCAAATGCGGCGGGGCCGCTGGGCGGCGAGTTCCGTCGAGCCGGCGCGAGAGGAGCATCAGACATTGCCATGTCCATCCCATAGCCGCCGCGGTTGTTCGAAACCGCATAGTGTGCGCCGCTGCTGTAGCCCTCTGGAGCCAGAGGGGCGCTGGGTTGGCCGTAGTTGTTCACCAGACCGCTCATGGGAGCGGGATGACCACCATAGCCCAGGTCCTGAGGGGCCGCTGGTGGCTGCGGCGCATATTGTGCCTGGGGCGGTGGTCCTTGGGAAAACTGATTGTTGCCGTAGACACCGGCTCCGCCGCCAGGCGGGCCATAAGGATTGGGGCCGCCGTGTCCAGAACCACTGTAGCCTGGTGTGTCGCTACCTGGATAGCGAGGGGGTCCGCTGTCATAGTCCCTGGGGTTTCCGCCATAGCCTGACTGTAAGCCATACGAGCCGCCGCCGCCGCCGCCAGGGCCGCGCTGCGGGCCATCTCTAATATGTGAGTCCTGGTAGCGGACTGGGGAGGAGTTAGGCATTCGCATGCGGTCGTCAAGCCCATTTCGAAAGGAAATGTATCCTGTACCTGCGCCAGACTGATGTTTCCGCCGCTCTGCGTCCCACCGAGCAGAGTCATTCTTCAGATCGGCAATCATAGCCTGAAAAGAAGTGCACCATGGTCAGAAGAAACTGGCAGGTAGTTTAAAAAAAACAGACTAGCTGAGCGCCTTACGTACCGATGTCAAATTTCGATACGCTGTGATGAAGTAGCCTTGAATGATCCGGCCATTATCCTAGATCGAAGGGGTTGATCAGAAAAAACAAATGCACGCTGCTTGTGGATGGCCGGTCCGATGACAGAACTCACGTCGGGATGAGTGCCGGGCCTCACAAGGGCGTCGTTGCCCAGATACCGACAAATGTCGGCCGTGATGACTTCACGATCTATGCCATCGCGCGGCACGAAGTACTCGTTTTGCCGTGGTGCCGGTGCGTTGGCTTGTTGATACGGTGGTCTTTGCCTGTTAGACATTTTGGGCTGGTATCACTGGTTTCACGGTTGTTCTGAATTAAGATGGTAGGTAACAAGAGAGAAAAGAAAAAGAAAAAAATAGCAACAAAAAGAGCGCCGCGACGTAGGAACAGGCGAACGCAGGAGAAGACTACGAGCAAAAAAAGAGGCGGGAAAGAATATAATAAGAGGAGAGTGACAAGAGTAAGGAGAACCTTTCTGATACCAGCGCGAGCTTATTGTCAGGTGGAACGAGAAAGACGAGAAGCAAGAAAAAAAAGGAAAAAAGCAAGAAGGAAAAGGAAAAAGGAAAAAGGAAAAAAGAGTCAGACAAAAGGCGGGCAGGATGGGAAGTGGGAGAAGAAATGGACTTCTTCTAGACGAGGCGGCGCAACAAGGAACGGGGCGGGTGGCCGGCCTGTGGTGGTCTTTTGGGAGTTGGGCCTTGAGACTGGGTGAAGCTGGGCCGTTCGAAAGTGGCACACTACTTCGTACTTTTTCTCGTTCGGTGGAGTATTCGTTTGGTTTTCCCCCCTCCTCCTTCAAAGCGATTTGTGGCTGGCTTCTTGCGTTTTTCTGGTTCTTGTTCACCCCCCCTTGTCGTGCAGCAAAGCAGGCAGCCTAAGGCGGAGCAGAGGCGAATCAGAGACGACAACGTTGCAGCCTGCGGAAAGGCAGACGAGGGGGTGGTTGCGGGTTTTTTTTTTTTTTTTTTTTTTTTTTTTTTTTGCCTGCTGAGCAGAAACCTTCTGGTGGGCAGCCCTTGTGGGTAATCCGTGTGCAGGCGCAGGATGGCGCGCGCCAATCGGCAGGCGTCTCGACCAGAAGCGAAGAACGAGGTGTTGGGCAGTGTTGATAAGTTTGTCGCCCGATACGGCGACAGCGAGAGGGCAAGGTGGCCAGACGAAGATCTTGTCTTTTTTTCTGTCTGTTTTCTTTTTCTTCTTTTTTCAGTGTCCCCTCCGCAACACTTTCTGTGGGGTATGGGCTGCCGACTTGCACCAGTAACAGGGCAAGATTGCTGCTGGTTGATGCACGCGATGCTTTGTTTTCGTTTGCTTGATGCAGGAAACAGAGGATGGAAATCTGGAAGATAAAGACGAAAGAGAAAAAGGGGGTGTGTCGACCGAGGCCAACCAAAGGCCTGCGGGCTGAACTGGGGGTGGACGAAAACCAGAGCGTGCGCTGTAATATTTTGTAATATTCTGTAATATCGTGCAGTCAGAGGGAGCCGGGTTAGAGGCCTGCCTACAGGCGAGAAGAACAACCAACCAATGGCTTTTGCAGGACGACGAAAAAACGAGAGATTCTCGTGAATGTGGCGGGGGACGGCGGCGGTTGGCCGAGACGGAGTGGATAACAGAAACGAGGGGTCTCAGCCAGTGAGCAGACTGGCAGAAGGCCGGAGTGAGCGAAAAATGATGGCGATCGAATGAGATGTTGGAATGTTGGTGATGATGGTGATAAGAAAATAAAAAGGAAAGAAAAAAACCAAATCGAGAAATGAGACGGTGAAGTCGACTTTTGAAGCGGCTTCACGATCTGTACCATCAACAGGAAGGCGCCTATGTCGTGCCTGCCTTTTTTGAGATATGCGCAGCCAACGTACTGCTATACAAAACGGGAGGTGCGTTCTAGTCGCTGTGCCTTACGCTGTATTACGCAGCACTGGGGAGTACATACATCTTACCATAATACGTTGTAATACTCTATGTACTACGACGTCGCTAGCAGCCCAAACAGTTGACCGAGCTAGCGACAGAAGGAAGGAACGGCCCTGGGCTTCGTTGGCCGATCTTTTGTTGCTCTTTGGCGGTGACGGGTGGCAAAATTTTGCCAGGGCCATTCCCATCCCGTTTGGGTCAACACGACCTTCACCGCCTCAACCATCTTGTCACATATCAACCGCGCGCCTTTTTGCTGATATCAAGATCCGACTGTATGTCGACACGAACATCGAACATCCTCTCCAACCTGCGATGCAAAAAAGACGCACAGTGGTTTCTAGAACAAGAGTTGTACGAGATACTTGTTCTTTGAGAAAACGCAACGAGCAACGGGTTGTCATCGCTGGTAGTCATTTTGCGCCGCATCGGGCAAAAGAGGCAAACAGGCTAACAGGCAACCCGAAACTGTCTCGCCAAAAAGGACAAAACAAAAGTAGGTATGTGTAGACAACAGCATTAGGCACCAATCCTCCCACATTGGGCAGCGATGGTGCCCAATATTGGCCGCCAATGGGACGGCCGACAGGACAGTGCCTTGCACAGTGCAGACACGGTACATACTGCCCAACATATTGGGTCGCGAACAAAGGGAATATAACAATTGGCCGTTCCGTTCTCCTTTCTGTTGGTCGACTTTGCCCCTTTTGATCGTCCTGGCTCTCCTGCCTTGAAAGTGGGCACCATGGCGGCCGGCGGCCCTTCATGTTGCCCTTTTTTTCGCCCCTCGGATCGCCCAGTTGAGGCCCACAAACATCGCGAGATCGACCAAAAAGGCGACGATGAATCAGGGCGTTTCTGCCTCACATCGGCTGCTCGACATGCGCCCAAGATCATCGGTGCCCCGTAGAAAAAAAAACGAACAGTGGCGATCGTTTCATCCCAACTTTTGTGCCCAGCGGGGGGGGGGGGGGGGCTTGTCTTTTGCCTGCCACAGATCCGCCAATAGGCCTGTCGTGAGAGCGAAAAGCAAGGGGGTCCGCAGCTTGATTTTTCTTTGGTTTTCACTCTCGTTCAACCGGTCTGACTCTTTTGGTGCTAGTCAGCAGCAGGGAGATGGAGTGAGCCGAAAAAGAAAAAAAGAAAAAAAGGCGTGTTGTCCAGTCGTTTTGCATACGCAGCCTGGATTACTGCACACGGCGTGCATTTGCATGCCCCTGTTTTTTGAATTTTGTTGTTGTCTTATTCGTCTCTCTTCTTCCCTTGTCCAGATTTGCGGGCCAGTTCCTTTGCACACCGCTCGGGGTCTCATCCTCGTTCGAGATCTTTGGCAAAATGCCAGTCTGCGTGGATTTGCAGGCCGTCTGGGTCGCCAAACGGGGCGGCGCAGCGCGGACAGATAAGCAGGTGGGTCGTGGTCGTCCTCGCGGTCGCCCTGGTGGCCGTGTCTGCCGTTGTTGCGCTGTCGTTGTTCTCTGCGTAGTCGAGGGCCTCCCTGCTGTGGATGGTCTTCGCGTTCGTGCTGTTGTCCAATCTAGGTATGGACGGGGCCTGGGGTTTGTTGCGAAAGAAGGACGAAATGGGCGTAGGCGACGGCTTGGCGCGAGCGTTGGCCGACGACGACGACGACACCTTGGACGACGACGACGACGACGACGACGGCAGCGGCGCCAGCACACGTCGTCGTTCCTTGGCCTGCAGTGCGCGCGCAACATGCCAGTCTTCGTGCTCCTGCAGCTGCGTCGCCGCGGCAAACGTTTGGCTGCAGCGGCCGCATGAAAAGGCGTCCTCGCGGTTGTTCTTGTCGTTGTTGTTTCTGCTGCTGCTCTTGTTCTCGCCCGCGCCCGCGCCCGCTCCCTCCCCCTTGCTCTCGTCCTCGCTCCTTCGGCCGCTGCTGCTGCTTCTGCTTCTGCTGCTCGACGTGGCCGCTGCCTGTTCGCCGGGGTCGAGGTCGCTCTCCACTTTCGTCTTCTCGTCGGCATCCTCGCCTACCTCGCGTACGAGCGTCGCTTCCGGCGCATCCGTTCGCCTCCGTTTGGCCAACGGCGTGTCGTGTTGGCTGTCGACATTGGCAGACGTAGTAACATCATCTTCACCACCAGCAGCAGCAGCAGCAGCGGCAGCAGCCAGCTCGCTGTGACTGCTTTCGTATGTTGGACCCACCCGGTCAGCCAAGGCGGCCGCGCCTGGCGCCCGGGGCCGGAAGAAGGCCTCGATGCTCTTGTTGCCCTTGGCAGGGTCCTCGAAACCGTCCACGCTGAGGGCTAGGTGGGTGCACGGAAACAGCGCGTCCAGGCGGTGTGTCTGCTCGACCAGCTGGTTGCCCAGCCGGAGCAGCTTCTCTTCGTCGAGCGGCATGCCGTCCCGCGGGATCTTGGTCTGGCGCGACCGCCAATGCCAGCTCGCGTCGTTGCCGTAGTGCAAGCGGATGGTCTGCGGCAGGCGTGGTTGTGGTGGTTTTTGGTGTGGCTGCGGCCATACACCGGCGCTGTCCTGCACCGACGCCGTACTTTCGTCGGTGGTTTCGTCGGGCGAGGCCGAGGCGGCCACTGTCTTGTCCGATGCCGTCGTCATCGTCGTTGCCACCGCCGCCGCTGGTGCCACCGTGGCAGCCGCCAGCAGCGCCAGAGACAGCTTCTCGTCCAGGAGCCGGCACTTGATCTCCCCCACGTACACGCGCAGCCACCGCCGCACCTGGTCCAGGGTCGTGAGCGGCGGCTGAAACGACTTGGCCGAGATGATGGACTTGAGCTCCGTGCGCGCCGTCACCTCGCTGTGGTCCACGCCGCGCAGCATCCAGTAAATGTGCTGGCCGAGCTCGGGGTCGCGCAGCGTCGCCTGCATCCGGGTGAGCGGGACCGTGCGCAGCTCCGCGACGGACGTCGTGTCGAACGCCGCCACGAGGCGGGCGCCCAGCTTGCCGCCGAGGCTGCGCAGCTTGGTGACCGCGGGCAGGCCCGCCAGGAACTGCGATACGGCGCGCGGGCGCACCACGGTCTGCTTGTTGGGCTTGTGCTGGCTGGACCCCAGCTTGCTGAGCATCTTGTTGGACGAGACACCCGCCGTGCAGCGGAAGCGCAGCTGGTCGTACAGCGCCTGGCGCACCGCGCGCACGATGCGCGCGCCCTCCCACATGGCCACGTCGTCCCAGTCGACCGTGCTGTTGTTGCCGGCCTTGTCCGTTTCGTTTTCGTGGTGGTGGTACCCGTTACGACGGCGATCCGGGCCGTCACCATGGCTGTCGCCGTCGCCGTCGCCGTCGCCATCCCTATTCCCATCTCCATCACCGCCTCCATTGTCCATGCTGTCGTCGCCCTTGTTAGACCCTCCCCGGTCGCTGCTGTCGCCGTTCGTGTCGATCACGTTGCTGCCGGTGGCGGCCCAGTCCAGCTCCGCCTCGGTCACCGGCGGCAGCGGCAGCGGCGCCTCCGCGAGGCCGTCCGGCTGCTGCTGCTCCCGGTGGGCGCGGTAGTCGGCCAGCACGTCGGCGTAGCGCTCGTGCACGAGCACGTCGTGGATGTGGGCCGACAGGTCGACAAAGACCTCGTCAATGCCGGCCTTTTCGATGCGACAGGTCGCCGCGGACGGGAGGCTCGCCTTGATCGTGGCCAAGATCTCGCGCGACCGGATCCGGTACGGCTCCAGCGACACCTTGTGCTGGTCCATCTTGTCGAATGCGTCGTCGTGGTAGGCCCACTGCGTGTCCCCTTCCTTCCACGTCGGCACGTGCTGGACCACGAGCGCCGGGCACAGCCGTTTGGCCTCGTTCACGTTGATCATGCGCCCGATGCCGAACTTGCGCGCCGGGTAGTTGACGGCGATGATGTTGCGCCTGTCGTAGACGGTTGTTAGAAAAAAAAAAGAACATCCGTAGAATCCTCTCTACCACCTGCCAAAAACCCACCATTGCTGCACCACGAGCGGCGTGTCCTCGTCGACGCCGAGGCGCAGCATCTCGCATTGCGCATAGTAGGCGTCGAGGTCGATGTGGGCGATGACGCGGAGCGGGCAGGACGGCACGGCGGCGGCTAAGTCGGCGAGGTGGCGGTACGTAAACCGCGACTGACTACTGCCATGGCGACCCTCTTCGTGTTCTCCCGGCGCCGCATCGTCGTCGGGATCACCGCCGCCGCCGTTCGCCGTCGAGGACCGCGCTGAAAAGCGAAAGGCGTCGGGAGGCTGCCGCGGAAGCCCGGTTGAAAGCGGCATGAGAAGCGAAAGAAAGCGTAGTAGACATTAATAACAATCCAAAAGAAGCAAGCAGACGGTCCAAAAATACCAAAAAAGGGCGATGATGACCTGTGGTGGTTCGGGGACGGTTAAACGCGAGGTAAACCAGGGAGACGCGTTGATGGATTCGCCACGATGCACGGCTGTTCCCCACATTTTATGGTTAGCGACCATCACGGCTGTATTCCAATCGCCCAGCCACCTGTACAGCGTCGTTTACGATAGACAATTTGCCGGCGACTGTTCAAATTCATTATAGGACAAAAGATTGCATTTATTTTATTTTGAAACACATTCGAGAGCAATAATCAAATCCTGGTATCTAACAAAAAAATGGCCCCGCGTAAACGCCTGCAAATCACAAAAGAGCCCTTTACATGTTCATGTTCCACGCCCGCGGCTCGATGCCCAGGAGCATGTCGCTGATGCCCTCCCAGTGCATCTCGTGCCAGAAGCGCGTCTCCACCGGATCCCCCGTCGCCTGGAACGGCCCGAAGCCGCTGGCGTCGACCACGTCGGTCGCTGTGGGCATACCGCGCATGCCCGCCCCGGCCGCCGCCGCCGCGGACGACAAGAATACGTCTGCCGGACCGCGCGCGCCGACCGCCGTCCCTGCGGCGGCGGTGGACAGGCCTGGGGCCGACGCGCCCGCCAGCTCGCTGAGAAAGGCCAAAGCGCTTCCATGGGCCGAGGTGGTGCCGGGACCAACGGCGGCTGCGGCTGCGGCTGCGGCTGCGGCGTTGCTGTTGTTGTGGTTGTGGTTGTGGCTGCTGCTGCTGCCGTGGCCGCCGTCGTCATCACGCGACGAGCCGCTCATGCTGGCCGACGTATCGGCGTCCGCGTCGGCGTCTGCCTCGCCGAGGATGCGGCCGTGGTGCGGCTGGTGGTGGTGGGCGACCGATGCCATGGGCCCGGTGTGCTGGTGTGGGTGCTGGGGGTGGTGGTGAAACGACGACGCGCTGGCCGAGATCAGCAGCTCGATGGCGGCGGTGTCGTTGTGTGGGGGACCGCGGGGGTCTGCGACGGCGGCGTGGTGTGCGAGCGTTGGGGTGGGCAGTGGTGCCGACAGGAAGGGTGGGTAAAGCGGACCCGCGACGCGAGGTTGTTGTTGTTGATGATGATGATGATGCTGTTGTTGTTGTTGATGCTGCTGCTGCTGCTGCTGCTGCGGGTCTTGGTAGTGGTCCTGGCTGGGCCGGTGCTGGGCGGCCTGGTGCTGGGACGGGTGCTGGTAGTAGGCATGCGCAGGTGGATGCGGTTGCGCGTTTGGGTGGTAGTACGCAGCCGCGGGGCGGGGGGCCTCGTCCTCCTCCGTCGTGCCGGTGGGCGACGCCGACGTGGACGGCGACACAAACGGCGCCATGGCCATGCCACTGCCGCCCACCGCGTTGTTGACTTCGGTACTGCTACCATGACCATCATTGCTGCTGCTGCTGCTGCTGCCGCTGGTGCTGCTGATGGTGTTGCTATTCTGCTGGTCGTCGTCGCCGCCGCCGCCGCCGCCGTGGCGGCTGGACGCAAACTCGTTGACCATGGCGTGCAGCTCATTCACGACCGTCAGCCACCGCTGCAGCGTGCCCGGCACCATGGGGTTGGCCCGGTGCTTGGCGGCCAGGTCGCTGCAGCGGGCCAGCAGCTGCCGTTCCTCCGTCGCCGCGCTGGCTCGGCCGTGCGGCTGGCTGTTGCTGATGTTGCTGCTGCTGCTGCTGTTGCTGCTGCTGACGTCGCAGATGATGCCCAGCACCAGCACCAGCACGGACGAGTAGAGGTAGTACGAGTCGAGCCACGAGACGGCGTTGAAGCTGTCGATGGCGTCGAGCTTGAGCAGCAGCTCGCACGACAGCCGGCCGGACTCGATGCAGACGTCCGACATGGACGCCTGCGGCTCCTGCAGCGCCGAGGACGCGGATTTGGGCTTGTGCTTTTTGTCCGCCGTGCTGTCTCGTTCGGTGCTGCTGCTCGCGTTGCTGTCGTTTGCCGACCTACTTTGGTTGTTGCTGCTGCTGCTGCTGCTGTTGCTGTTGTTGTTGTTCTCCTTGGACACCGCCGTGAAGCGCGACAGCAGCGCGTACCGCGCCACCAGCGCGGCGATGTAGTGGTGCTGGATGTGCAGCAGCAGCAGGGGCCGCTGGAAGGACGGCGGCATGGCGTCGATCAGGTCGACGGACAGGTGGCGCGGCAGCGTGGTGCGCCAGCGCGTGAGGTCGCGCCAGGCGGCGCCCAGCAGCACGACGAGGCGGTTGGACCAGTGCATGTACTCGGGCACGTTGTGGGTGCCGGTGTCGAGGATGGCCTCGCGCGGGGCGCCGGCCAGCAGGTGCTTGGCGCTGTCGACGGCGCTGGGGCGGTCGTGCGACGAGACCTGCAGCTGCTCAAAGGCGTACAGGGTCCACCAGACGCGCTTGCGCATCTCGCGCGCGAGCGGGGTCATGCCGTCGGCGGTCTCGAGGTCGTCGCGGTGCAGGCCGATGGCGAAGCCGATGCGCACGGCGGCGCCCGTGAGCGTCCAGCACACGTCGCGCGAGTTGGTGTTGTGCAGGTGCAGCGCGGCCAGCATGAGCGCCTGCACGGACGCGAGGCTCGACGTGAAGAGAACCTTGGAGAGCAGCGCCTGCGTCTGGCGCCACCAGCGCGCCTCCTGCCGCTCGTCCTGCAGCAGCGCCGCGGCTGCCCCTGCCGTCGCCGGCGGCACCACGCACAGCCGCCGCGCCAGCATGAGCACGCACAGCAGGCAGCACACCCACACCTGGTCGACCTCGTGCGGGTTGCGGCACCACGCGTCGAACTGCTCGAGGAACGTGGCCTCGTGCAGCACGGGGTAGTCGACGTTGACGCGGTCAAAAAAGGTCCGCACCAGCCGGACGATGACGGCCCGGTCGGCCTGCGGCGGAGCATACTGATGCGGATACGGCTGCTGTTGCTGGTACTGTTGGTGCTGTTGGTGCTGCGGCGGAAGAAGCAGGTCGGCCACCGACGCCGGACACGGGACCATGCTGCCGCTCCCCTGGCTGCCGCTCCCCGGCGAGGACACGTCGGCCACCGAGCGCAGGTCGCCCGCGTCGGTGACGTCGCTGAACGCAACGCCCGGGGCCGGCAAACCCGGCAAGGCATGGTAGCCGTAGCCGCTACCGCCGGCAGCCCCGTCGTGGAACCCCGGGCCGCCGCCGCCACCACCCCGGCCGCCGTCGGCGGGATTGGGCCCGAAGAGCAACATGCGGCCCGTCAGCGCAGGGCCGCCGTACCGGCTCTTGCCGACGAGGGCGCGCAGCTTCATCTGGAAAAAGTAGGAGCTGGCGCGGCCAATGTACTGGCCCTGGCCCTGCAGGTCGTGCACGAGATGCTCGTTCTCGCCGCCAGCGTTGCCGTTGCCGTTGCCGGCACCGCCGGCACCGCCCGCCCCGCCATTGCCGCGGCCGTTGTTGTTGTGGTTGTGGTTGTTGTTATTATTGTTGTTACTCTCGGATCCGTTCGGCCCGTCGGCCCCGCCGGTGTTCTCCGGCAAGGGGATGCCGAGCGAGCGGCCCATGTCCTGCATGCTCTCGAGGCTGGTGAGGTCGGCCTCGGGCATCAGGCCCTTGACGAGGCTCTCGAGCAGCGCCATGCGCGCGCTGTGCGACTCGATGCTGCCGTACAGCCGCTGTTTGCGCGGCTTCGTGACGACGCAGTCGTAGCCGTATTTCAGGCAGTGCTTGCACTTGTCCTGGCCCAGGACGGCGCTGCACTTCTGCTTCCGGCTCTTGCAGCGGTCGCAGCTCCGCTCGGTCCGCTGCCGCAGCTCCTGCGGAACCCGGCGACTCTTCGGACCCATGACGGCGTCGGCAGTTTTTTGATTTTGTCTGCCGTTCTTCTCCGTTCTTCTCCGGTTCTCAGCCGGTCTCCGTTCTTCGCCGGTTTTCAGCCGTTCTCCGTTCTGCTCCGGTCCGGTCTTTTCTTACGGTCTCTGCGGCAGTGTGTAGACGAACACGCGCTGGCCCGGCTAAGCCATCCGACGGGAGAGTTGCGGTTTGTTTGTCGATGCGAAGAGGCCAGCAGATAAAGGACAAGAAACCCTCTTTTTTGGGAACAAACGCTCAACTCCCGTCGTCTCGTTCGTTATCTTCTATGGGTCAATGCCAAATGTCTCAGGTAATGGAGAACGAAAAGGACCGTCGTTCGCGTTCGGCCATGGCAAGAACCTGGGGGCGGTTTGCATGCAGGCCGCCGTTGTTATATGAACGCAGGCCTTGGCGGGCCCATACGGAGGACTAACAGAAGCCCAAGCCCGCTAGCCTTGTAGTGCCGTTTCTAGCTTTATCGTCCGAATCGCCCCCTACACTGAATCACGTGACACACACGCGGCAGCCCCGGCAACCCTGTTTCTGCCGTTGTCTCCGCGTGGCGTCGCAGCCCATCCTCTTGCCTGCAGGATGCCGTGGAGTGTTGCATACGGACCACCACAACTACAACGACACAACCAACAGCATACTTGCTCATGTTTCGAACCTAGCTTTACGGCACGCTCTCACAGGAGTATCACACGGACTACCGTGAATTCAACAAGCGTGTTCTTTATCTCGAGATGTGGTTTTCTATTTCATTATCAAAGAGTGAGACGACCAAAGCAAAACGGGGCCTTTCTTTGTCTGATTTCAAACATGCCCCAGACTCCTTATCTACAGGCCCACCTGATTGGTCCCGGTGGCAATGGCAATAGCGGGTTTGCACGCGTTGCGGCTTGCATGCAAACCGCCACCTCCCCCATCCACCCCCAGTCCCGTCCGCCGGGGCCAGCGGCTTGCTACCCAACAATGCATGTTGTTTGCTTTCTGCTTACTTTCGTACGTCGTATTTCTATTGCGTACTCGTATTGTGTATGGAGAACCAGTCCTGGTCGCCGAGGAGGGACAGGACTAGGGAGACGCGACCGACCAGGCCCAGAGTGCGTGAGACGAGCCACATGGTTAAGACGGACACTTATTTACGAGGATGTACTTTGTAGTTAGCTACGCACGACTCTCGTAGTCATATTCTTATTCAGTAGCCTTCTCCGTCTTCATCCCCGCCCCTATCTCGGTCGCTTGGGTGCGTTCTGTTGGCAGCCGATTCTGGAGCTGGGATCCGGTCCGGTCGAACGTCCCCAGAAGTTGTATCTCCGGCTCAACGAACGATGCGAGAGCCCATCGAGGCCCTTCGTCTGCGTTTTCTCTTTGCGGGTATTGATAACAGGGACACGAGCAAATACCGGGCGAGTGGTTGCAGAATCTACTCTGTTGTCTTGAGATATAAAGAACCTGGTTTACCGACATTGCAACCCCCTGTTCCTTTTTTTGTCATTGCTCCGTAATTTATTTTGTCTGTCCATCACGTTCCCTGGTTCTCTTTTTATTTTTCCTTTTCTTTCCTTTTCTTTCCCCTCTTGCCCATCCTTGTTCTTCGTTTCTTTTTTTCTTTTTGGTTCTCCATCCAAAAAACAGAAAGGACGTTGCGCTCCTGGACAAAGACGGGACGAAGCGAAGCGTCATGTCAGACACTAAAGAGGTCGCCTTTGCGACGGACAAGGCGCTGATGCCGTCCACCGCGATGCCGCCGCCGTCATCGTCGTCAGACAAGGTGGAATCGCCCCTGCTGAAGACCACCAAGGACGGCATCGTCCTGGTCCCGCAGCCCAGCGACGATCCGGATGACCCTCTGGTAGGCATCGCAAAAGCCACCGATCGATGTTCAACATACAAAGCGTGTCAATTTATCTAACCTTTTCAGAACTGGAACTTCACCAAGAAGCATGCCGCCATGTTCTTCCTCGCCTTGGAGTCCCTGCTTGTCAAGTTCTCGGGCAGTCTCATTGTACGTTGGCCTCTTCCATCACACGCACATGATATACCGCCCTTGCTAACATGCCATCACCCTTCCAGGCCCCCGGCGCACATCGCATTGCCATCGACTTTCATGTGACGCCCACCCAGGCCACGTACATCGGCTCGGCCCAGTCCATCCTCTACTCCATTGCGCCCATCTTCTGGATCCCCGTCAGCCACCGCATCGGCCGCCGCCCCGTGCTGCTGATGAGCCAGATCATCGCCATGATCTCCGCCATCGGCGTGGCCCGGTCACAGACGTACGCGCAGGCCATGGTCTGCCGCATGATCATGGGCTTTGGCGGCAGCGGCGGCCTCTGCATCGGCCCGGCCGCCATCTCGGACATGTTCTTCCTGCACGAAAAGGGCTCGCGCATGGGCATCAACAGTATCCTGCTCGTCGTCGCGCCGTATGTCGGTACGTATCTGTCCTTCAAGCGGTGTGAAAAGGATGGAAAGGACGAGAAAAAAAACAAAAAAAGAGTAGTTGCTAACTTTCGCAGGCG
Organism: Niveomyces insectorum RCEF 264; assembly: GCA_001636815.1. Taxonomy (NCBI): domain Eukaryota; kingdom Fungi; phylum Ascomycota; class Sordariomycetes; order Hypocreales; family Cordycipitaceae; genus Niveomyces; species Niveomyces insectorum. Next base: position 454,393 of record AZHD01000005.1, on the reverse strand, counting down.
GCGTGGCTGGCGGTTCCATTCAACAAAATCCGAAACTCGGCTGGCGGTGGTCCATGTACGTCGCGGCCATTTGCTACGCTTTCCAGCTCTTCGGCCAGTTCTTTTTCGGTAGGTGTTGTGTCCTTTATTTTTGTTTTTATTTTTGTTTTCTTCTCTGACCGTACAGTCCCGGAAACCATCTACGAGCGCGAGGTCGTCGCCGCGGAGCCGGCCGCCAACAAGCGGACCATCTGGCGCCGGCTGGGCTTCCGCACGCCGACCAACCCGACGGGCGAGACGTACCTGGAGACGTTCAGCCGCCCGTTCGCCATGTTTGTCTACCCGGCCGTCGTGCTGCCCTCGTTCTGGGTGTCCGTGGCCGTCATGACCGAGGTGGCCAACACGGCCGGGTTCGCGCTCAACTTTGGCACCGCCAGCAAGTACCACTTCACCACGGCCCAGGTCGGCTACTGCTACTTTGCCGGCTTCATCGGCGCCCTGGCCGGCGAGCTGTGCGCGGGCCCGCTGTGTGACTTCGTCGTCAAGCGCACGCTGCGCAAGGAGGAGCCCTGGCGCGCCGAGAAGCTGCTGAAGCTCTCCATCACGGGCCTGGTCACGCTGGCGGTCGGCCTCATCATCTACGGCGTCGAGTACGACGTCGGCCACACCTGGGCCGCGCCGCTGTCGGGCATCCTGCTGTTCGTCTTCGGCCAGGAGATCCTGGTGACCGTCATCATGACGTACATGTGCGACTGCTACCCGGAGCAGGCGGCCGAGGTGTCGATCGTGTTCCAGTTCTTCTTCAACGTCATGTGCTTCCACCCGCCCTTTTACACGCCGCTGTGGATCCAGCAGCACGGCGCCAAGGTCCCCTACATCGTCTACGGCCTGCTCCCCGTCGTGCTCTTCCCCGTCTTCATCGTGCCGTTCATGCTCAAGGGCGAGCAGATCCGGAGCAAGGGCGCCTTGTTCCGGTGGTCGAAGAAGAACAACTAAGGGCGGACACGCCTGAGTGTATTTTGGTCGTCATTTTGGGTGGCTTTTTGTTGTTCTCGTTGTCTTGCTCTCGTTTATCCATTTTATTTTTGTATTTTTCCCTTTATCGAGCCCAAAAGCGTTCTTGTGTGTCCATGTCCGTAAAGATCTAGGATAGAATATATTTATTTAATCAGCACTCTGCAAAAACTAATTTTTACGTCTCAACACGTCCAAAATACTTTCATAAATCTTTTATCTTGTGTTTTTTCTTTTTTGTTTTCTTCTAGGGGTATGCGGCTTGTAAATCATACGATACGTGAACTCACAACATCGAAAAACTATTCTACATGAAATATCCATCTCTGCTCCAACTCCCTCCAGCCTAGGCCGCCGTCAACTTGGCAAACATGTCGTCTGCCTGGGCCAGGTCGCCCTCCAGATCGTGCTCCCAGATCCACAGGAACCGCTGCCGGAAGTTGGCCACGATCTTGTTCATGTCGTCGCCGCACTCCGGGTGGTTGAAAGAGTACAGGTCGCCGGCCTCCTGGCTGGTCTTGACCACCTTTTGGCCGCGGGGGCGGCGGATGCTGTCGTAGACGCGGAAGGCGCTCGTCAGGTCGGCCGGTGTCTTGACGCGGCCCAGGACGTGCGACAGCACGAGGGCATCCTCGATGCACTGGCCGGCGCCCGAGGCCTGGTGCGGCGTGGTGGCGTGGGCCGAGTCGCCGAGCAGGCAGACGCGGTTGTCGTAGTAGATGGGGGTGTTCATGTGGTGGTGCAGCGACCATTGCAGCGGTTCCGCCCACTGAGATGTTAGTCAGGTTGGCGGTGAACAAATATAGAGAGAGAGAGAGAGAGGAACAAAAAAAAAACTCACGTCCAGCAACTTGACGAGCCGCGGGTCGACGTTGTCGGCAAAGTCGGCCAGCATCTCCTCCTTGGTGACCCGCTTCGTCCACTGGGGGTGCGTCCACGGCTCGCCCTTTTTAAACTTGAAGGCGACGAGGTTGCACTGCGTGCCGCGCGAGATGGGGAACGTGATGAAGTTGACGTCCTTGCCCAGGAACGTCTCGGCGTCGCCGGCGTGGTGGCCGAGGATCGCCTGCGCGTCCGCCATGGGGATGATGGACCGGTACACGTACTTGCCGCTGTACCGGGCCTGCACCTCCTCGGGCCACCGGGCGCCGAGCACGAAGCCGCGCGTGGGGCCCTTGGCGCCGTCGCTGCCGACGACGGCGTCGACCCGGATGACCTCGCCGTCCTCAAACGTGAGCGTGACCTTGCCGTCGGCACCGTCCGCCGCCGGTGCCTGTGCGATCGTGCTCACGCGCTTGTTGAACCGGACGGTCTCGCGCGGGATCATGCTGGTCAGGATGTTGAGCAGGTCGACGCGGTGGGCGCTGGTGCGGTCGTAGCAGGCGGCGCCAAAGGGCGCGGGCTCCCAGCCGCGGTCGCGGCCAAAGTTGGGCTCGGCGTACAGGGCGTCGAACATGACGTGGTCCTTGTTGGGCGTGAGGTTGCCGGACGAGATGGCGTCGTACTTGGCGCGCAGCGCGGGCTCGATCAGCTCGAGGGCCCGCAGGGCGTTGGGGCCGAGGCCGACACCGGCGCCGACGGTGCTGTACTTGGACGCGGACTCGTAGAGCGTGTACGAGACGTTGTTCTTCAGGCAGCCAATGGCAAAGGCGAGCCCGCCGATGCCGGCGCCGATGATGGCGATGTGGAAGGGCGGGTTCTGGGGCAGGTCGGCGGCCGTGGGCTGGTCGGCGGTGGCCGGCTCGCTGCCGGCGGCCAGACCGGCCAAGGCCGGCACGTCGTTGGACGACACGGAGTGCGGCATCCTGGGGGAGTTGTTGTTGTCCGCAGCAAGGCCGGGGGGGACAGCTGTCTCTGACGCCGTAACGGTCTTTTGATCGAGCTGTTCTTGTTGCTTGGAAGCAGATGTCGACGATGTGGAAGACGATGAACGGAACGAGTTGATCAAGGCAGAGAGAGCACCGAAGCAACCAGAGGCCATGTCCCGTTTTTGTTTGATATCTTCAGAAAGAAGAATCAAAAGAAGAGAGAAAAGAAAAAGAAGAAAGAAGGGAGAAAAGGGTTTATGCTTTCAAAACCGACTGACGATGCTACCTATCCCTCGCGCTCCGTGGGAAAGCCGGCGACTGAACCGGATCGTCCCAACGTTGTTATAAGACGGCCCATCCTGGTCGGACGAAGCCAACCAAAGAATAATACCCCCCAAAAAAAGAATGGGACGGTTTTTCCTTGGGCTCATTCGACGGATCCCCGTTTTCGCTCTCTATCGCCTCCGTGGGCGCCAGCCAACATGCAGCCGCAACACGGAAAGGTCCCAGCAGACAAGCCGATCTATCCCCTTTCCCAGTCATACCATGGCCTGGGTGCATCGGCCCCAGTGTTGCAACCCGCAGCTGAAGAATCCCCCCAACAGTGCTGCAGTGCCGGAGTGCCGGTGTTCTTGCTGGCCAAAAGGTGTGGCTGCCACGTTGGCGTTTCGCTACCGGCCGCGTTGCGCCTAACGCTTGGTGGCATGCCGCTCCCGGCTGCATACAGGCCGCAGCGGAGCCCCGCCGATTGGGGGGAACTGCGCTGTAAGCTCCGGCGATAGCGCTGCGACCCGCAAATAACTCGGCTGTGGCCAAGCGCGGCTCACTCAACTAGTGATAGAGATCACCCCGTAAGACGCTGTAAGAGTCCCCGGTACAGCGTCCGTATCATCGTTTTATCTTCCATGAGGAAGCCGTTATGTAAGTGGTGTAAAAAATCAAATTGTTTCTCTTCCCAACCACATATCACGACTCTCTTGTTGTTTACCTGTATCTCTGTCGTTCGGAATACCTCTTTGGATACACGTTGTCCTCCTTTCAGCAAACGTACACACACCATGGCCGCATCCGCCTCGGCCGCCGCCCGCAAGCTGGTGGTCGACGTCCACAGCCACCTCTATCCCTCCGCCTACATCGAGCTCCTCAAGAAGCGGACCGACATTCCCTACGTCCGTCCCTTCCCGCCGACCAACCAGCTGTGCCTGTGCAACCGGCCGCCGCAAAATACGAGCCAAGCCGGCGGCAGCGGCGGCGGCGGCGGCGGCGACAGCGCCGCGTCCAAGGTGCCGCCCGGCCGCATCCTGCACCCGCACTACTACGACGTCGCCGAGAAGATTGCGTTCATGGACCACCACCAGATCGACGTCTCGGTCTTGTCGCTCGGCAACCCGTGGCTGGATTTCTTGCCGCCGGCCGACGCGGCCGCCGTCGCCGTCGAGATCAACGACGCCACCGACGCGCTCTGCCGGCAGCACCCCGGGCGGCTGTTCTTCTTCGGCGCCCTGCCGCTGAGCGGCGGCGAGTCCGTCATCCTCGCCGAGGTCGCCCGCCTCAAGACCCTCAGCCAGGCCCGCGGCATCGTCATGGGCACCGGCGGCCTCGGCAACGGCCTCGACGACCCGCAGCTGCTCCCCGTCTACCGCGCGCTGGCCGACGCCGCGCTGCCCATCTTCCTGCACCCCAACTACGGCCTGCCGGGCCCCGTGTGGGGCCCGCGCGGCGGCGCGTACGGCCAGGTGCTGCCGCTCGCCCTGGGGTTCACCATGGAGACGACGATCGCGCTGACGCGCATGTTTTTGTCGGGCGCCTTTGACGCCGTGCCGCAGCTGCAGCTCATCGTCGCGCACAGCGGCGGCTGCCTGCCCTTCCTGGCGGGCCGCGTCGAGGCCTGCATCGAGCACGACAAGACGTGGGCGGCCCAGGGCAAGCTGACGGCCGACCGCACGACGCTGTGGCACGCGCTGCGCCACAACATCTACCTCGACGGCGTCATCTTCGACAAGGTCGGCCTGCGCACGGCCATCGAGGCCAGCGGCGTCGACCGCGTCATGTTTGGGACGGACCACCCGTTCTTTGCGCCGCTGGACGGCGGCGAGACGTTCCCGGCCATGACGCTCAACCGGGACGCGGCCCGCGACGTGTTCCCCGCGGGCGCCGACGACGCGGCCGGCTACGACCTGGTCATGGGCGAGAACGCCGTGCGGGTCCTCAACCTGCGCACCAGCGATGCCTCATAACGTGCGGCCGTATGTACTGTAGCAATTCAAAACGAGCCTTGACTATTGTGGATCCCATCGTTCTTCCTAGCATCGCACATCGCACTTCGTCTCCGAGGTTGACACTCGTCTCCGAGGTTGAACAAAGAAACGTATCTTTCTGGAGAAGACGTGCCGATCTTGTCGGCAGCTGGCAGGCCGTACTCTGTGTATATTTTACATAAAAGATATGTAAAAAAAGAAGCCTAGGATGCCTAAAACTGTGGAGATGGTGTGGAAGAAGGGAGATCCGTAGTCCGTAGTCGGTACCTCGTGCCCAACTCGTTCCCCGTATCGCGCCTTCGGGCGCGCTGGACCTGAATCACACCGCTGAAGAAAAGGAAAAGCGGGTATAGACCTCGCTTTGCATACAAGAACTGTGTCGCCATCGTGCAGGTGTGGGTGGCGAAAGGGACTCGCGCGGGTTGCTTGCCTTCCGCCGTGGATGGGACGGCGCCGCGCTTGGCGGCTGCTTGCACCCGACGCGGCCGGGTTTTGGCGGCCACAGCCAACATCCAGAACGCTTTTCTCTACCATTTCTAATGGTTTCCGTGTGTTATGGCGGTTTTTCAGGATAAGGCAGAGAGGGGAGAGAGAGAGAGTGCCCAAAAAAAGGGAGGGGGCAAAATGGTGGAAGCCCGTTTTGTGGACTCTCGTTTGTGGACTCGGCGACCCTCGCCGACGGCTTGATATCGGAGACACACGGCGGGCCAGCAATGCTTTGCTGCTGGCTCGTCGAACGTGCAGCATATGAAGGCAGTGCGTAGCGACCGGCATGAGTAGTCGTATAAGCGTATTCTCTTTCAAGCATGAATAAATGCTGGTGTCCTATGTACGAGACATAAGATCTGACACGAGACAACACTTGTAAAGAAGAACGGCATTCTTTTTTTTTCTCGTCTCAACAATCTTTCTTTTTTGATACCCAAGACCGTTCTCTTGTCTTTTTCGTCGTTTGTTTCCTCTCTTCTTCTCTTCTCCCCCACCCACAAAATGCCGTCCGTCAACGGCATCCAGATCGCCATCGACCGCGGCGGCACCTTCACCGACGTCCACGCCATCGTGCCCGGGCGCGCCGACGACATCGTGCTGAAGCTGCTGTCCGTCGACCCGCAAAACTACCCGGATGCGCCGACCGAGGGCATCCGGCGCGTGCTGGAGATCGCCCTCGGGCGGCCCGTGCCCCGGGGCCAGCCGCTCGACGTGTCGGCCGTGGCGAGCATCCGCATGGGCACGACCGTGGCCACGAACGCGCTGCTCGAGCGCAAGGGCGAGCGGTCCGCGCTGCTCATCACCAAGGGCTTCCGCGACCTGCTGGTCATCGGCAACCAGGCGCGGCCCGACATCTTCGACCTGACCGTGGCCAAGCCGGGCGTCCTGTACGAGAAGGTCATCGAGATCGACGAGCGCGTCACGCTCGAGGGCTTCGCCGAGGATCCCGACAAGACCGTCATCGACGTTAGCAGCGACCCGGACCACCTCGTCGTCGGCCTGTCCCAGGAGGTCGTGCGCATTATGCAGAAGCCGGACCTCGACCGCATCCGGACGACCGTCCAGGGCCTCTACGACGAAGGCTTCCGCAGCCTGAGCGTCTGCTTCATGCACAGCTACACGTACCCGGAGCACGAGCTGGCCGTGGCCAAGATCGCCGAGGACATGGGCATGAGCGTGTCCGTCAGCTCGCAGCTGCAGCCGATGGTGTGTTCTTTCGGAGGAATGGATTCAATTTTTTTTACTTTTCGCTAATATCCTCCAGATCAAAATGGTGCCGCGTGGTCAATCCGCCACCGCCGATGCCTACCTGACGCCCCTGATCAAGAAGTACCTGGCCGACTTCCGGAAGGGCTTCGTGGGCCAGCTGGACGATGCGTCGACGACGCGGTGTGACTTTATGCAGAGCGACGGCGGCCTCGTGAGCTTCCGCAAGTTCTCCGGCCTCCGCGCCATCCTCTCCGGCCCGGCCGGCGGCGTCGTCGGCTACGCGCAGACGTCCTACGACCCCAAGTCCGCCAAGCCCATCATCGGATTCGTTTTTTTTTTTTTTTTTTTTTTTTCAAAGCGTCTAAACTTCTGACCTAACTCTCAAAGACGTCTCCCGGTATGCGGGCGCCTACGAGCACATCTTCGAGACGACCACCGCGGGCATCGCCCTGCAGACGCCCCAGCTGGACATCAACACGGTGGCGGCCGGCGGCGGCTCGCGCCTGTTCTGGTCCAACGGCCTGTTCAAGGTCGGCCCGGAGAGCGCCGGCGCCCACCCGGGCCCGGCGTGCTACCGCAAGGGCGGCCCGCTCACGGTGACCGACGCCAACCTGTTTCTGGGCCGCCTCGTGCCCGAATTCTTCCCGCAGATCTTTGGCGAGTCCGAGGACCAGCCGCTGGACGTCGAGGTCACGCGCACGCTCTTTGCGCAGATGAAGGACGAGGTCAACGCCAGCCTGGCGGCCGGCGCGGCGAAGCTGACGGCCGAGGAGGTCGCCCTGGGCTTTCTGCGCGTGGCCAACGAGAGCATGTGCCGGCCCATCCGCACGCTCACCGAGGCGCGGGGGCACGACGCCGCGCACCACGACCTGGCCGTGTTCGGCGGCGCCGGCGGGCAGCACGCGTGCGCCATCGCCTGGGCGCTCGGCATCCGCCGCGTCGTGCTGCACCGCTTCAGCTCGATCCTGTCCGCGTACGGCATGGCGCTGGCCGACGTCGTGGCCGACGTGCAGGCGCCGCTGGCGTGCGTCTTCAGCGCGGCCAACCTGCCGCAGATCCAGGCCACGGCCGCGCAGCTGCGCGCCAAGGCCGAG